>CM035432.1:125651279-126231279 GCA_020310875.1 Ceratopteris richardii
AATATCATCCATGTCAATAATACAATGATCAATCAATATCAAGTAAATCATAAGTCATAATATCATAATACATATGACATGTCACGTGAGCAGTCAATGGTCATCAATCCTTAAAATCCTCTGAGTCACTAATAACTATCACCATCATCATCATCATCATCATCATCATCATCACTATCATCATCATCACTATCATCATCATCATCATCATCATCATCATGTGGTGCTCGACTAATAGATGCCTCCATCCTACTAGTAGATGGACCTGGTACACTGTGTGCTCTATGACTAGAACGAGTCTGAGATTCCCTCGTATCATGCTGTGGCACTGTCAACTCCTGATAGAGCATGTCATATAGATCAAGGTCCTCTGCCGGAATGCTAGGTATATCATGGACCCTCTCTATATCAAGCTCATCCACGTTCACCTGTCGCAGCTCTGCTGAGTGGCCACCATGCTCCAATAAACGCAAGTTGCAGTGGCAATAGACAAGCCGCTCCAACTGCAATGTAGATAGTCTATTCCTCTTATTTGTATGGAAGAGGGCCCATGTACTCCAATTCCTCCCACATGGATTGGCACTACAGTCTTGTGAAAGTATGCGGATGGCTAACTTTCTCTGCAAGATAAAAAAGAAAGAGTTCATTAAAAATTAAAGACTCAAGAGGAATGACATTAAGTTATAACTTATTAGTTAAAGACTCAAGAGGAAATTGGAATGACTTACTAGCTCAGGTGTACCAACACCGTATCTCTCCCACCATGTCACAGGCATCAACTGCATGCTTCTCAAGCATGCCGTGTCTCTACCAAAAAGTCCTTCATTATTCTGAAACTGGGTGAGCTGAAGCTCCAACTTCCCACGTAGCTCCACATCAGAAGGTCCATACAATCGATCTACATAGTCATTCCAAGCATTCACAAGCTCCATATCCAATGACTGTGATGCTGATCTCCATAAAGGATGTAGTAGATTGGCCATCCCATGTATAGGGCGATGGAACCAATCCCACCTCTTCCTCCATATTCCTTTTATTTCCTCTATCCTATGGATAAAAAACAAATCAAGTTAGAAAACAATAAGATTTAAGAATGTTGAACTTTGAAGAGTCAAGACTTGAACATGAATGCTCATACAAAAAATAAAATACCCAAGTTTCAACTTACCTCTCCAATGTCAAATAAGGACATCTCTGTATAGACTCTTCGACACGATCCATGAACTCATAAACAAGTCCAAGTGTGCAGCCCTCTCTATCTGCTATGCGTATGAGTGAATATAAGGGCTGTAAGACCCGCACTAATCCCTCCACATCCCTCCAAAAAGTGTCATCCAAACATGTGCGTTGTACAAGCTTTGCCTTTGGACTGGTATGTCCATCCCAAGCTAACCAATCAGGTGATACAACTGTCTCCATCAGTGCTTGCCTCACTCTTAATAATCTTTCCATGGCTATGCACATGTATGCAAATCTGGTCTTCGCGGGTTTCACCAAATCAATACCACTGTAAGACCAAAATATAGCAAGCAATTTTGTGGTGTAAATCCATAGTATCTTCCCCACATCCTTTATCAGCAAATCAATGCAATGGGCAGCACACGGTGTCCACACAATAGAGGGTAATTCTTCTTCTAGAAGCTTGCCCATAGCCACACAATTACTTCCATTATCTGTAACCAATGATCATAAATGAATCGACCTGTTTACATATAACACATTGAATCATTAATCAATTGATAATTATAATTTATCTTGACATGTGTCATGCACATGCACAATGCACAATGCACATGCACAATGCACTTGCAATGTGCATGTGCATGACATGTGCATGTGCATGTGCATGTGCATGTGCATGTGCATGTGCATGTGCATGTGCATGTGCATTGTGCATGTGCATGTGCATTGTGCATTGTGCATTTGCATTGTGCATTGTGCATGTGCATTGTGCATGTACATACATACATACATGCCAATGCACAATGCACATGCACATGCCACATGCCACATGCCACATGCACATGCACATGCACATGCACATGCCACATGTGTCATGCACATGCACATGCACATGCACATGTGTCATGCACATGCACATGCACATGCACATGCACATGCACATGCACATGTGTCATGCACATGCACATGCACATGCACATGCACATGTGTCATGCACATGCACATGCACATGCACATGTGTCATGCACATGCACATGTGTCATGCACATGCACATGCACATGCACATGCACATGCACAATGCACAATGCACAATGCACATGCACAATGCAAATGCACATGCACATGCCACATGCACAAGGCAAATGCACATGTGAGATGCCACATGCATGATTGATCATTGCACAATCAAATATAAACTGAAAATTCAAAAATCAGTTCACTCACATGTGACTGTAGTACCAGCAGCTGATGCATCTATGGCTCGAAGGAACATGGTCCCTTTGCAACAATGCACCAAAATGTTGTACACATTTCTCTTTCGTATGTCCGTCCATCCGTCACACATGATCGTGCATCCATACTTTGCCCATGTCTCTTTCATGGGCTCAAGCTCTCTCTCTAATGCTTCTTTTGTTTTTTGAGCTCCGTTGTCCTCAACTCTTCGTAGGTAGGCCCTTGCCAACGAAACCCTAATAGTGAAACCTTCTCAATGGCATTTCTCCATGCCGGTGTCCGTGCAACATTAAAAGACAAACCACATTGTATAAAAGCTTTCATGATGGTTTGTGTGGCTTCTTGTTTACGTTGTTGTTGCAAGCTAGCACGTATAGATGCTCCTCCAAGAGAGCCAAGTGGGTGCTCTTGTGCATCATGCTCTACTCTTGTACTCTTTCTTGGTGGCTCATGCTCTATGTCAATGTCTATGGAAGCCTCATGAGCTTGAGATGCTTGAGCTTGGGGATCACAAGAACCATGTGAACCGCTTGCAAATGATCTAGCTTGGGATTGGGCTCCACTATTCCTTCTACCTTGGGCTTTTTGAGCTACCCATGCCATTAGGTCTCCCTTTATAGCTTCCGGCATTGGCTCTTTGCAAGGTGCAACTCCTATGCCACTTACTCTTCCAAGATGTGCCTTGATCCTATCGGCTCCATCGGCTCCACTATAGCCACAAAGCTTGCAAGTCCATCTCTCACTACCCCCGGAGCCCATCTTTCCTTCGCTTGTCACATATTCCCAACATGCTTGTTTTGCTTTAGGCATGTTCATGGAAGAGGTTAGAAGCTTGGAAAGGACTCAAGATAGGAAGCAAGCTTGTCACGGGTGTGTGAGGGTGTGCGTGTAATAAAGTACCTTCACCTTGAACCTCCTTGAATGATGAATCTTGCTGTTTTGTCTTCTCCTGTGCCAAGCTTCGCTCTTGGGTCGACAGTCGCAAATGCCTCAATGAGGTCGTTTTGACGAAACGGCCTCATTTGAGGCAAAAATTTTTGTTTTCTATCGCAACGCGTTGCAAACGTCGCAACGTTGCGTTGCGAACGCATCGCAACGCGTTGCGATGCAACACATATATATATATATATATATATATATATATATATATATATATATATATATATATATATATATATATATATATATATATATATATATATATATATATATATATATTTATATATATATATCTCCTGTAAGATTCATGGATTTTATTGAGCTATGGACTTTCATAACAAGCTCTACTTTCTCTCTCACTCTATGATATGTCACGACTCACAATACAATTATGTGGTATGACTCTATGACTTCCTCAAGAGTCAAGTCACAACTCACAAGTGGCAAGCAAGGAAGCTTGCAGCTCTGGACAGAGGTTGGCTCTGTGTGGCAAAGAGTCAAGACAAGGGAGGCTAGAACACTCTTGGCTCAAAAAACCTACCAAGAAGGGCACTATTTTCGATAAGACTAAACTTCGAAGGGCTAAAAAAAATTCGTGAAAAAATGCATAAAATTCGTACCTAGAGGATTAATTCGCGTAGCGAATTTTACGAATTTTATATTTGCTGAAAAAATCGCGAATTATTGTACTATGATGGGAATCAATGAGGGAGGAGAAAAATTTGAGATATGAAAAATTCCATACTCCAACCATACACATATGGGTAGGCGAGTACGGTACTTTTTTCCATAGGTGTCCGAAAATAACCATTGTTCAGAAAAGAAGCCCCTTACACCATCAAAGGTAAGATTAGGGTAAATCGAAAGTGAAACAACCAATGTTTCTTGTGAATCAGGTAAGCCTTAAGGTCATCAACTAGAAGATGGCCTTAAGCTTATCATCAAATGAAGGTTATTTGTAGTCCTACAATTGTGAGGCGTAAAATAACGTAACTGCTCAATTGCAATTTTTCGAGCTTCATCCTCCCCCATACCTCAAGAACACTTCTAAAGCCATTTAGTTCCAATAAAATTTCATTTGATACAACCATTTTGATATAAGTGATGGCCTTCTTGTTTAGGTTTGTTCATGCTACATCTATCATATTTTCAGGCTTGACTTCCTCAAGAGCCTCTTTGTAATCTTTAAGAAAGAGGATGTCGAGCATTCTCTCTAAGACACAAATCAAAGTTGCTATCCTCAAATCTCTTGACTCAAACAAGTTTTTGACATAATAGGACGAAAGCCATGTTTGCTCTTTCAAAGCTTCAAAAATTTCACCAAAAATGTAAAATTGACCTTTTGCCTTGTGTGCAATAATTGACGAGGCTATAGTTGAGAAATTAAGCTAAAAATACATATGTATATATGTATGTATACATATATGTTTACATATACACACACATGTATATATATATAAATTTAAATATATATAAGTCTTATATATATATATATATATATATATATATATATATATATATATATATATATATATATATATATATATATATATAATGCATTTTAAATTTAAAGAAACCAAATCCTTTGTTTGTAGCATAGTTATATTTTAAGGATAAGGTCATTAATGGACAAATAATGTGGAGCAAATGGTTATAGGTCTAGCTTCACCTCCTACTATTGAGGAGATGGGAGACGTTAAACTAAGTGCGGACTCTAGGAGCCGATACTCCATTGTAGGGTATGACATTCTCTTTTTGGGAACACATCGGGTAGGCAATTCAGGTGAAGAGCTTTGCTCAAAGTCCTTCATATTCGAGTGTCGTGTCTGGGGCATTCGGTATCTCACCGCATTGGTTCTCCGAGATTAGTAGACCATTGGCCTTGTGTTGGAGGTCACATATAAGTCTTCTCCGGAAGATGGAGGAGGAGGTAGATTTTGCCTTATGAGTGGGATAGATCATAGCCTCTTGGGGTCCCCATCCCCGACTCAGAAAAAAAAGTGAAGCAACAAAGTTAGTTGAAGAGGTGGGACGTAGACTCCAAGGGAAGACCAAAGGTTCATCTTGAGTCTAAAATCCATAGTTATAGTACTTTAGCCAAAGCATAGAGTGTTTAATGATGAAGTGGGAAGAGACTTGATGTTTTGATTTTTGATTCAATAGGGTTGAGTTGAGATGGGTGTGTTTTTTTACAACTTACAACTATTTTCTCTATGGAGAGGGAGCAAACACATGGCTTTCTTATAATCCGATCTAGTTTCGCTATCAAGAGGTTTTCTTTTGCTTTATAAATGTATTCATGCGAAAACCTATTTCTAACGACTTCAAGTCTTACCTGAAAGAAAAATGCATTTTTTGTCGTCTCGCAATTGCATTAACTCCAAAGCAAAATGGTGTTGCATAGAAGAAAAATCGTACACTTCTAGAAATGACACATAGCATGTTATCTTCAAAGAAGTTTTCTCCTAAATTTTGGTTTGATGCTATTCATATAGCTAACCATACTCTAAATAGGAAATCTACAAAAGTTTTGAAGGTATTCACACCTTATAAAGCCACTAAGAAATCCAATGGGAACTATTTTGAAGGTTCTCGAGCATATGTTCACATTGAAAAGAAGGATTGTGGTAAGCCTAATGAAAAAGCAATCAAAGCTGTTTTTATTGGTTATGGCATAAAAAGCAAAGGCTATAGGTTCTATGTACCAGATACATATAAAATTTCTATTCTCACACGATGCTTATAGTGTAGAAAATCAAATTTATGACAAAAATCTAGAAATTCCAGATTTTATAAAAATTAATTAAAAAAAAAACTCCATTTTTTGAGGGAAAAAATGAACTCTTATATTCAGACATATAAAGAACAAGTTCAAAGCCCTCAAATTTCTCAACCTGATTTTGAATCTCAACCATCAAAATCTCACTTTCTCCTATTCCTTCTCAATATTGAGAAATTCGTCTTACACATGCACACGATGAGCAATCAATTCAAGAAGTTGGAGAATCATTAAGAGTTCAAGAAGAAAAATAGAAGTATCACCAATTTTCAAGAAGATTCCAAAGTTCTTTTTACAAAACCTGCACGAAATTGGTATCAAAAATTTCAAGGAGAGAACAAGAAGACAACAAAAGGAACAAGAAAGAGCAATTCAGGCAAACAAAGCACTTTATAGATTGATGCAGATGCCAAGAGCATGGTATGGAAAGATACACTTCTATCTTATTTCCACTGGTTTAAAGAATTCAGAGGCTTCTTCTATACTTTACGGTAAAATCAGAGGAAGTGTTTTGATTATTATCATCATCTATGTTGATGATATGATCATGATAGGTTCCAAGGATTCAAATCTTAAATTTCTCAAGACAACAGGATAATTGTATATCCATACAACAGCAGAAATACATTGAGAAACCACTTGGATGGTTTGGAATGCAAGACTCAAAGCCTATGCAAACTCTTGTTGATGCTAACGTTTCTTTATAGGCAGAAAAAGATTCAAAACCTTTGATGTTATATTTTCATATGCTTGATCTATCGTTGTAACACATGTTCACATATACAATTTGCAGTTTCTCAACCATCCAGATTCATGCCTAAACCACTCAAAAATTCATTGGACAGCAGTAAAAATATAGAAAAAATAAAAATAAAAATTAATTAATTAAAAAAAAAGCTATTTTTACAAAAAAAACATTATTAAGGGAAAGATATCACAAGCTCTGCAGATTATTGAATCTTACCCCAATATGACATTAAGGGGGGATTATTGGAAAAAATGACACATTGTGAGGCAAAAACCCTAATCCCAGCAAACCCTGATTTTGGCATACCATTTCCCAAAAAAATTATCAAAAGTAAAAAAACGATCTTCTTAGAGTTCTCATTGAGAGCTATCTATCCATATACAACACTTACCCATTTAAGCTCTCTAGACCCTCAAAAGTCAAACCCTAATTGTAATCAAACATCTAAAAGAGTAAACATAAATTGCATTTAATCCAATGGCTAGGATTTGAAGATGGATAAAAATAGATCCAAGGGTGTAATGCTAGGATGCCAAGATTTTAGGCTGCCACATCACTAAATTCATGCCACATCATCAGCAAAGAGCTGCTTTTCTGGAGTTTCATGTAAAATAACTGATCGCAGAATTCTTGTGTAAGCTTTTCTTGGAAAATACATAGCCTAGCTGATACCTATATATACATAGGCTTCGAACTCATAATTAACACAAAATCTTATACATATAACGTGGTTCTGCTGGTGGTTCAAGCTGTGGTGCTGCTCCATCTTCTCTCACACACACTCCAGTGTAATTTCAGGCTGGTAAGCTGCTGATGTTATGTTACACCTATCTACTTGCTGTATGAGGTTACTTCCGGCCATCTATTACAGGTATAGAAGTGTTCGAAGCTGTCAACATCAGAGGAAGAAGTTAATACACAATTATGCTGTTTTCTTCACTTGTACATAGCACATAGGCTGCACTTTCCATATTCAACCTATCACGCATGTCTTTTCTTACACAAACATTCTATTTCTCAACTCTTCGGCGCTTTTCTCTCACCTTCGTGTACCCAAAACCAACGTTTTCTTTTGTAGATAAACGCAGACTTTTTTTCTTAAACCAAAAACTAAGAATATATTATAAAATCGTCAATTAATATGACAAAATACCTTTGATTATGAAGTGAATATGCCATCATGGGTCCATCCATATAGGAGTGAATAATTTGCAAATTCGTTGTAGCCTTGAAATATTCATGCTTGTTGAAAGGTAATTTGTGTAGTTTCACATCAATTTGCCTCGTCTAATAAAGAAATTCAGCTATACTTGTTTCTTCCATGTGCATAAGAGCTGCATAAATGATGTGACCATATCTAGCATGCCAAAGCTTCATGATTAGCCTTTGATTATGTAGATGTTCTTGCAACACTAGCATGGCTAATTTTTGATAAAACGAACATCCCACTTCTATGTTCAACAATGCTCATCATTTGGAGTAAGAGTGTGGAACGAATCTTTCTTAAAGCTTACTTTATAACCATGTGTTGTAACAATGGAGATAGAGAGCAAATTCTTTTTAATGTGTGGAACAAGAAGAACATTAGAAATCTTGAAATTTTCACATGGTGTTGATTTTAGTATAACATCACCCACATCAACAATATTCAAATCATGACCATCTACGAGTCACTTTTTTACCATGAGAATTAGTAAGAGAAGAAAATACCTTCTTACAAACTGTCATATGCTTTGTAGCACTGAAATCAAATTTCCATGGATTTTTTGATATTACATGTAATGTTGCATGCCGAAAAGAAATCTCCTCTATATTGACACATGCAAAAGTATCATTATTTGAAGGTTTACCTTTTTTTTTTAGCAGTCTAGCCTGAAGCCCTAAAGAGAAAGGGATGTAACAAATGAAGGATATGTTGAAGGAAGTGAATTGACTAGGGTATTTGCCATCTCTTTATCGTAAATATTCATACTCGACTTTGAGAAGTTAATCGTGGATAGCTTTCAACTTAATAGTATGTGTTGAACTAACTCACCAATCTTCATACGTGTGTTGGCTCATACTGGCTTGAGATTAGCTTTCCTTGTAGGATTTCTGCTTTGATAAAGATTCTTCAATTCTAACCAGGCTTGACGAGAGATTTTACATGACCTAATCTCGTGTATAATACGATGCTTTTCACCCATCGCAACGAGAGAGTTCTTGTGCATCTCTTGAATCCTATCTTGACTCCTCAATAGGTTGAAGATATCATATATCCTTGTATGTGGTTGAAGAGAAAACTTCTTCTTCTTCCTTAGTTTGCTAGACAAAAATTGGAACAACAAACCTTTTGGAAGAAGAACCAACATCCTCCTCTCTTTGTCTTAGTTTTGGAAACTTCCCCTTGAAAACATTCTACAAGTCTTCAGATACTAAAAGATTCATCATCATAAAACTCCACATAGGATAGTTAGACATTCAATCAAGTTTATCCTTTTGTTTTAGCCTATCTCAAAAATCTCCAATCTTGGCAACAAGTATGTATGTGTATATTAAGCTCTGCTACCAAGTATTGGAGGAAGGCAGGCACTCAGAGGTTCACATGCTCTTCCACACACTAGAAAACCTTGAACACATAAACTTGAATGAAACAATGTAGATGAGAGAGTATAGACAAGAGATAAGAGTCAAGAGATGTGAAATGAGTAGAAAGTCCTACTCTTAAAAATTAGAATTAAATGGCATCACCATACAGTAATTGCATATACAAAAGAATGTAATAAGCTGAAATCCAAATGGTTCTAGATACATAACATCAGAGAAGGTGTCGAAGACTTGAGAAATAGAATGTGTGTGTACGAAAACTGATGTGTGATGGACTAATTATGAAAATTACAGCCTTTGTGCTGTGTATAAGTGAGAAAATGAACAAGTAATGCTTTAATAACTCCTTCCTTTGATGTTGACAGCTAAAACACTTCTATATTTGTAGTAGATAGCTGGAAATAACATGATACGACAAGTAGGTAGTTGCGTATATATTTGCCTTTGTATCAATACAAACACAATTCCTACATACCTTTCGTATCATACGTACTAGTAAATATCCGTACCAAAAAACTACATATGTTTTATTTTCTATTTTAACTTGAATTGAGAAAAGAAGTAAATAGATTTTGCAACTATACCAATTATAAAACATTCATCTTCATAATCGATATAACATTATGCATATTCATGGCCAAAATTATCCTGTGCATATGTATAATCAAATGTAAATGTGTGTGTGTGTGTGCATATATATATATATATATATATATATATATATATATATATATATATATATATATATATATATATATATATGTGTGTGTGTATATGTGTGTGTGTATGTATGTATGTATGTATGTATCTATCTATATATATATATATATATATATATATATATATATATATATATATATATATATATATATATATATATATATATATATATATATATATATATATATATATATATATATGTGTGTATGTATGTGTGTATGTATATGTGTGTATATATACACACACACAGAGAGAGAGAGAGAGAGAGAGAGAGAGAGAGAGAGAGAGAGAGAGAGAGAGAGAGAGAGAGAGAGAGAGAGAGAGAGAGAGAGAGAGAGAGAGAGAGAGAGAGAGAGAGAGAGAGAGAGAGAGAGAGAGAGAGAGAGAGAGAGAGAGAGAGAGAGAGAGACCCCATAGTTGGTATTCGTACACATATGAGTCGATTTGTATGTACGACTTGTACCGTGCGTACTCATACAACATTTTTAATTTAAATGTATTAGCTGGCCTTTGATGCCTGAAACGACTCATTTGAATGGTGTTTGCTCTCGGGTTTTCCCTCCGGCTCTTCACTTGTGTGCTCTTGAGGCTTTCTACATACTCCTACATCTCCTCACCCTCCTAACTTTCTTCAAAGCCTTCCCTAGCCTCTTCCTCACCTTCCCAATCATTCCATTTATCTTCCTTACCATTCCAAGCTACAGACACCACATTTTCACTTATTTGCAGCCCTTAATTTTCCAATAGCAATGGTGAAAGATAAGCATGAAGCTTTCACTCTCCATTGCATTGGTGTTAAAAAGGACACCAAGAATTCCAACTGACACAATTGGACATGCAAATATTGTCGAAAGAGATACACTAGTGGAGCTACAAGGCTCCTACAACACCTCACAAAGATCGGAGGGCAAGTGACAACGTGTAAGAAATAGCGATCACATTGTCCAATTGACACAATTGGACATGCAAATATTGTCGAAAGAGATACACTAGTGGAGCTACAAGGCTCCTACAACACCTCACAAAGATAGGAGGGCAAGTGACAACGTGTAAGAAATAGCGGATCACATTGACAATAATATTAGGCGTAAGCATTTGGGCTCTTCATCTGGTGGCCCTACACATGTAAGGGGTATAGTGTGCCTTCTCTTCAACCATCATTCCATTCAAATGTCCCAAAACATCACAAGATGCCCAATCACATTTTCAAGCATCGAATGTGCCAAACATTCCATAATCACCAACGGGAAAAACTTCTACATATCAAAGGTGATGCTCTGGGGCATAGGAGGACATCCCTCACATGACTCAAGGAGGATCAAAAGATTGACGAATCGTAGATCACTTAATTGGTCATTTTAGAAATTTTCTCTTTTAGACTTTTGTTTAAAGCAATTGATAACTATTGTAAATTTAATCTCAAAGATGGATCCATGTTAAGGATAGACTAGGCCTTCTTATACATATTTAAGAAGAAGAAGAATTGATGAAGAGAAGAAGAAGATTAACCTATCCGTTCTTCCAATGAGAGAAAAATGGTCTAGATATTGATGGAGAGAGAGAAAGAATAGGATCATGATTAACATTCTTGTATCATGCTCAGTTGGTACATTCTTTGTACATGCGATAGAAGTGGGGAAAAAGAGAAAGAAGACCACCGAAGCTTTTATATATCGGTATATCAAGAAAGCAATAGAGGAGATAAAATATTTAATGTATTTATTGAATTTATTTCTATAATCTATTTTATTTATATTTTTTGCAATTGAATTTGAGGCATTTTACATTAATGATAATATATTGGAAATTTGAAATTTATATGGATAGGTGAGAGCTTGTAGTACAAGTTGTAACTGAGAATGCAAGCAATTGTTGACAAACGGGAAAGCTCTTAGAGGAAGAGTATAAGCATATCGTGCACACTCCTTGTGCTAAAATTTGCCTTGATCTATTGATGGTGGATATAGGTAAAAATCTATTTTTTTGTGGAAAGTTTTTATCATGCTTCATGTAGTACGTAGCATCTATACATGTGCATAATGCACGTGCACGTGGCATGGAGCATGTTCATGTGTATATGCATGTGCAATGTGCGTGAAATTTGAATTTTTAATATGATTTGTTTCTAACTTTTATGAATGATCATGATGTGTGTGTCTATATTTGCAGGTAAGATTTCATGGGTAAAGGCTTGCACACAAAAAGCCTCTAGCTTGGTGACATTTTTGACACATAAAGAGAAAGTGTTATCCATGTTCGGAGAGCATAGTAGGCTTGAGATGAAAAACCCGCTGGCTTGCACACAAAAAGCCTCTAGCTTGGTGACATTTTTGACACAAAAAGAGAAAAAGTGTTGTTCATGTTTGGAGAGCATAGTAGGCTGGAAATGAAAACCCACTTGCTTTGCATATACGTGGATTGTGCTTTCATGCCTACTTGAGATTTGAATCCCTCTTAGACAGACAGTGGTCTCTACTCTATGGAATGATTGGGATAAGAGCTCATTGGAGGATTTCAAGAGCATGAAGAGGCTATGATTGAATGAGGAGTTTTGCGCATGATGGCTTGTGAGGATGCCATCCGAGGGCTGCTGATAGATATGATGAGGAGAACCATAGATGATACTAGTGCAACCACTGCTGTCATTGTGGAGCAAGCTCATGAAGTGTTTGAGGTAAGAAATTTTGTAAATTACTAAATTGAAACGCATTCTTTAATTAAATTGTTTCAAATACTTGTAAGCTACTTTTTTTTTGGATTAGGTGATATTGAGGAGATGAACATGGATGCATAGACCCATTCATGGATTTGCGGGTCTATTGCATCCTGCATTTAAAAGCAAAGCACTATATATAGATATCGAGTTATTTTCAGATAGACTTTCATACATGCCATGAGTTGTTACCTCTCAATTGCATAATGAGATGATTCCCGTCATGTTGGGATAGAGTTTTGATGGTGAAGCGTCTTTTTGGTGGCAGAATTTTGGATTCAACTTCTCCACTTTATTTACATATGCTATTAGGGTTCTCTCACAAGATCACTCATCCAGAGTCTTTGAGAGAAATTGGAGTGCCTTGTCTCTAATCCATACGAAAGTGAGGAATAGGCCTAGCCTTGAGCGGATGGAGAAGTTGAAATAGTGTTGTACTAACTTGAGGATGTTGAAGAATATACCAAATATGGGGACATTAAAGCAAGTATAATTTATTTTTCATATATAAATTATAAATTATAATGTATGAATTTATAAATGATTATTTCTTTCTATTTTAGATTGATGGAGATACATTTTGACCAATGTTGAGCACCACCCCTCGTCTAGGGGGTCAGCTGCATGAGGATGATGAGTTCGTGTTTGCCGAACTTTATAGAGGTATCCTCTATAGATGTGAGGCAAACACGGAGCTATATCAGTACCGATTGAGGCATCAGAGTGATCCGTGGTCCTGAGAAGGGCTTGATCATTCGATATGGACCACGGTACATGGAGAGGAGGCTAGTACGAGAAGAGCAACTCTAGAGATGATCACATGTACGACGAGGAGGATCTTACATGTTGGACAACATTCTCCTCAATTTGATGATGAGTGGAATGTTGTTAACTCAATAGAGAGTCGAGCGTGATCTACTTATGAGATCGCATCAGAGGATTCTTTAGATAAGCGAGATGACTCTGATGATGATGAGTGATCATTGATGATTACGATTCAGGATTCATATGTATTATTACTTATGATTATGCTTTATCATTTGATATTTATGACATTATGACATTATGAAAGCTTGAATTTATTTTTATGATTATGGACATTGATGACTCATGAGTTATGATTGATGATGATGATGATTCATGATATGAATCATGATATATTGTGTGAGTCATAGCATGATTATAATTTATAATTTATATGTTTTGTTTGAAACTTTGATGATTGATCATTGTTGCACTTTGCATATGGCATGTTGCACGAGTGATAATGCATAATACAATGTAAGTTGTGAAGTAAATGATGCACAATATGAATGGTAAATGCACAATGTAGAAAATACAAATTACATTGCACAATGTTATACATTGATGATTGATGATTGCATATTCCACATAATTTGAATGCACAATGCATATTATGTGAAATAGTGAATCGTGAATGAGCATTGCACACGAGTCACTGTGTAATATGTATGATATCGCTTCGATGGGAAGGGACCTATAACACATGTTACATGTATATATGGAGATCATAGTTCGTATTTGTATATGTACGAGTCGATTCATATATATGATTCGTATCATACATACTTGTATGTATGCGTACAAAAACTTAAAAAAGATGTGCTCTTCGGCCTTGGACGCTTGAAATGGCTCATTTGAATGGTGTTTGCTCTTGGGTTTTTCCTTATGTGATCTTGAGGCCTTCTACACACTGACACACCATCTCCTCATCCTCTTAACCTTCTCCAAAGCCTTCCTTAGCCTCTCCTTCACCTTCTCAGTCATTCCATTTATGTCCCTTACCATTCCAAGCTTCACACACACCGCATTTTCACTTATTTGCAGCCTTGATTTTCCAATAGCAATGGTGAAAAATAAGCATGAAGCTTTCATGCTTCATTGCATTGGTGTTGAAAGGGACACCAAGAAGTCCAATTCACACCATTGGAAATGCAAATATTGTGGAAACAGGTACACTAGTGGAGCTACAAGGCTCCTACAACATCTCACAAAGATAGGAGAGTAAGTGGCAGTGTGTAAAGAAATACCGGACCACATTACCAATGATATCATGCGTAAGCATTTGGGCTCTTCATCCGATGGTCCTACACATGTAAGAGGATATAGCACCCCTCCTCAAGCATAATCCCATTCAAATGTCCCCTAAACATCACAAGATGCCCAATCAGGTTTTCAAGCATAGAATATGCCAAACATTTCACAATCACCAACGAGGAAAACCTCTACATATCAAAGGTTAAGTGAATTAGGAGATGCTTAGAGGCATACAAGGATATCCTTCACATGGCTCAAGGATAAGCAAAAGATTGCCGAATTGGAGATCAACTAAATTGGTAACTTTAGAACTTTTGTGTTTTAATTTTTTGAATTTAAAGCAATGGAAGCCTATCGTGAAGGCAATCTTGGAGGTGGGTCCATGTCAAGGATGGATGGGGCCTTCTTTTGCGGATTTAAGAAGAAGAAGAATTGATGAAGGGAAGAAGAAAATTGACCTCTTATTTCTTCCAATGAGAGGGAAGTGTTCTATCCTCTCCAATGGATGGAGAGAGAGAAAGAATAGGAGCATGATTAACATTCTTGTATGATGCTCAATCGGTACATTCTTTTTACGTGCAGTAGAGGTTGGCAAAAAGGGAAAGTAGATGTTGGTAAAAAACGGAAAGTAGAGGTTGGCAAAAAGGGAAAGAAGACCACCGGAGCGTTTATATATCGATATATAATCTATTTTATTCGTAACTTTTGCAATTGAATTTTGGGTTTTTTCCATTAATGATAATATATTGGAAATTTCAAATTTATCTTCATAGGTTGGAGCACAAGTTATAACTGACAATGCAAGCAATTGTTAGCATACATGGTGGGGACTTCTTGCCACGAACAATTCCTCAGATTCTTGTTAGTTCTAGGGTGTATTTGTGCTGAGGACACCATTTTATTTCATGTGCATCTAGTTATATTGTGTCTTGATAGAAAAGTTTGCATGCGCTCCATTTCCAAGATCCAAAAAAATATTATTTAAGTCAATTAAGCTTTTGGCTAATTTTTGAACCATTCTGTTTGGGATCTATAGATCAGTTGAACGCTTCAAATACTTCTGAACTAATGCTCCTCAGTGGTGTAGATGTGCACATTTGTACATTGTTCTCATTCTTAGCATTCATGTCCATAATTGTACATCCATCATGCCCAACCCCCCCCCCCCCCCCCCCCCCCCCCCCCCCCCCCCCCCCCCCAACAAACCCCCCCAAGGGGTCCGTTAAAAAGAAACATAACCTTTGCTTGTGAGCTTCTTGTCGATTTTGTGGGTCATAACTCATGGCTCATGTTGGTTGCCTTTTTGACGTGTATCCTTTAGAAATTGTTCTTTACAAGGAAAACTGAACTCTATTTTTGATATCTTTTGATGTTGCAGGCTGTTCTGGGATACACTTTCAGGGATGATACTAAACCTCATGACTGTATACTAGATGCAACAATACCAATGAAAATTGTCCATCATGTTCTAATGCATGGCATCAATGGTCCTCTTGACATAGAGAGCAAGATGGTAATGTTTTATACTATCCTTGCCAATTATATATTTCAGATTTATGGCTCAAGAATAATTGTTTTTGTAGATTGATGAAGGGCAGCTTTGCAAGCTTTACTTTCATGGCATTCCTAAAGTTGTTTCTGTGAATGACTTACAGAAGCTAATTCCACAAAATTGCTCATGCTCATTAAATGTAAGGATTTGATAACTCGTGAACATCTGTGGTATATTTATCATTACCTTAGAGGGAAAACTACATTTCTTCGTAGCATATAATATAACCTTCTCTTTTGTACAGGAGATATCTTGGTCTGGTGGAAAATATGGGACTACTTATGGCATCTTTAAAAGTATTGATGCTGCCAATTGGACATTTACAAAGTTTAAAGGTGTGCTTGGAGAGGTATGTTCTGAATGGATTGTTTACAAAACATATGGGTGGCTTGGTTGTTTTGTCAATCTGCTGAAGTTTTCATGTGCAGGATTCATATGGCAGACCACAAAAGACGATTATGGTTGCTATTAAATCCAGCAGAGGAAAAGCCAAGAAGGTCCCGGTGCGGGTGCGCAAAATGATCTCAGATGATGATGCGGCAAGAAGTAAATGCGTTTTGAAAGCTGAGAACACACTGACGCAAACCTTTGAAGTAAATGAGAATGATGATAGTATGTGCACAAATATTGTATCCACAAAGAAGAGAAAGATGACAGAGGATGATCAGGCTGCTGTAAATGATGCTCTACATTCTTGTTGTGGCCATTTGCAGGAAATCGAGTCCCTGAAGGAACAGCTTCAAGCAAAGAATGAAGAAGTGCGTGAATTGCAGAAGATTATTTTGGATCTTACAAGGCAGAGGCCTTGAGATATGAATGTGTACACTTTTATTGAATGTTACAGTCTGAAGGGGTCAAATTTTGCAGGGGTTGAGCTGTATTCACATGTAGTTTTGAGATTTGAAATCTTTGTCAGGGTGGATGATGGTCCCATGTCTATGTGGTGCTTTGTTTATCATGTGCGCACAACACATTCAAATCATGAAAAGTTCCTGATTGAGAGCCAGCTTCTAGTGAACTCTTTTGGACAACATGTTGATGCAACGAGGCAAATTGATTATCATGGCAGGGTATTCCACAGAAACCTTAGCTTATGAGCAACTACAGTTAAATGCTTGGCCTGGTCAAGAATTACACGTGGCAGGGGGGAGGAAGACTGGAAAAATCCAGGCTTATGATTCATACAGGAGCATGCCAGCATGAACAGCATAAAATGCAACAATTATCATGTATCAAAGAGTACCTTTCCATTTCCTTTTGAGGACTTATAACCTCATTCCATTCTTTGTTTAGCCATCCACTCTGAATTTTCTGTCAGGAACATGTATCCTGACAGTTAAGCTTAAGGGATGAGTTGGATGTTCAACTTTGCACGTATCTTTAAATTGAATGAGAAGCAAGGAAAGGTTACTAAAATGCTACGGGATGGTAACTGTAGGAGAACATGCTTGTTGAAAGCCATGTAAAACTGTTACTTTGAAAGACATGTGCTTAATATGTGCTGCTACGTGGAATGGGTTTTGCATTCACTTTTTGAATTTCCTCTGGATGCCAAATGTAATGAGAGATGTAGAGACTGATGAGCAAGAATAATGCTTGGCTTTTAGCCAGCCTAACATGGTCAGAAAGGAAGTCATTTGGTCACGAATTTGTAGCTTAATCTTAAATAGACAGTGAAGGGTTGATAGTGAAACAAGAATCGCATGATCAATAAAGAAAACATTAGTAGCTTTGCCTCACGAGGATAATCTCCAAGACGCGATATATGATATGGATCTGTAAGAATATTTGGAGCTATATCAAGGTGTTCCCTGAACATAATTGTAATTCCATCCAAAAGACGTGTATAGAATCAGCGCATTCACCAATGGCTTGCGTACTGGTTCTCCCTTAGTTCTAGGTCATCATGTCTTCCATCACCTATGATCTTCCATTTTCTTTTGGTCTTGCCTAGACATTGTAAATGATCCAACGTGATGTAACTTTTTGGGCTCGTTTGGTCATTTTTGCCGTTTGAATATGTTAATTCTCTCTCTCTCTCTCTCTCTCTCTCTACACACACACACACACACACACACACACACACACACACACACACACACACACACACACACACACACACACACACACACACACACACACACACACACACACACACACACACACAAACAAGGTAGGTCACTACCGAAAACTCTCCTTCACTTGCATGTCTACCCAAGCTCTTTGGAGTCCATGGGCTATGTTTAGTGGTTCTCAATTGTATGCGACTATATGGGGCAGTAATGCTTCCAAAGTTGCTTCCCTGTACTTCAGCTCCTACCCTCAGATTGAAACGTATTTTCTTTTCTAAGTGGTCTGCGCATTCTTTTGGAGATCTTTCTTTTCTCTACGTGTACAAACTTTTGGTACTTGTGGTCACTAAATTAATAAGGCATTTATGTTCGTGGAGGTATTTTTGGAGTGCTTTCTACAATTTAGGGAATGCTGATCACCACAATAGTGGGATTTTTAGTTGTGTTTAGTTATGCAGTTTTCGAATGGTCCATGGTAGTATTAAAGCTGGGAAGCATTTTTGTCACTAAAAATGGTAAGAGGGTCATTCTACTTAAATATCAACATGTCCTTGTTTGTTTTTAGTAATTTGATGTGTCTTCTCATGGAGAAAATGCATGAAATGAATAGTAAAGAAGAGACCTCGAGAAAGATTTATTATTGGATTTTGCCTTTGATATGACATAGGATCTGCACGCTACAACAAAATGGATTGATCTTTTTTAGAGATGGTGTACTCATATAATTGGGATCAAAGGATGGCCATGTTTTCTTATTACATACTTCCATGCCTATAAAGACCTGGATTCGTCTTTCTAGAGATAGTAGATTGATATATCAATGGGATCACAAGATGGTCATGTTTTCTTATTATGTATTTGCATCGTTGACTAAAATCTACATGCCTCAACCATAAAAGTAAGCATGAATGTGTTGTGTTCGAATAGTATTTTCTCTTGAACTTTGAGAGTGCGTATCAACGTTTGATAAAAATCGGCCTTTGAAGATGTAAAAGAAGCAAGTGAATGGTGTTTTCCATAGTTTTGCAATGTTCATGTGTTTCGCTACATTATCAAGATAAAGAACTTTATGTTAGTGCCATCTCTCACTAGGTAACATGATCTAATGCCTTAAAATGTTTTCTTCATAGTTTGAACTTTTGTAATCTCTTGTGTGTTATGCATCCATGGAGGCAGATGCCTTGAGTGTCAATTAGTTTATAGTCTTTAAGGACAAAGCATTACATTAAAGAGTCAATGTGTTATGTTTCACTAAAAGAAATGCCTCTATTAACTTGCATAAAATGAATCTCCAAATAATGATGCAAATGCCTTGAATCAGACATTCAAAAGAGGTGTGAAAATCAACCTTAAACGAAGAAATATGGATCCTCTTTGGAACAATGAGCAACATATCATCCACATGAACACCAATAATGATAAGAAGTACACCACAAGATGCTTTCGATTGGATTATTATGAAAACCCATGTGATGCATGTGGTGCTTGATTCAATCTAGTCAATGCCTATTTAACCTATACACTTTGTTTTCGTGTCATTTTGGCACAAAACCAAGAGGATAAAAAACATACACCATGCAAGTCCCATTAAGAAAAATGTAGCTTCAACCATTATGAGTTGCAAGTGTAGAGATGCTACAAACAAGTATCATGTGGCATGTAGGACTCCAAATCTCATAAAAATCAAAGCCATTTTCTTGAGTATAACCTTTAATTACAAGCCTAGCCTTCTAGCGATCAACACTACTATCAATCTTGCATTTCATCTTATAGATCCATTTGATATCAATGGACTTCTTGCTTGCAAGGAGGAAAGTCACATAAGACCATGTATAAATCTAGAGCGAGTACAATTAAGGAAAAGATAAATCTAACTTACAATATCTCAAAGGCTTCGTCTATTATTTTGGCATGGATTTTTCCTCATCAATATTTTTTGTCACATAAGTGGATGCATTGAGAATGGAACTATGTGTATTCTTGTTCAAAACATGCATAGGTTGAGAAATTGCCTCACCAAGAAATACATTTGTTTGTCCACTAGTGAAAAGAGGTAGCAAGGTAATATACACATCTTTTGAACTCATCTACACAACATACCAAATACAATAATTTTCCCACCATCAAGCGTCATAAACTATACATGTGTCATTGGTATAGTTTAGTAGCAATCCAAGGTATGCTAGTCCTTATATTGATAACATATTTTTCTTTGGTTTTAAGATATTTCTTGATCCTTGAGAAATATAGGGCATGTGCCAATGTATGTACCAACATTCACGACAATAAGGAAAAATATTCAAATTGATATGAAAGGATAGTTTTCACATGTAGCTACTGAAGAGAATCGAAGAAACCTTGTTGAAAGGTTAAACCGTGGTCAAAGCACTAAACATCTGAGTCCATAATAGGCATACAATGATCATGGGTTTATGGGTGATAAGTAGATTGCATAGTTGATGCCCATTCTTCATTTTATACCATGTTGGTAGACTCAATCTTAAAATTACAAGTATCTATAATAGCTATTTCTACCTTTTTATTTTTTGCCTCTTTAGCAACAAGTATATGCAAAATTGCTTCTGCTGATCTGCTCATTTCTCATCTTTTTCTTACGTATTTGATCATTTTCCTTACAATATATGCAAAATCACTTCTTCTCATCTTTTTCTTCCCTATTTGATTGTGCAAAAGTCAGAACTCTCAGCCCCTTAAATTACGAGCTTCGTGCACTCTTTCCCTTCTAAATAAAAGCAAATTCTTGATTTGCAACATGCATAATGGTCAATTTTTTCTTGGATTACTCTTTTTGCAGATAAAACAACTCAGACTTAGGCATTTGGGTTTCCTTTGATAATGAAATGAAGAGTAGAAGTAAACATTAAATGAGGATCAGGCATCTCATTGAGAACAATCTACCCAATTCAGCTATCTTGCCAAATTTCATATGTATAGTAATAAACTTGTCCTTCAAATCTTTGGTTTTTGGGAGAAAAATATCCATAACTTTATCTTTATTAATATGCTCACTCTCCAATTTATTTTTGTAGTTAAGCAACATGAGACTCATTTCTTGCTTGATATAGTATGGTAACAATATCCCAAATATCCTTTGTTGTTTTGCATGAACAAATATGAGGGATAATGGTTCACTTGTTACCAAGCAATGTGCTTGTGCATCTCTACCTCAAACTTGGAGTTGCAAGAGGATACAAAATAGAAATTCCACAAGAACTCTAGCTTGCAACACCCTCAAGACCACCTTCCTCAACTACATTTTGAGCATTTGTAGCTATAATATTACATATTTCAAAACTTTGCACAGTATTTCATAGAACCTTTACAACCAATACATATCAGATCAAGTATTCCCAATAATAGTTAGGAGGAACCATCCAACTTATTGTCAACAACATACATGCAAAATACACTATTACTTGCAGCCATGCTTGGCTATTATATTTTGGTGGGAAAAAATGATTGCTTCTTAAACAAACTGAACAAAGTTACCCAACGGGGCTTTGCTAAGCCTTAAGCAAACTTTAATAAACTTATATTGGTGAATAGAAACCCAAATAGAAATCAACATAAAAGGATAAAATTGCATAATCAATATGATGGTTTTTTTGAAGGACAAAACAAGCTCAAATTGATGCTTGAGTTACATAAAACTCTTAGAATTCTTTTGAAACATGCACTACCATAAGTATCCTCACTTAATTTTTTAACACTACTAGAAAGTCAACAGGGGTGTTCGAGTGATGTCCACTCCACTCTCAAAAGCAACAAACTACTTTGATACCAATTCTAGGAGTTTGGGGATGGAGAATGCACACAAACAACACCGAAAAGAAGAAGAAGCTTAGAAAACCAACATAAAGTGTATTACTATGTGTAGAAACTACAAAGATATGAAGTTCTTTAGGGATATGGGCATATATACAAGCTAAGGGAAAATACTCCTCAAGAGGAAAAAAGGTTCATTGACAACCCTAAGTGTTTACATAGACATTAATGGCAGGAAAATATACCAATAAGATGCGCACTTGCCGATGCTCATACCTTGCCTAAACGTTTAATTTTTTTTGTAAAGGGATCCACACCATGTGCTGTTAGTGATCTATTTCTTGTGAGTAGATTATTTAACTATTTTTGTTGAGTCACAATTTTATGTTGTGATATCTTCTAATTTGTATTTGTGCATTATCAATTTATCAAAAGAGACTATACAAAATATCTAATTCCTTTAATGCAACAAATAACACTATGATGTTCACATAAATTCATCTATGCATTTTTACAAATTATTCTTAAATAAGTAGAATTTTTACCAGCATAAGTGGATTCTTTGAAGCATCATGGTGAACGCCTCAAAGGTGGTATATTAGAAGAAACGACTCGTGAAAGAAGAGTTGAATCTAGTAATCTGTGTTAGTTTTAGGGAAGCCAAACGGGCATAAATTTTCCTATATGAATTTGGAACCAAAGAAAATGTGTAACTCATTAATGAAAAGTACAACTCTAATTTAAGATCAAAATAAAGAATTTATATGAATTATGTGTATGTATTCATGCATAATGCATGTGTATGGATCTTCTTATGTCATATACATGTACTAATGTGATATGCAATGCTTATGTGTGCATATGCATTTGTGCTTATGTATATGCCATTTTTATGTATGCATATGTATTTATGCTAATGTATGTATGCATACACTAATGTGTATGCATTCATGTATATGTATGTACTAATTTGTTCTATATGTGGACATACTCTTTGTTATTATCATTGCACATGCTAATTCTTCTTTATTTTTGTATGCAAGAAAATGACATTGTCTAAGAAGATATCTTTCTTTTGTGCATGCGTGTGTGCAATGTTATTATATGAAATGTTAGGTCCATCACACACATTTAAGGATCAAGACGTAGTGCAAATGTGGTTGCACTTCAATGAAAACATGGCACGAGTTGTAAGTGCAAGAAAATTTACGAATAGTAGAAATGGTCATAGGCATAGCTGAGCATGGACCTACCTATTGGTGCAATTACTCCAAGCCTAAATGCTTGATCACTTATCCTAAAGTTCATATGTTCATTCATTAGCACATGAATGATCTCTTGTAAAAGATTGATTTTTACTCCTTGTAAAAGTGTATATATGGAATCACTTCCACTCATGAGTTCATAGGAGAATCTTTCCTCAAATTATTTGGTGCGGATTTATGGAAAATCGTCCTAAAACCTTGGAATACTTTTAGGTAAAGATTCAAATTCAAACTTGAATCTTGGCTACAACAAAAAGGCTATAAAAGAGGATCATCTAGTCGCATGGAAGCAGCAAGATATAGTAGAGATTTCAGAGGAATTTGTGTGGCATATTGAGCTCATATTATAGATGTATTGTTTCCCTCACATTTTGCAATCATTCATTGCCAATGTCAATGTAATTTATGTGCATTATTACATATATTTTTCTCATATTGCATCGATTCTACTCTGTCATTATCACTCAGAACAATGAACTTCTCTGATCTAGTTCTCAGTGTATACTTGATCATTTTCAGTGATTTAACTTTCCATAGATTTATTATAAAGTCTATTTTCTTCCTACAAAGTTTCATTTTATCTCACTTAGCCAATCTCGAGTTATGTGCAAAAATTCCCTCTAGTCTGCATATTGTTAACTCTCAAGAATGTCGGGATGCATCTCTAACTTGCTAAGCTTTATTCTTAGTGCATAGTTGATCATTTAAAGTGAAATAACTTGTGAAATTTAGCTACCTTAGTTAAATAGATATCCACCAAAAGGATTTCATTGAATTTTTAACAGTGAAAGAGAACTATTCAGTTTCCTGATCAGGTGTAGTGACAAAATAGTAAGTTTTTGGTTCAAAATGAAACTCCAACTTATCTTTTTTTGATCCAATGATTTGAGGATCATCTTCCAAAGTACTTGCTGATTATTTGTGCTTCTTTGAAATATCAAGAGGTTTACTTTGCATTCCTCAACTCAGTTTTGGCTGATGTAAAGCAAGAATTTGCAGCACCATCTCATCTTTGGAAGGTTTCCACCATCTCCTCCAACAATGGTATCAAAGCAACATCAAGGTAAAATGGGAGATGAATTTACATCATTATTGAAAAATTGGACGAAGGCAATTATCAAGCTTGGTCCCTAAGGATGAAGGCTTACATATCTGGAGATGAAGAAATGCCAATCTTTAGAAGAAAAAACCAACCTACAAGAGAGGAGCAAGAGAGACTAGCTGCATGGTGTGCAAAGGATGCTTTAGCCAAGTCTTACATAATCAATTCAATATCTGATTTTTGTTACCTCATATTAGGAATTGTAAGACTTCTGAAGAAACTTGGGAAGTACTATTTCATACTTCTCATCAAATAAAAGGGCGAGAAAGAACCAACTTGGAACAATGAAGAAGCAATCAACGTGTAGCTGACTATGTGACCAAGATCAAGGATGTAGCTTATCAACTTGGGAATATTGGAGAAGAAATAGAAGAGGAGTAGACAGTAAGGCAAATCATAAATGGCATCAAGGCTGATGATAAATGGGAGTCTTTTACCATAACAATGGACTTATATATGGACATGCAGATACTTGACCTCAATACCTTGATGGGGAAACTCTTCACACATGAAACAAAGCTCAACAAGAATGGAGATACTTCTAGAGGTAATCAATCTTCTGCCCTTAACACAAATAAAAATAAGAGTAAAGATAAAAGCAAAGGAAGAAAGAATGAAGAAGAAGCAAGTACCTCTCAAGTGAATTTCATAGGTAGAGGAAGTGGTACTAGAGGAAGGGGCAAAGGAGGAAAGCAAGGCAGGGGGAGACCATACAACTCTTCACCTTGCAACATTTGTGGCTTGACCAATCATATCACAGATGAATGCTTCAAGGATCCAAAGAATAAAAACGGAAGAGGCTTACACATAGGAGGCACGGACAACCGAGAGGCAAGTTCAATAATGGAGGAAACAACTACCATCACAATTACAACCAAGGCTACAACAAAAATATCAAGGAGGCTTGAGAGGAAGGAGAGACTACAACAACTATACAGATGATCAAGAAGATTCCCTATTACTCATGAATATGGCAACCAAGCAAGATAAAGGTGATGAGTACCTATTCTATATTGATTATGGTTGTTCCAATAATGTAGCAGGCAATGTAGCATTATTGTTTGACCTTGAAGAGCCCAAAGGAAAGCATGAAGTTTAGACAGGTGATGAAATTAGGCACTCAATAAAGAAGATTGTAAATGTTAAAGCATCTAATGGTAACATGAATCTTCTAAGCAGAGTATTGATGTGCCAACAATAACCAAAAATCTGATAAGTGTTGGACAGATTGTTGAGAAGGGTTTACAGGTTAAAGCACAAGGCATGAAGCATATGTCGAGGACCCTCAACAAGGCTTCAATAGGATTGCAAAAGGTGAGAGATATGTAGAGTTTTTACCTTTGAAGTTGAAGATACAAGACCAAACCTTATCTAAATTGGAGATATGGCATACGAGACTATGACATATAGGTGAAAGGACATTGAAGCAAATATGTAGGGATCAAAGTGTGCTTGGCATCCCAAATGTGTCCAAGCAAGACATGATTTACAAATGTGGAGCATGCCAATTTGGCAAATCACATAGGCAACCATTCAACAAAAGGGGATACATGTATGAAGACTTTTTCGAGCTTGTACATAAAAATGTGTTGGGTCCTAGCAAAGAGCCATCAATTTCAAGGTCAAGGTATTATGTTTCATTCATAAATGATTATAGTAGGTGGACAATACTTTATTTTATGAACCATAAAGATAAAGTCTTCACTCGTTTCAAGAAGTATTTGACATTGGTTGAGAATCAAATAGGTAAAAGTTTGAAAAGGCTCAAATCTGATGGAGGTGGTGAGTATTCCTCACATGAGTTTGAATCCTTCTTACGGGATAGAGGCATAAAGAGAGAGATTACAACAAGGTACACTCCTGCACAAAATGAAGTGGCAGAGAGAAGAAATAGATTAATAAATCAATAGGCTTCCATCCAAGTCTCTGGATGGGATGACACCTTGTGAAGCATGGAATGGTGGGAGACCTTCTTTAGATCATTGTACAATCTTTCAGTGCATTTCTTATGCACACATACCCTCATAGATTAGGGAAAAACTTGATCCAAAAACTAAAAGATGCATATTTATTGGCTATGATTTGAATGAGAAAGGATATAGGTCATATAATCCCACTAACAAAGAATTTACAATTAATAGGGATGTGGTATTTGATGAAAATAACTCTTGGTTTGAGGATGACTGGAGGAAAATAAAGCTACCTTATGATTTGGAGAATGATTTTCCAAATCAGACCAAAGAGGAAACACATACATCAAAGAATGGCAACTCAAAAGATGAAGAACAAATTGATTTTGAAGCTTGGAAGTCCAAGGGCAAAGCAAAGGTCAAAAAATTGGAAGACATTCCAGAGGCATCCAATCAAGCACTTAGAAGATCTTGAAGGGAAAGAAAGAAACCTATAAAGTATGGCTATGACACATCACTAGTCACCAAGCATTCTATATACATAGGTAAAGATTCTATGTTAGAGGAACCTTCTTCATTTGAAGAAGCTAATAAGAAAGACGAATGGAGAGAAGCTATGCAAGAAGAAATTGAAGCACGTCAAGAGAATAACACTTGGGATTTGATTCCGAAACAACCATTCATGAAGATTATAGGATCCATGTGGATTTACAAAGTGAAAAAGACTTCAAATGGAACAATAAACAGGTGTAAAGCAAGTCTAGTAGCAAAGGGGTTTGCTCAAAACCATGGAGTGGATTATGAGGAGACCTTCTCACTTGTAGCAAAGATGCCAACCATTAGAGTTTTAGTAAGTATTGCTGCTTCAAAGAATTGGAACTTGTACCAATTAGATGTTAAAAATGCATTTCTTAATAGAGGATCTCTAAAGAGGTCTACATGGCTCAACCACCAATATATGAAGACAAAGACAAACCTGATTATGTATGTAAATTAAGGAAGGCACTCTATGGTTTAAAGAAAGCTCCAAGAGGTTGGAATCATAGGTTGGTCACATGCTTGCAGGACCAAGGTTTTCTTGTAAGCAAGGTAGATTCTTCAATGTTCATTAACAAGACTAATTCAGAGGTTATTTATCTATGTGTTTATGTGGATGACATTATCATTATAGGAAATGATGCGAATGGCATCAAGAAGATCAAAATCCAGATGAAAGAGGAGTTCAAGATCAATGATCTTGGAATGCTCACATATTTTCCTAGTTTAGAGATTGTGTATACAGATTCTGGTGTTTTCATTACTCAGAGAAAGTATATCCATGATATACTAGTCAAGTTCAAAATGGAAAATGCAAAAATTGCAGGTACACCCATGGAGTTGAATCACAAACTTAGTGCTCATGAAGGAGAGTTGCTTGAAGATATTACAGGTTATCAAAGTCTTGTTGGGAGCTTCAATTATGCAACCCTAACAAGAGTGGATATATGCTATGGGGTGAGTACATTAAGTCTATTCATATATACCGAGAAAACCTCACATGGAAGCTACCAAAAGGATCTTAAAATACCTAAAGGGTATGATAAATGATGGAGTATTTTATCCATTTACATCTGACTTGGATATCAAGCTATACTCTGATGTAGATTGGTTGGCTCAAAAGATGATAGGAGGAGTACCTGTGGCTACTTATCTTTTGCAAGATCTAAGTTAATTTCATGGTCATCAAAGAAATAAACAACTGTGGAATTATCATCAACTAAGGTTGGAGATTGGGGGAGTGTGGGGGAGGGAGTGGTGCTGTGGCTGGTGATGTTTCCATGGTGTCAATAGTGTGTGTGACTGTGTAGATGGGGACAGTCGATGGGGTGGATGTGAGGTTCGTGAATAGTGTTGTGAATGTGGGCATAGGAACCCCTCCAAGTTGGGTGCCAGAAGAGAGAGGAATTCCCATAACATATGTGGTGATTGTGGAAGTTGGGGTGGTCGTGTCATGGGGAGAGGTGAATTGTGCAGTGAGAGGTGAGGCGTGTGGTGATGGTGGTGCCTCATGATGTTCTTCCGTCTGTGTGGTATCTCCTAGTGCTGATACATCTATATGAATTTTCTTTTTGGAGCGAAGGGGGTGGGTAGGCACTCGTTGCTCAAAGCGATGAATGTAGGCAAGAGCTGAATGTATGGCTTCATCGAGGCCAAGTGCATCCGCATGCAGGTTGAATGATTCAATAAACTATTCGTCCACCCCTTCTTCTCCTAACATTTGACTTATAGCATCTTTCCTGTTTCCAGTGACAACTTGTGCTACTCTTGGACTCTTTTCATAGTTTCATACAACCTTTTGATCTAACACTGTATAGGTTGGGGCACCTGCTAGTTCTGAAGTTTCTTCTTGCTCATGACATTGTTCCTCATCTACCTCCTCTTCATCAGTCTCTTCTTCATCTTCATCTACTTCCACTACTTCAGGTTGGGTAGGAGCTGAAGTCGTTGTGGTTCGTTGTGGTACTCGGGTCTGTTTTGCTTTGGTCTCAAGATTAGCCTCATTAATCATCCTGGTTATCTCTTCATCTGTTAAATCATCCAGAGTGTAGCCGTGTGGGAACTCCAAGTCAAAGGGGATAGGAGGGAAAACAAGACTGGGCCCTTCTGCACTTAGCCTAGGTAAACGAATAGTAAATGGACGGACACGTCTTGTTTGAGGTGGCGTCACCTCTAGTGTGAGGGTGGCACCCCTTGTCGGTGCACATGGTAGTTGGACTGCTCCTCTCATTTTCTTAGATGGTGGCCTTGTTGTTGATGGCCTTCTTGGGAATTCCTGAGCTCTCGACCACACCAGTGCCCTTTGAATAGGAACGTCATAAGCTAAGCACCTGTAAATGATCCTTGTTAGCGCATAGCATCCATGAAGCACATTCTTATGTTTCTTATTCCAGCGCTGATGTGCTAAGTGGATTTGATCTATGATCCAGTGTGGTAGATTGATTGTGAGGTTTTCTATTGAAAATTCAAATATTAAAGTTTAACCCATTCTCTTTTTGAAAAGAGTGAAAATAGCTTCTAAAAGCCTCAAGCCCCACCATACACTTTCAAATTTATACAAAAAATTTTTGGCACATGGGCATATGTGGTTGAATTTTTGGCCCCAAATCAAGGAGTTCTAAATGCTGAAATTTGGACATCAAGACCATTCCTACAAAATGGAGGTGATATTTATCATATTTTTATGAATTTTAATGAAAACTCCAAATTATGACCATGTTGGATAAGGTGCACATTTTAGAACGACAAAAAATCTTCTAGAATTTTGTAGGAGTTGTACTTATTACCACACAAGTGTCACATTTAGAATATTATTTCCAAAATATCCTTGATAATGTATGGTCAATTAGGGCCATAAAAGGACCCCCTTTGATGCCCTTAAGGAAGCAAGCAAATTTTGTGTTGGTACATTCTATCGATGTCGTAGTGATCTTAGTGCTACCCATGGGAAGTGGAGGTTGTTGTTATAAGAGGGTGTCACTCTAGCACAATGGGAGTACCAACATGGAGGAGATCTAACTCATAAATGCCAATCCGTGGAGACATGAGGATGGTACGATGACCATGAGCGAGAGGAATGCACAAGTACGTGAGTGAGAAGCATACTTGCATGCACACACATGCACATAGGGTAGAATAAAGAGTAGAACAATGGAATATTTCATTCAAGAGCTCTTGATAAAAAGTTTCATAATAAATCCAACCTCAAAAGTGAGATCTCTATCTCCTTTTATAGTTTTTCACTAGTTATGTCCTAGTTCAGATCTAATGTGTGGCATAGTTAAAAATTAGGTTCCTAAGCTACTTTGGGGCTTAAATGAACTCTAAAAAATATGAGAATTGAACCATAGGATTTTCCAGCACTCCTCAAGTTGAGGGACGCCTTTACTTACACAAAATGGAGTTATATCTACCAAAAATGGGTATTTACAAATGAAATGTAGTGATCATAATCACTATTTGTTGGAAATTGGTGTCGAAAAACAAGTAGACATATTCCTTGCCAGATCTGCATTGACTACTCTGTCTACTCATACTTCCTTGGTCTTCTCTTTGACTGTCTCCTCTTTGGCTTCCTTATTGGCTTAGTCCATGAATACCCCCCTCTCATGTTTGTATTCCCTGATAGACTTTTGCTGGGTGGATTGCTCCATGATACTGGATGACATGACTTGCTAGTTCATGTTCTTGTAGTCTCAGTCCCTCTGCAAGATCAAGTTGTAGACATTCCCAATCATATGGCGCCACCTGGGACTTTGTTGATATATTTTGATACTGATGTGTGTGAACACACTTAGAATTGTTGGGGCACTTTTTTCCCTCTTTAGGAGGGTTTTTCCCCTGATTTGTATATACATCTATTACCCTAATGTGTTACTTATCTTTGTACATTCACTTGACAATTTAATTCAATGTTGTGTTGTGCTTCAAAATTCTTTTTCTTCCTTGTGTTGTTTGCATGCTTCCGCAAACCTCAAACTCCAACAATTGGTATCAAAGAAGCTTGTTGCTTCATTTAGGGCCTCATCAACACCTCTCAGATCACAATCTCAAAATCGGACGAAAACTGGTGAGTGTGCTCGTTTCGGCCTCCGAACGCACTATCATAGCACATGTGTAGGTAGTTTTGTTCTTTTGTGCCAAACATATATATAGGTTTTGGTTTACCATAACAAGTGACTTGAAGTATGCTACATGTTTAACAAAGCTCGATAGGATGGTTTTGTTCAACTTTTTGAGATACAATCATTTTTCTACATTAGGACATTTTAATTAGTGGCCATGGCTAAAATCAATGATGTATTCTGCACGTTGATTGTTGAGGATAGATTAGATGGTACTAATTACCCATTGTAGGAATGTATGATGCATAATTTGGTAGCAAATGGATTGTGGAATATTGTGCAGAGTATTTAAAAATGTCCTACTACACCTACAAATACAGTTATTGAAGGTGATGTAGATGGAATTGAAGATTCCTGTTTGTGTTGCAGTTCCTGTTTCACCTACTACATAGAAACTTTATTGGGATGGTAGAGATGATCAAGCACATACATTGATAGCCATGTCTGTAAAATGTGCCATTATTCATCACAATCTCTCTTGCAAGATAGCAAAGGATGTTTGGGATACACTTACAACCTTATACCACACAAGAAATGAGGCTGGTGTTGGTTACCTCCAAAAAAGTTGGAGAGTGAGCACATGAATGAAGGAGATTCCATGGACAATTGTCTGATAAAGATCAAAGAATTGAAGGAGAAGTTGATTTTTGGTGATGAAGTCTTGCTAGATAGTTCACTTGTGTAGATTGTTCTTAACAGTCTTCTAGATCCGTATCAAAGTTTTGCTTCTACTCTTTCATTGATGATGAAAAACAATCCAAATGCCTTAACATGTGAGGAGTTAGTCTCTATTTTGTTGCAAGAAGATCAGTCTGACATACTAGGTTATGTACCAGGGATCAAGAAAAATGTCTTGTCAATTTTTGCATTAGCCAAGGTTGGCTTGATTGTCAAATTTATTGATGACAGATGTACAATTCATGATCTCTCAAATGGAGATGTTATTATTGCTTCTGACATTTTGTGTCATGGGTTGGCATGCACACTTTGATCATCAGAATTATGCTAGTTTGCTACACTTGCAAAAATATGAAATGGAATTCTCTTTGCCCAAACTCAAGGAACCTTGTAAACATGTCTATGAAGCATGTATTTTTGGAAAAATGTAGCATTCTTCCTTCCCTAAAGATGGTTCAGTTTGAGTTTCTCATAAATTACAGCTTATTCATAATGATATTTGTGGTCCTATGCAGACACCTTCTTTCAAGGACTACCTTTAATTCATGAATTTTACTGATGATTTCTCTAAGCATGCAAGGGTATATCCATTGAAAGCAAAGTTGGAAGTGCTTATGTGCTTCAAATAGTTTTTGATTATGGCTAAAAATTTGTCAGCATGTAAAATGGGCACCCTCCATTCTAATCGAGGGAAGAAACACATGTCTTCTAATTTCAATGAATTTTTGGCTGAGCATAGGATAAAAAATTAGTATACAATGCTGCATACACCTCAACAAAATGGAGTTGCTCAAAGAAAGAACAGGTCCGGTTAACCATGATGTTGTTTTCATGGAAGATGCAATTCAGCCATTACTTTCATGTACTAAGGAGACTTCAGTTAGCTCTAGATATGTGGAGGACACTTGGCTACCTCTTTTTACAAGTGGATAGTCAAGTGCTGGTCCAAATGAGGCAATTTCTCAACCTTTACAAGTTCCACATGATGATGTAGATCATTCCATCTCTGATGCAGATTTACATGATGCACTTGTTGATGAGAGGGCTCATATAAAGGAGGCAAAAACTATGCCTAAATGGTTGGTGCAGACATTAAGAGATAATAAATTAAATGCATCTCTATCATATCGTACTTGTTGATATATTTAGGTAGTGATGTGTGTGAACACACTAGAACCGCTGGGGCACTTTTTTCCCTCTTTAGGAGGTTTTTTTCCCCCGGCTTGTATATACGCCTATTGCCCTAATGGGCTACTTATCTTTGTACATTCTCTAGTAATACATTCAGTCTTGTGTGTTGTGCTCCAAGCTTCTTCTTCTTCCTTGTGCTGTTCGCGTGCTTCCGCAGACATCTAACTCCAACAATTGGTATCAGAGCAGGTCGTCGCTTCATCTAGGGTGCCGTCGAAACTCCTCCGTTTGTAGTCTCAGAATCACACGAATTTTGGTGAGCATACTCAGCGTGTTTTCGAGATCAAAACAGCTTTGCTGTGTTGTGTCGAAATCACGATCTGAGCTCGTTTCAGCCTCCGAATGCACTATCGCAGCGCTTGTGCAGGCTATTTCGTCTTTTTGTGCCAAAGGTATATACCAGTTTCTGTTTGCCAATTTAAGCGTCTCGAAGTCTGCTACAGGTCTAGCAGAACTCATCTGGGTAGTTCCGTTCAACTTTTTGAGATACAGTCAATTTTTTGCATCAAGGTATTTTAGTCACCGGCCATGGCTGAAAGCAGTGATGTATTCCGTATGTTGGCTGTTGAGGATAAGTTGGATGGTACCAACTACCCATTATGGGCTTATATGATGCGACATGTACTGGTTGCAAAAGGACTGTGGAACATTGTGCAAGGTGTTGAAAGACGTCCTGTTACACCTGTAACAACAGGTACTGCAAATACAGGTGCTGGAGCTAATGAAGATGATGTCAAAGATGATATTCCACAGATTCCTGTTCGTGCTGCTGTTTCTGTTGCACCTACTGCAGAGCAGATTCGTTGGGATGGCAGAGATGCCCAGACACATGCATCGATAGCTTTGTCTGTCAAACGTGCCATTATTCCTCACATACGCTCTTGTAGAACAGCTAGGGATGCTTGGGATACACTTACCACTTTGTACCAGCCTAAGAATGAGGCTCGTGTTGCTTACCTCCGAAAACAGTTGGAGAGTGAGCACATGAATGAAGGTGATTCTATGGACAGTTTTCTCTCAAAGATCAAAGAACCTAAAGGAACAATTGATTTCTGCTGATGAGGTTATACCAGATAGCTCACTTGTGCAGACCGTTCTGAATGGTCTTCCTGATTCATATCAGAGTTTTGCCTCTACTCTTCGGTTGATGATGAAAGGAAATCCAAATGCCTTGTCATTTGAGGAGTTAGTCTCTGTTCTGTTGCAGGAAGATCAGTCCAGGCAAACAGGTCCATTATGCGTGTTGTAGATCAAGCTTTCCTGGCTAGTCAGAAGGGCAAAGGAAAATGGGGCTCTTCTACTAGTAAGAACAATCGAAGAACCAGGATAAAGATGAGAAGAAATCAGAAAAGTAGAAATTGTTTTGCAAGTATTGTAAAGGAAATGATCATATCATAAAGAACTGTCCAAAAGTGGCTGCTAAAGAGGCAAAGAAGAAAGAGGCTCGAATGGTTGTTGTAGAGGCCTCTACACCAAAAACAGAGTCTGCAAATCTTGTGCAAGAAGAAGAATGGGCGTTTACTACTGTCTACAATTTTGACCCATCTTCTCATGATCAGTGCATGTCTGCAGTAGACTCAGATGTTTGCCAGTGCTTTGACAGTGGGGCGACCAAACATATTACCTCGCAGCGCAGTTTCTTCTCTTCACTCGAGCCTGCCTCTACAAGGAATACTATTACATGCGCCAACAACTCCTCTTATCCTGTTATGGGAGTTGGTAAGATCATTTTGACTACTGCTGATGGTAGTTCTTTCACTTTGTCAGATGCTTTATTTGTGCCAGGGATAAAAAAGAACCTGTTATCAGTTTCTGCATTAGCCAACATTGGCTTGGTTGTGAAATTTGTTGATGACAGGTGTACAGTTCATGATCTCTCAAATGGCGATGTGATTATTGCTTCTGGAATTTTATGTCGTGGGCTATATAAGATTATAGACTATGAAAGATCTGTGAATGATTCGGCATGTGCAGTTCATGATTCTCAGGCTATGTCAGATGCAAAGCTTTGGCATGCACGCTTTCGTCATCTAAATTTTGCTAGTTTGCTACGCCTGCAGAAATCAGAAATGGTGTCCTCTTTGCCCAAACTTGAGGCACTTGGAAAACATGTTTGTGAGGGCTGTATTTGGGGCAAAATGCGGCATTCATCCTTTCCAAAAGATGGTTCAGTTCGGGCCACGCAGAAATTGCAGCTTGTACATAGTGATGTCTGTGGTCCTATGCAGACACCCTCTTTTGGAAATTGCCTTTACTTCGTGAATTTCATTGATGATTTTTCCACGCATGCATGGGTATATCCACTCAAAGCAAAGTCCAAAGTGTTCATGTGCTTCAAACAGTTTTTGGTTTTGGCTGAAAATCTGTCAGCATGTAAAATGGGCATCCTCCGTTCTGATCGAGGGGGGGAATATATGTCTTCAGATTTTAATGCATTTCTGGCTGAACGTGGGATAAAACACCAGTATACAGTGCCGTATACACCTCAAAAGAATGGAGTTGCTGAACGAAAGAACAGGTCACTCATGGAGATGGCGAGGTGCATGGTCAAAAGTCAGGCTTTACCACATAGTTTCTGGGTTGAGGCTATCATGTGTGCAACATATGTACTGAACAAGTGTCCCACTAAAGCGTTGCAGTCTATCACTCCATATGAGGCTTGGCATGACCGTAAGCCATCTCTTGCTCATCTGCATGTTTTTGGTTGTTTGGCATATGCATTAGTGCCTGAATAACATCGCAGAAAATGGGATGATAAGGCAGTAAAATGTATTTTTGTTGGGTACAGTTCTGAAAGTAAAGGCTATCGTCTGTATCATCCACAGACGATGTTGTCTTTGTTGAAGATGCTATTCAACCATTGCTTTCATGTACTAAGGAGACATCTGTTAGCTCCAAAGACATGTATGATACTTTGATGCCTCTTTTTACAGGTGGACAGTCTAGTGCTGGTCCTAATGAGGCAACTTCTCAGCCTTTGCAGGTTTCATATGATGATGCAGATCATTCCATTTCTGATGCAGATTTACATGATGCACTTGTTGATGAGAGAGCTGATATTGAGCAGGCAAGAACTATGCCAAAATGGCTGGTGCAGACTTTGCGTGACTGCAAATTAGATGCACCTTTATCATATCGTACTCGTTCAGGCTCTCATAGTGCCTCCTTTGCATCAGATTGCTATGCTATGGTTGCGTCTAGTCTTTGTGATGACAATGAGCCTGTTTCTTTTGATGAAGCACAAAATTCAGAAAATTGGATGGCTGCTATGCAATCTGAATATAATGCTATCATGAAGAATGGTACATGGTCTTTATGTGACCTGCCTTCTGGTAAGAAGGCGATTGGCACTAAGTGGGTATACAAGCTGAAGCGTAAACCTGATGGTACAATTGATAGGTATAAGGCTAGGCTTGTTGCAAAGGGTTATGCGTAGGAAAGAGGCATTGATTTTGATGAGACCTTTGCACCTACATGCCGTATGACTACCGTTTGGAGCATTTGTGCACTTGCAGCCCATCATGGTTGGAATGTACATTAGTTGGACATTAAAACAACATTTCTGAATGGTGACTTGCATGAAGTAGTGTATGTTTTTCAGCCCCATGGCTTTGTGCAAAAAGGGCATGAAAACCAGGTGTGCAGGTTAAAGAAGGCATTATATGGTTTAAAGCAAGCACCACGTGCTTGGTATGAGAAGATACATGCCTATCTGATTGCACATGGTTTTGAGAACTGTCCAACTGAAAGCACCTTATATGTTAAGCGTGCTAATGATGTGCTTCTGATCATTGTTGTGTATGTTGATGACATGCTGCTCACTAGTCCTATTGAGACACATATTGCTGATTTTTAGGGCTGATTTGCATGCCTCATTTGAGATGTCTGATTTGGGGCATTTGCATCACTATTTGGGCATTCAGTTTATGCAAGTTGAAGGTGGAATGGCTTTGTGTCAAACGAAATATTTTGACACATTATTGCAGCATTTTGGCCTTGAAGACAGTAAGCCTATTGCCACTCCTATGGAGACATGTTTACGATTGAGTCTCCATGATGTTGGAGATGCATTTGATGCTGTTCTCTATCAGCAGGCTGTTGGATGCTTGATTTACTTATGCATTACTCGGCCAGATATTCAGTTTGCTGTCTCACAGATGAGCAAGTTTATGCATTGCACAGGAGTCACGCATTGGAAGGCGGTTAAGTGCATCTTTCGCTACTTGAGTGGTACTCTGCTACTTGGGTTGTTTTATCCCAAGGGGGGATCACTACCGCCAGATTTGCATGCTTTTTCTGACTCAGATTGGGCTGGTTGCTATGACACTCATGTGTCCACCAGTGGTTTTTGCTTCATGCTTGGTAGCTCATGTATATCTTGGTTGAGCAAGAAGCAGCCTACTGTGGCCACTTCCAGTTGTGAGGCTGAGTATAGGGCAGCTTTCACAACGACTCTTGAGTGTGTGTGGCTCAGACGCCTTATGGCTGATTTGGGTGTTGGCCAGTCTTCTGCCACCACCATCTTCACTGACAGTCACAGCGCATTGGGAGTTGCGAGGAACCCTATGTACCATGCTCGCACTAAGCACATTGAGGTGCATTATCACTATGTCAGGGAGAGGTTCTCTGCTGGGGAGATCAGCTTGGCATATGTGCCCACACAGGAGAACATTGCAGACCTTTTCACGAAGGCTCTGCCTAGGGAGAAGTTTGAAGCTTTTCGCAAAGCTTTGGGCTTACTTCCTTTTGTGGAGTGATTTCCACATAGCTTGGCACTTCCTTATACATGGGTGCCAGCTCCTTGTTCACCGCATCACTCCCAGGGGGGATTTGTTGATATATTTAGGTAGTGATGTGTGTGAACACACTAGGACCACCGGGGCACTTTTTTCCCTCTTTAGGAGGTTTTTTTCCCCCGGCTTGTATATATGCCTATTTCCCTAATGGGCTACTTATCTTTGTACATTCTCTAGTAATACATTCAGCCTTGTGTGTTGTGCTCCAAGCTTCTTCTTCTTCCTTGTGCTGTTTGCGTGCTTCCGCAGACATCTAAATCCAACAGTACTTGTTTAGGCTCTCATAGTGCTTCTTTTGCATTAGATTGCTATGCAATCGCTGCCTCTCGTCGTTGTAATGAGAATGAGCCTCTTTATTTTGATGAAGCACAAATTCAGAAAATTGAATGGCTACTATGCAATTAGAATATGATGCTATTATGAAGAATGGTACCTAGTCTTTATGTGATTTGCCTCCATGCAAAGAGGCCATTGACACTAAATGGGTATAAGTTGAAACATAAGTCTGATGGAACAATTGACAAGTATAAGGCTAGTCTTGTGGCAAAAGCTTATGCTCAAGAGAGATGCATTGATTTTGATGAGTCCTTTGCACCCACTTGATGAATGACCACCATTTGTAGCATTTGTGCACTTGCAGCTCATCAAGGTTGCAATGTACATCAGTTGGACATTAGAAATGCATTTCTAGATGGTGAATTACATGAAGAAGTGTCTGTATTTCAACCCTATGGTTTGTATAGAAAGGGCATGAAAACAAAGTGTGCATGTTGAAAAGGGCATTATATGGTTTGAATCAAGCACCACGTGCTTGGTATGAAAATATACATGCCTACTTGATTGTACATGGTTTTGAGAACAAAGCAACTAAGAGCACCTTATATGTTAAGCATGTAGATATATACTAATCATTATTGTGCATGTGGATGAAACATTGATCATTGTTCCTAATGAGAATCACATTGTTCATTTAAGGCTGATTTGCACACCTCTTTTGAGATGTCAGATTTGGGACAGTTACATCATTGTTTGGGCATTCAATTCATGCAAGTTGATGGGGGAATAGCCTTGTGTCAAACCAAATATATTGACACATTATTGTAGCATTTTTGCCTTGAAGATTGTTCATCACATCACTTATAGGGGTGATTTGTTGATATGTTTCAGAGCAATGTGTATGAACACACCTAGGACCGTCGGGGCACTTTTTTTCCCTCTTTAGGAGGTTTTTTTTTTTCTTGGCTCGTATATATGTCTATTATTCTAACAAGTTATATATATTTGTATATTCACTTGGGAATTAATTTAGTGTTGTGTTGTGCTCCAAGCTTCTTCTTCTTCCTTGTGCTATTCGTGTGCTTTCACAAAGCTCAAACTCCAATAGACGTTTGAGTGCAGTGTTCTATAGAACTCTGAATACATTGCATGCTCATAAGCAAATAACTGAAGTAGATGGGTGGGTTTAGAGCTAAACACCTCATAATGGTATTCACAAAATCTTTTTATGATTATGTCTTCGGGCATTTCTTTACAATAGGCTCGGAGATACTTGATTTGTGCGTGCCATGCATATATAATGAGAATTGAAGGAGTGGTGCTTGTTGTAGCTCTCCGAGACGGAGAGCACATTAGGTGGTGGGCAACTATTGAGCCCATAAAAGTCATATCGGTCGAAGTCAACCGCGATCAAAGTCAAACGGTCAAAGTAAAACTGTTCAAAGTCAACAAGGTCAAGGTCAAAGTCAATAGGTGCAAAGTCAAAGTGCTAAAGTGTAGGTGTCAAAGTGCATAGGTAGTGCACAATTAATTGTCCACAAAGGGTAAATTGGAGAAAGTGGGTTGCAGGTTGCAGAGGTATTTCTCTAATTTCCGTAAGGTTCAAAGTGTTTTAGAAGGTTCAGGTGAACCCTCCCTTATGTGCACATTTGAAGAGTTAAAAGGAAAATGTGAAGGTATGTGAAGCGGCAGCGTACGCAGAAGTGAAAGTATGGCCCCCAATTAAAATTTTTGGTTTTAGTCTAAAATCACTACAGGACAAAATAGGGAGTCGTTGGCTTGGCTGCCACTTGTAAAGACAATCTTGGGGCATCAAAGTGAGCACCAAGATACTCTTGCAATTAGGAGCGTACGTGAATCGACACTCAACTCAAGGCAAGGACTATTCTTGGACCATTCCAAGTGTAAGCAAGAGTAAGCATAGACTATGCAAGGCAAGAGAGAGAAGTGCAAGAGACACACAGTGTGCGACGCAGAGAAGTGAAGTGCAAGGTGTGCATGAAGAGTGACCAAGGAAGTGTGCAGAGAAGTGCTAAGCTAGTCCCCCAAGGATCCCAAGGTCTTATTGAAGTGTGCGCGTGCCGACAGAAGGTACCCATCCCTCCCCCTTAGTGGAAGCTTGGTGCAAGGCGTGCACAAGTGCAGGCTTGGAGAAGGTGGAGGTTGGGTACAGAGGAGGCCGGCAGCATCAAGTCCCTTGGGTATTTGGTATTTTGTAATTGAGCACTCTGTGGGATTCTGCATAGAAGCATTGGAGTGTATTGTGTTTCAACATTGTATTTGTCTTAATATAATCAATTGGTAGAGGCTTCCAGTGTGTATCTTTCTTCTTTTCTTTTCTTCTTCTCCTACAAACACTCAAATCCCTTCTTGTCCAAGAATCCCCCAACACTTTCCATATTTCACAAAGCAAGGGTTAGACTTGATTACAATGGTAGATTGGATTACAACTGGTTTAAACTGGCCAAAGCCAGTACGTGTCTAGCCCGAGGGTTGAATTCTGGACCTCCACCTCAATAGGCCAAAGCTTTACCAAACCACCTGTGGGATGTGGACGAGAGGGAGTGGATTTAAATCATCTTCATTGCTTTGCTTGAATGTGTATCTCAACTAATTTTGCAACGCACGTAGATAAAGTCTAGCAACAAAATTTTTCAGGATGACATAAGCTAAAAAGGTATATGTGCCAACATGGAAAACGAGATTGCTGAGTGGTACCCTTTTCACTACGCCCAAATATTTGTAAATAGCAAGGAGTTGTGGACCTTTTGAGTCTTGGAAGAGGGGACCCTAAACCTACATTAAACCTCAAAACACTAGAAATTCTCTTCATGAATATCATCTCCATTTTGATTTGCTTGTGACATTATAATCCCCCGAGGCATAACTAAGGATAACAACATAAGATTACAAACAAGCCTATATCATGCATGTGAGGCATAAGTAAAGGTGACAACATTAGAATAGAGAATCCTATTGCATCCTAGTCAAAATGTGGAGTTCCCTTGGACTCTTATGAGTTTGAACACAACCAATAATGGTTGATATTCAAGTGGACACATCTTCGTTAGTATGCATGTGTCATGATTCATGTGCATTTTCTAGGCCTCCAAATCTTACATACATAGTTTTCAAAGTATCCAAGAACTTAAAAATTAGATCACACTTAGAAATATAATCATATAATTAGGTCACACTTAGAAATTAGGTCACAATTGCAACTTCATATCTTGGTCTTTGAACATAATTGGAATACTTTAAGATTGGACATATCTATATGCACCCCGAAGACAACGCACAAGCACTCTCCCTCTCTAAAGGGGCTATCTTTCTCCTTCATGCACGTACACACCTTGAACTTTCTAGGGTTCCTCTCTTCTTCCCTAGTGCACATACACACCTCAATCTCTCTTTGCGTCCATCGAGTAAGATTGAGTTCACATAGCACTAGTGAAACAAACGCACAAAAATGCATTGTTGTGATTGGAACAATGTTATATCTTGTAGTTTTATGTATGTTTACACAAAAGAACAAATGCTAGTCCAAACAGGTGTGGTGTAGCGGTATGCCTTGAACACAATGGAGCGAAGTGCTTGAGTTCAAGTCCCACTCACTAGACATTTCAACTTTCTTGTAGGTTCAAAGAGAGAGAGAGAGAGAGAGAGAGAGAGAGAGAGAGAGAGACAGAGAGAGAGAGAATGCTACAAAGATATCTTTTGTGCCACCATCTTATGTGATCACATATGACAAAACGATAGTACAATGATGATTTAATTTCCTTAAAAGAAAAATAATATGATTATGAAAATAAAAGTAGTTCATGATGGATATGGAGCAACCATTGTAGGTTTTGAGAAATAAAAAAAATTACAATGCCTATTAAAGAAATTATTTTTTTATAGTTAATGTATATGAATAGACAACCTTGATTGTCATAGTCCTAATTTGGCAATGCTAAGAACTCAAGGGTGGGGAGAGGATTGGCACAAAATTTTGTCCATTGTTTTGTGATGTAGATGTTGGAGGGTTTGGGTTACAATGTGTTAGCCGTTGAGGCTACAGACTCTGATTTCAGACTCCGAATACTTTAGAATGTTGGGCGTCACCGACTCTCTACTCTTCTGTGTGCAGGTTAGCTGGTTGATATGATCACTTCTACCATGATAATTAAAAGTAAATCAACTCTTAGCCACGTGGGTTCTTGGGAGTGGTAGGGGTCTGTTAGACAGAGGCCCTGTACTATTTTCCCAGCTTCTTACACAAGCATTAATGCCCTCTCGTGTCTTAGCTCAGTACTCAACTCTGAACAACTGATAACTGTTCGGTGTACTGGACTTAGAACTTCCGAACTGATCCTGCTATAGCTGTCTGAGCAGTAGTCCGGTTACTTGTATCCAATAGAATCATATACTTCAGTAAATGAAGATCACCTAATACGCACTTCTTCAGAACAGACAGGTATACCAAACAGACATCTATACCCTGAAGTTATGCAAACTCACCGTATGCCCAACTCGAGCAACAAATCTCCTAACAACAATCGACTAGTTCACAGACTTAACAGTGTCCTACTCGCATCTCGACCATTACAGATACTAGTCTTCCTGTGATCGGGATCAACAGTGAACGCAGACTACTGTATCGAACTTGGTCCCTTACAGAAAATGTTAACACGCAAACAGTTCGGGGCTGCTTTTGACATTCCCTTATTCAGCGTAAAGACTGACAACCAACACACTGCAACTTAATAACACTCAGAGACACACTCAACCATTACCAAACAGATTTGTAACACAAGACTACCAATTCGTAACTCTGCACTACAGTGCGAGTAAATGACTAGACAGAGCACAGAACAAAACAGAACAGAGTAGAGTTTAATCTTCTCAACGACATACACACTTCAAACAGTACGCTTACAATTCCCCAAAAACGGGCTCTCGGCCACTCTTTTCTCATTGCCTTATATAGAAGATTTTTTACAAGGGTGCGCGAATCTTTAGTTACCTGCGCGTTTCCCGAAAGGTTCTTTTACATTTAAGATGCCTGTCCTAGTACATTTGTCCTTTTTCGGCGGCCGTCTAACACTGGCACGCACGGTGGACTCGAACCCGCAGGTTCATATGGTTCTGCTACGAGACCTTCTAAATACATGCTTCGGGCGAGCCTAAACGTTCTGGTAATTTTCTTTTTAATGGTTTCTATCATCTAAACTAGAGTAGTCGGTTCTAATAACTGAGCGTCCGTTCTAACGGAGCTAAGAGCTATGGCTTGGGTTAACAAAATTTTGGCCTGGTTCTGTAAGAAGGCCTCTTGTAAATAAAAGTCATTGGATAATGCAGCGTCCTGGGCTGTCTTTATTTCGGTGACATTCTTCTGCATATCCGTGACTCGTTCCTTCTGATTTCGCAATTGGTTATCTAGTCGCTCGAGTTGCTGGTTCTGAAATTCGATCGTTTTGTAGTAGGCATCCCGTTCTCTGCGAGCATTTGCTAGATCTTTTTGGTATTTGGCTTCCCTGGTTAATTGGCGTCTCAGCATATTGTTTGACTCGTCCAAGCATTCCTGAGCTCTTCGGAGCTCGTCTTCAACTTGTTTTGCTTCTCGCTGCTGTTCCTGATTCTTCTGGGTTATCTCCTGCAATTGTGCTTTCGTTTTGACGACCAATTCTTCGAGGGATGTGCTGATGTCTTCCTTTTCTTGTAGGGAGGTCTTCAGTTTCCTGATTTCTTCTTGGGCTACGTTCAATAGTTGGTCTTTGGCGGCAAGTTGCTCCAATGCGTCATTCCGTTGCTGTATCAGTCCCTGTTGTGCCGAAACTAGTCCTTGGAGATCTGCTAATTGTGTCTGTAATTGATGATTCTCTGCTTTTTGTTGGAGTTAGACGTCTGCGGAAGCACGCGAACAGTACAAGGAAGAAGAAGAAGCTTGGAGCACAAAACACAAGACTGAATGTATTACTAGAGAATGTACAAAGATAAGTAGCCCATTAGGGTAATAGGCGTATATACAAGCCGGGGGAAAAAAACCTCCTAAAGAGGGAAAAAAATGCCCCGGTGGTCCTAGAGTGTTCACACACATCACTACCTAAATATATCAACAAATCCCCCCTGGGAGTGATGCAGTGAACAAGGAGCTGGCACTCATGTATAAGGAAGTGCCGAGCTATGTGGAAATCACTCCACAAAAGGAAGTAAGCCCAAAGCTTTGCGGAAAGCTTCAAACTTCTCCCTAGGCAGAGCCTTCGTGAAAAGGTCTGCAATGTTTTCCTGCGTGGGCACATATGCCAAGCTGATCTCCCCAGCAGAGAACCTCTCCCTGACATAGTGATAATGCACCTCAATGTGCTTAGTGCGAGCATGGAACACAGGGTTCCTGGCAACTACCAATGCGCTCTGACTGTCAGTGAAGATGGTGGTGGCAGAAGACTGGCCAACACCCAAATCAGCCATAAGGCGTCTGAGCCACACACACTCAACAGTCGCTGTGAAAGCTACCCTATACTCAGTCTCACAACTGGAAGTGGCCACAGTAGGTTGCTTCTTGCTCAACCAAGATATACATGAGCTACCAAGCATGAAGCAAAAACCACTGGTGGACACACAAGTGTCATAGCAACCAGCCCAATCTGAGTCAGAAAAAGCATGCAAATCTGGCGGTAGTGATCCCCCCTTGGGATAAAACAACCCAAGTAGCCGAGTACCACTCAAGTAGCGAAAGATGCGCTTAACCGCTTTCCAATGCGTGACTCTTGGGCAATGCATAAACCTGCTCATCTGTGAGACAGCAAACTGAATATCTGGCCGAGTAATGCATAAGTAAATCAAGCATCCAACAGCCTGCTGATAGAGAACAGCATCAAATGCATCTCCAGCATCATGAAGACTCAATCGTAAACCTGTCTCCATAGGAGTGGCAATAGGCTTACAGTCTTCAAGGCCAAAACGCTGCAATAATGTGTCAATGTATTTCGTTTGACACAAAGCCATTCCACCATCAACTTGCATAAACTGAATGCCCAAATAGTGATGCAAATGCCCCAAATCAGACATCTCAAATGAGGCATGCAAATCAGCCTTGAAATCAGCAATATGCTTCTCAAGAGGACCAGTGAGCAGCATGTCGTCTACATAGACAACAATGATCAAAAGCACATCATTAGCACGCTTAACATATAAGGTGCTTTCAGTTGGACTGTTCTCAAAACCATGTGCAATCAGATAGGCATGTATTTTCTCATACCAAGCACGTGGTGCTTGCTTTAAACCATATAACGCCTTCTTTAACCTGCACACCTGGTTTTCATGCCCTTTCTGCACAAAGCCACGGGGCTGAAAAACATACACTTCTTCATGCAAGTCACCATTCAGAAATGCTGTTTTAATGTCCAACTGATGTACATTCCAACCATGATGGGCTGTAAGTGCACAAATGCTCCGAACAGTAGTCATACGGCATGTAGGTGCAAAGGTCTCATCAAAATCAATGCCTCTTTCCTGCGCATAACCCTTTGCAACAAGCCTAGCCTTATACCTATCAACTGTACCATCAGGTTTACGCTTCAGCTTGTATACCCACTTAGTGCCAATGGCCTTCTTGCCAGGAGGCAAGTCACATAAAGACCATGTACCATTCTTCATTATAGCATCATATTCAGATTGCATAGCAGCCATCCAATTTTCTGAATTTTGTGCTTCATCAAAAGAAACAGGCTCATTGTCATCACAGAGACTAGATGCAGCCATAGCATAGCAATCTGATGCAAAGGAGGTACTATGAGAGCCTGAACGAGTACGATATGACAAAGGTGCATCTAATTTGCTGTCACGCAAAGTCTGCACCAGCCATTTTGGCATAGTTTTTGCCTGTTCAATATCAGCTCTCTCATCAACAAGTGCATCATGTAAATCTGCATCAGAAATGGAATGATCTGCATCATCATATGAAACCTGCAAAGGCTGAGAAGTTGCCTCATTAGGACCAGCGCTAGCCTGTCCACCTGTAAAAAGAGGCATCAAAGTATCATACATGTCTTTGGAGCTAACAGATGTCTCCTTAGTACATGAAAGCAATGGCTGAATAGCATCTTCCACAAAGACAACATCACGGCTAACCAGAATGCGTTTAGTCTGTGGATGATACAGACGATAGCCTTTACTTTCAGAACTGTACCCAACAAAAATACATTTTACTGCCTTATCATCCAATTTTCTGCGATGTTGTTCAGGCACTAATGCATATGCCAAACAACCAAAAACACGCAGATGAGCAACAGATGGCTTGCGGTCATGCCAAGCCTCATATGGAGTGATAGACTGCAACGCTTTTGTGGGACACCTGTTCAGTACATATGCTGCACACATGACAGCCTCAAGCCAGAAACTATGTGGTAAAGCCTGACTTTTGACCATGCACCTTGCCATCTCCATGAGTGACCTGTTCTTTCGTTCAGCAACTCCATTCTGTTGAGGTGTATACGGCACTGTACACTGGTGTTTTATCCCACATTCAACTAGAAATGCATTAAAATCTGAAGACATATATTCCCCCCCTCGATCAGAACGGAGGGTGCCCATTTTACATGCTGACAGATTTTCAGCCAAAACCAAAAACTGTTTGAAGCACGTGAACACTTCGGACTTTGCTTTGAGTGGATATACCCATGCATGCCTGGAAAAATCATCAATGAAAGTCACGAAGTAAAGGTAATTTCCAAAAGAGGGTGTCTGCATAGGACCACAGACATCACTATGTACAAGCTGCAATTTCTGCATAGCCCGAACTGAACCATCTTTTGGAAAGGAAGAACGCTGCATTTTGCCCAAAATACAGCCTTCACAAACATGTTTTCTAGGTGCCTCAAGTTTGGGCAAAGAGGACACCCTTTCAGATTTCTGCAGGCGTAACAAACTAGCAAAATTCAGATGACCAAAGCGTGCATGCCAAAGCTTTGCATCTGACATAGCCTGAGAATCATGAACTGCACATGCCGAATCATTCACAGATTTTTCATAGTCTATGAGCTTATACAGCCCACGACATAAAATGCCAGAAGCAATAATCACATTGCCATTTGAGAGATCATGGACTGTACACTTGTCATCAACGAATTTCACAACCAAGCCAATCTTGGCTAATGCAGAAACTGGTAACAGGTTCTTTTTGATCCCTGGCACAAATAAAGCATCTGACAAAGTGAAAGAACTACCATCAGCAGTAGTCAGAATGATCTTACCAACTCCCTTAACAGGATAAGAGGAGTTATTGGCGCATGTGACAGTATTCCCTGTAGGGGCAGGCTCGAGTGAAGAGAAGAAACTACGCTGCGAGGTAATATGTTTGGTTGCCCCACTGTCAAAGTACCAAACATCTGAGTCTACTGCAGACATGCACTGATCATGAGAAGATGGGTCAAAACTGCAGACAGTAGTAAACGCCCATTCTTCTTCCTACACAAGATTTGCAGACTCTGTTTTTGGTGTAGAGGCCTCTGCAACAACCATTCCAGCCTCTTTCTTCTTTGCCTCTTTAGCAACCAGTTTTGGACAGTTCTTTATAATATGATCATTTCCTTTACAGTACTTGCAGAACAATTTCTGCTTTTCTGATTTCTTCTCATCTTTATCCTGGTTCTTCGATTGTGCAGCATTTGCAGATTTCTGCTTACTAGTAGAAGAGCTCCATTTTCCTTTGCCCTTCTGACTAGCCAGGAAAGCTTGATCTGCAACACGCATAATGGACCTGTTCTGCCTGGACTGATCTTCTTGCAACAGAACAGAGACTAATTCCTCAAATGACAAGGCATTCGGATTGCCTTTCATCATCAATCGAAGAGTAGAGGCAAAACTCTGATATGAATCAGGAAGGCCATTCAGAACGGTCTGCACAAGTGAGCTATCTGGTATAACCTCATCAGCAGAAATCAATTGTTCCTTCAGGTCTTTGATCTTTGTAAGAAAACTGTCCATCGAATCACCTTCATTCATGTGCTCACTCTCCAACTGTTTTCGGAGGTAAGCAACACGAGCCTCATTCCTAGCCTGGTACAAAGTGGTAAGTGTATCCCAAGCATCCTTTGCTGTTCTGCAAGAGCGAATGTGAGGAATAATGGCACGTTTGACAGACAAAGCTATCAATGCATGTGCCTGGGCATCTCTGCCATCCCAACGAATCTGCTCTGCAGTAGGTGCAACAGAAATAGCAGCACGAACAGGAATCTGCGGAATATCATCTTCGACACCATCTTCATCAGCTCCAACACCTGTATTTGCAGTACCTGTCGTTACAGGTGTAACAGGACGTCTTTCAACACCCTGCACAATGTTCCACAATCCTTTTGCAACCAGTACGTGTCGCATCATATAAGCCCATAATGGGTAGTTGGTACCATCCAACTTATCCTCAACAGCCAACATACGGAATACATCACTGCTTTCAGCCATGGCCGGTGACTAAAATACCTTGATGCAGAAAATTGACTGTATCTCAAAAAGTTGAACAGAACTGCCCAGACGAGTTCTGCTAGACCTGTAGCAGACTTCGAGACGCTTAAACTGGCGAACAGAAACTGGTATATACCTTTGGCACAAAAGGACAAAATAGCCTGCACAAGCACTGCGATAGTGCGTTCGGAGGCCGAAACGAGCTCAGATCGCGATTTCGGCACCACACAGCAAAGCTGTTTTGATCTCGGAAACACCCTGAGTATGCTCACCAAATTTTGTGCGAATCTGAGACTGCAAACGGAGGAGTGTCGACGGCACCCTAGAAGAAGCAACGACCTGCTCTGATACCAATTGTTGGAGTTAGACGTCTGCGGAAGCACGCGAACAGCACAAGGAAGAAGAAGAAGCTTGGAGCACAACACACAAGACTGAATGTATTACTAGAGAATGTACAAAGATAAGTAGCCCATTAGGGTAATAGGCGTATATACAAGCCGGGGGAAAAAAACCTCCTAAAGAGGGAAAAAAATGCTCCGGTGGTCCTAGAGTGTTCACACACATCACTACCTAAATATATCAACACTTTCACGACGTCGATTTCTTCTTGGAGAGGGATGATGTCGGCTTCCATTAGGTCGACTTTGTGCTGCAGGTCTTGACGGATCGTGTTCGTGACTTCACTCAGTTGTACCGGAAGTTGTTGTGAAAGGGTAATGAGCATTTGGCCCATGGCGGCCAGTTCAAAAAAGACCGGAACGGCGGGAAGGAGAAGGGGGTGTTGCGGTTGCGCGGAGGTTTGGGTTTGGATTTGGGGGGATGTCGGGGGCGAGTAGTTGAGGGAGGAAGAAGAGGATTCAGAAATGGGTGGGGGGGGAGGGTTAACTGGTGGAGATTGAGGAGTAGGGGATGCAGTGTGAGTTCCCTGATGGACGGGTTGGTGTTCACCTGTAGTATGGGCAGTGGTGGATTCGACGGCCTTCAGTAGGGTGTTGAGTGCGCTGTCGGCAACCTGCTGTTCGTCTTCTCGTCGTTCTGATGCTTCTTCGATTGAGACTAGTTCTGTTTCTCTATGATTCTATTGGTCGTGGTGGTCGGCCGATGATTCGTTGTGGATGGAAGTGGCTGTGTCGTGGAAGGTCTCTTCTTGTTCTTCGTTTCGGGTGTCCTGATCCTTTCCGGCGGATCCTTGTGCTTCGCTTTCTGAGGAGCTTATCCGGATTCTCTTATTGCGGAAGAGTTGGTTGATCTCCTCATCCTCTTCTTCATCGTCGTCGAGTGGTTGGACTGATTCTTCGTGCCTAAGTACGGGACCTCGGGGTGGGGGTTGTGCGGCAAGAATGGCTGGAAAAAGGAAGGATAGGATATGGGGGAGGCGAGAGGGTGGGGTGGTTCCTTTGTTTACCTGCTTTACTATAGCTACGCACTCTTTGTGGATTCTATGAAAAAAGTAGGAGGCGAAATTGACTGGTTCTCGGGCAGCTAAATCTAGGGCGGAATAAAATGGGCGTGAGATGCCGTAGGTGCGCTTCTGAAGATTGAGTATGGCGACTAAGAATTGCAGGGCGGATCGTTCGGGTTCAGGATGGCAGAGAATAGCGTACTCGTTGGAGGAAGAGCGGGGGAATAGTTCGGTCATGGGGCGAGGGGGATACTAGGGCCATTTTCTCGGCCTTGCGGGGAGAGGCGGAAGGCTTCAGAGAATGCTTGGAAGGTGATGACGGTTCGCGAAGGTAGCGAGGGGAAGACCCATTGGCGTTCGGTGGTGGGGGACTGGGCAATGGCAGAGATGATTTGCGCGAAGAAGGGATGGGCTTCCACTGAGTGCTAGGGCAACTCAGCAAAGTTGGCCAACCCTCTGCAACGCAGGTATTCACCTACCTCGGTAGGGATACCATCGCGAAAGGCAGCGTAGTTTGCTAGCGCTTCCATGGCGTTTGCTGATAAAGAATACGAGCACGGAGACAGAACACAAGATTGCACAGGATACTAACACAAAACACAATAGCTATTTTTGGTGCTACCGAAGGGGTTAAGTAGGAACGTCACAGTGGGGAGGGAAAGGATGGGGGGTATCATTGTGCAGTGCGGGAATGATACGGTTTGCATGCGGGCATGCATGCTTGAGTGACTGGCAAGGGGGCGGCTAGTAATATAAAGATTTTACAAAACATGGCTATTTATAAAAAGAAGAAAGAAAAAAGAAAAGATTAAACAAAACGTGGTCCACCGCCGAAAAATTTAATGCAGGCTAGTGGCGTGATGATATGGCCGCAGCTTTGACCCATTGATTACTTTTGGGAGTGGATTTCCGGTCAACGTAGTCAACCGAAAAGTCACCGGACCGACTTATTCTGAGATTTTGAAAGGGCCGAACCACTGTAGTTTGAACTTTCCTGCTGCTCTATCCGACTTTGCGTTGTAGAAGAGTACGAGCTGACCTACCGAAAAGATTGGAGTTTTCAAATATCGATCGTGTGTCTTGGCTTGCCTTAGTTTTACTTCACGCATGGTTAAAAAGCTGAGCCATCGGTGCTCATCAAGTTCTTTGAGTGCGTCCATTCGTGCTGTCAGTGAATCTTCTGGTAGCATCTTCTGAGTGATTGCTACACGCAAACTTGGGATGACTACTTCCATGGGTGCTATTGCTTCTAAGCCATAAGCTAGTTTGAAAGGTATCAAGCCTGTTGTTACCTTATATGTAGTTCGGTATGCCCATAATACTGCAGGTAGTAGTTGATCCCATCTTTCCGGTGCTTCCCTGATCAGTTTTCGGAGGATATTCAACAGGGATTTGTTTGTACTTTCGGCCAAACCATTGGCACGAGGATAATAAGGAGAACTAAATTTATATGTGACCTGGAACGAATGTGTAAGTGCCTTTATTAAATTGTTTATAAAATGAGTGCCTTGATCTGAGACAATTTCCAGTGGTAAGCCAAAACGTGGAAAGACATCATTCAGCAGACACTTTGCTACTGCAACCGCTATAGCAGACCGTAAAGACCAAGCTTCTACCCATCTCGTTGCGTAGTCTGTACAGGTTAGTATGTATATATTGTTGCTGAAGACTGCTGGAGGTGTGATCGGACCGATAAAATCTAATCCGCATTTCTGAAATGGTTCTAATGGCAGGACTGGCTGCAAGGAAAAGAAGTGTCGTTGCAGCGGTTGTCCAGACCGTTGACAGTTATCGCAGTGTTTGACAAATTGGGCCACATCTCTGTATATCGTTGGCCACCAGAGACCTCCTTGCAGAATTTTCCGGTGAGTCAAATCTGTGGCAAAGTGACCACCAGTAGGGGTCGAGTGAGCCATCGTGATGACCGAGTTAATTTCGTGCGGAGGAACACAGCGAAGTAAGATTCCGGTGTGATCTACATAATATAGTTCTCCAACAACTAACCGGAATCGGCGGCTAAAGACTGCAATTTTCCTTCGGACTGCCTTGGCTGTCTCGGATGGAAAGCATCCTTCGGTGAGAAAAGTTAGAATCTGATCATAATATGTAGGTGGTGCTTGTGATTCGGTAGTCTCATCGGTCAGTGGATCAGAACTATAGATCGCTGGAGTCGTGTCATCTATGCCTATCGGAGCTTCACCGGAATCTAGACGAGATAAGAAATCTGCTAAGGCATGTGCATTTCCGGGTCGGTGGATGACTTCATAATCGAATTCCTGCAAGAGCAACACCCATCGTGCTAATCGTCCACCTAAATGCTGCTGTCTTACTAGATAGAGGAGAGAAGCATGATCCACATGGAAGGTGAATTTCCAACCTAGTAGATAATGTCTGAACTTTTTGATTGAGTAAATCTGGCAAGGTGCACAACAACAAGACCGCTTTCATTTCATTATCCATATCCATTTTTTGAGCCTATAACTAAGAGAATATAGCATCAAACCCATTTAGATGAGCAACAACACTATCTGTGTCCTTCATGCAAAGATCATATAAGTTTCTCATCAGATACACTTTGTTTGATGCCGTCTCTTTTTCATATGTATTGCATCAGTTCTTCCAAAGTTCCTTTGCACTTTCACAATCTAATATTGTAAAGTAAACATTATCTGCCAGGTGCAATTGAATGGTAGACCTTTCCATTTCATCTAACTCATCCCAATCATCTTCATCCATGTCAACAGGTTTCTTTGAGATTCCATTTACTGGCTTCCATTGCCTCCTTTGAATCAACACATCTTTAATCTGATTCTTCCATAGAGCAAAGTTTGTGGCATCAAATTTTCGAATCCCAAAATGGTCTTTGCCCTACAAGTCATAGCTCCTCCTCAACACTCTTGCACTAGACCTTGATCCACTAGACGTGCGTGAGACCTCTGATGCCATGATGATAGACAACTAAATAGAATGATAATGGAGCTAGAAGAGTCCAAACACCACTAAGGTTCAAAGAAGGATGACCAAGTATCAGACTCTAGGAGAGAATTTAGCAATCTTCCTAGAAAAATGAATTAATGGATAGTAATGACCAACTAGAAGGATTATGTGAGAATAAATGTGCTCACACCAATAAGTGTATCAAGGAGTAAATCGATCACTGTATAGTTGAAAAAAAACAAAAAATATGGAAATATTTTTGTAGCATATCCTCTACAAAATGAGCATATGACTAGTGTCAAAATCTCATAAAACTGCAAGTACTAACATGTTTACCTACATAGTGAATCACCGACTCCACTATAGATAATCAGTTACCCGAAAGAAACCAACTAGGCTTATCGAGCACCTATGAACAACTATCATACATCTCTTATGACGAGGCTGGGTAAGTCTTCCACCTGCATCATCGAAGAGACCTTGACATCTCGGTGTCTCCCGATTAAGAAAACCTCACCACGATCCTCTTTATCAAACGTAAAAGGCTTTATGCAAAAACGTAACTGCTATATCAATGACCACATGGACATATATAAAAATTATCCACACAAGCATACATAGTGTACATGTGCTCGATATATGTAGTAAAATGACACTGAAAGGCTGAATGCATAGCCCAAAAACTAGCCAACATCATCTGCAAGTGTCTATCAACTCTGTTATTTAGGTTCAAAATCCTGCATAAATTTGCAGTGGCTACTCCCAACACAACTCAAAACCTTTCGAGAAACCTATAGTTTTACGAATATGGCTGAAAACATAGCCTCAAAGATGAATACTTATTTTTGAAGAAGTACAAAGAACACTCTTCTTGATGTTCTTGAACCTATGTGAAGAGACCTATGCACGAAAGTACTCCAAAATGGATCCAAAAATCACCCCAAAAATTCTTCAAAAATAGACTCAGGCCTTCGTTCGGATGAACCCGATCACGTAACCACCTTTACCGAATGGCCGATTTGCTGTTTACTGCTTTAGCGAGCGATCCGAGGATCAATCACACCCAGCCCCCAGCTGCCACTGTACTATGAAAGCAAAGAATGAAGCTTTGAGGGACCAAAATATGTTCAAGGTATTTTAACCTTAGTCTTTCCCCTTATTCAAACACCACAAGAGTGTATGTTAGTGGTAAGAGATTGCCATAGTTAAGCAAGCTTCGGGGGGAACAATATTGGGATGGGTGACCTCCCGAGAAGGGTGACCTCCCGAGAAGTGCTGGGAACCTCTATCTTCCTTGATTGTTGAGGTCCTCTCTCACGCGTAGCCAACGGTGACTTTGTTGACTCGAATGAGAAGGTATGTCAAGGTCTATGCCTTGGTTGCCACCTTAGTCATAAGCCTTGGAGAAAGCCTTGGGTGGGCAGACAAGTGCTCACTTCGCTCGCACAAAAGGAACAAAGCTTTTGCATTGAAATGCTCTTATACTAGTGAAGTATTTTGATGGCAATGCACCACAATGCACTCTCCTTCTTGAGAGCTCCACGATGATATCCTCGAAGTAGAAAATCGAGCTCCAAGCACCACACACGGTACTCTGCATAGAGACTGCAGAATACACAGAGAAACACAATACATAAGGAGCACGAACACAGACTTCTTAGGTGTTACAAATGTGATCGAAGTTACAATCTGTGACTGACCAAGCTGCTATATGTTTTATTAAATAACATATACAAAGAAGTTTCTTGTGGCCATTTGGGCTTTCACATGGACATTAATGGTAATAGACCACACACATCTGTATGAATGAGATCTAAAGGCTGAACTAAAAATTCAATGTGCATTTTGTGCACATTCCTAGTTTGCTTTCCATTCGAGAATGCTCATATAGTGAAAAATTAGAGAAAGATAACAAAAATAAGTAGCTAGAACAAGAGTTATTTATATATTCCACTATGAGATATATGGCCCAAATGGACATTCCAAATACAAGTCATAGGTTGTTCAGTAATAGCGAACAAGTGTTCTTCCTGTGATACAAATAAAGGATAAAGTGAGCCAACTTTTCTTCCCTTTGCAATAACCATATTTCCCTTTGATATGCAAAAGGACTGAGCATAGAAAACCACCTTGTAAACAAGGTCATCAAGTCAACCAGCTAAGATCAAACTACATGATAACTTAGGTACATGGCATACATTATGCGTAGTAAATTTTGAACCATCAATGAATTGCACAACCATATCAACAATCCCAACAATGTCACACTAGTAAGAGTCACCAAGTCTCACGGTACCAAGATAATTTGCTGCATAATTAGAGAACCATTCTCTGTGTGTTGTCACATGGAAAGAAGCACCAAAATAGCAGCCATGTGTGGGAAAGAGCATCAACCATAAGAACCTCCATGGGCACAGTACTGTCAAGTGTTAACACATCAACATCACCAGAAATAGCATTAATTTCTTCAATCTTCACAGTCAAAGAAAATGGTGAATGTAACTATTTAACATGCCCATCAACATTTTATCCTTTACCTTTAGCATTCTTTAATGCACAACAGTCTTTCTTCATGTTCCCTTTCTTGTGACAATAATGGCATTCTATATCCTTCTTCCTTGATTTACTTCTACTCTTATTCCGTTAACCATTGTTTTCCTTGTTCTTGCTCTTGCCACATTGTTGATTCTTTCCTCGGTAAGAATCACTAACATTATATGCATCTCCACTCTGAGTGCCAATCATAGATTTTCTTGAATCTCCTCACTCAAGAGTGCTCCACATATGTCATCGTAGACCAAATTACCACTAGGTGCACTATTGTTAATAGTTATAAAAACTGTATCCCATGATGATGGCAAGGTGGATATCAATATGACTACTTCCATTTCATTATCCATATCCATTTTTTGAGCCTATAATTGGGAGAATATATCATCAAACTCATTTAGATGAGCAACAACACTATCTATGTCCTTCATGCGAAGGTCATATATTTTCTCATCATATACACTTTATTTGATGTCGTTTCTTTTTTATATGTATTGCATAACTTCTTCGAAAGATCCTCTCTAGTCAAAAAACTCGTAACTATAACTAACATTCATACAGTTATGAAATCAGTTAGATTTCTTCACATAAAGAGAGTTAAATCAATTCCTATTCCACAAATCTGTGTTTTCTATTAGAGAAGATGTGTACAGAATGGTATGGCCTTCTTTTGCTCATAACCATAGAAAGTTCTCCTATATTGAGTAACTTTTCATCTCCATCTCTCTCAGAAATTAACTTGACTACCTCTCTCACATGTAGCACTTACAAATCAAGTTCTCTACTCACTCATTTTCTCTACTACACTTACGCTCAGTTTGCATCTACTACAACCTTTATTCTGGCACAATCTATATCCCTCTCTCTTCTATCTTCTATCACCTATCGTTTGCTCCGTCAGATGAACTTATATACACAACTGATCTGTATGCTCCTGAATTCAAGAATTGTGTAATATCTGGGATTTTGAAAACATAATTGAGTCTCTAGTTTACACTATATTTCAATTGTGAATTTGTCCCTTCACATGGGCATAAATTTTTGAATGTCTAACTTCTATACATCGTAGTCCTTCTTCTCATTGATGTCTTCTTGTCTTCATGTCTAATTAGTGAGTGAAACCTCAACAACTCCCCCTCAATCATTAATTAGCATCTTCTAACTTCTTCTTGTATCCTTCTTCTCTTTTATTCTTGCCATTCCCTTGAATCTACTTGTCTTCACTCCATCCAAGCTTTTTGTCACAATATCTACTATCTGATTATTTGTAGGAGTATATACCACTTCAAGTTCCTTCTCCATTACCTTTTCTCTCAGAAAATGATACCGAATCTCTATATGCTTTTTTCTTGCATGAAATACTAGATTTGCTACAAGATACAATGAACTCATACCATCTCCAAATATGATAGGTATACCTTGATCAATGCCCAAGCTTTTGAAAAAGGTATGCATCCACACTAATTCTTTAGATGATTCCACAAGTCCTTTGTACTCTGCTTTTGTTGATGACAATGCCACTGTATGTTGCTTCCTTAAACACTAGCTTACAAGCTTATCATCTATGTACGCCATGTATCCATGCGTTGATCTTCTATCATCTTGACTTTCAACCCAGTCTGAGTCACTGTATGCTCTCAAATTTATGTCTAAAGTAAAAAGATGATATAATCCTTCCTTTATAGTTCCCTTTATATATCTCAGAACTCTTTGACCTGTAATCCAATGTTGTTCCTTTGGACAATGCATGAATTGTGATAGAACTCCCACTACATAACTTAGATCAGGTCTTGATAAATGAAACTTCCCACTAACGATTGATATTTCCTCATGTCTGTGAAGTCTACACCATCATACTTGCTAAGCTTATGATTTACTTCAAGTGGAGTTGAAGCTTCTCTGCAATTCTCCATGTTAAACTTCTTTGGCAGGTTTAGAAGATACCTTTGTTGTGATATATATGTGCCATGATCTACATAAGTGGTTTCAATTCCAAGAAAGTATGATAATTTTCATAGATCACTTATTTTGAATTCTCTTTCAAGTAATTTCTTCACCTCTGTGATTCCTTCATTTGAGGTACCTATAATTATAATGTCATCTACATAAATACAAATGTAGATTATACCTTCATCTGTTGTCTTGATAAGTAGACTTGCATCTTCCTTTGAACTTTGATATCCAAGATCATTGAGATAATTCACAAGCCTATAGATCTATGCTCTTGGAGCTTGCTTTAGCCCATAGAGTGCTCTTCTCAATATGCAAACATAATATGGATACCTGAAGTCTGAAAACCCTTGAGGTTGCTCCATGTATACTTCGTCAAATATGTATCCATTCAAAAATGCATTCTTTATGTCCATTGACTTGATATCCATCCTTTCAATGCTGTATTAGCAATAATTGGTCTTATACTCGACATCTTTGCCATAGGACTAAATGTCTCATCATAATCTATGCCGTGAGATTGGTGTTGATATATTTTGGTAGTGATGTGTGTGAACACACAAGGACCGTCGGGGCATTTTTTTCCCTCTTTAGGAGGTTTTTTTCCCTTGGCTTGTATATACGCCTGTTGCCCTAATGGGCTACTTATCTTTGTACATTCTCTAGTAATTCATTCAGTATTGTGTGTTTGTGCTCCAAGCTTCTTCTTCTTCCTTGTGCTGTTCATGTGCTTCCGCAAACGTCTATCTCCAACAATTGGTATCAGAGTAGGTCGTCGCTTCATCTAGGGCGCCGTTGACACTCCTCCGTTTGCAGTCTCAGAATTGCACGAATTTTGGTGAGCATACTCAGTGTGTTTTCAAGATCAAAACTGCTTCGCTCTGTGGTGCCGAAATTACGATGTGAGCTCGTTTCGGCCTCCGAACGCACTATCGCAGTGTGCAGGCCATTTCATCTTTTTGTGCCAAAGGTATATACCAATTTTTGTTCGCCAGTTTAAGCGTCTCACAGTCTGCTACAGGTCTAGCAGAATTCATCTGGGCAGTTCCGTTCAACTTTTTGAGATACAGTCAATTTTCTACATCAAGGTATTTTAGTCACCGGCCATGGCTGAAAGCAGTGATGTATTCCGTATGTTGGGTTGAGGATAAGTTGGATGGTACCAACTACCCATTATGGGCTTATATGATGCGACATGTATTGGTTGCAAAAGGATTGTGGAACATTGTGTAGGGTGTTGAAAGATGTCCTGTTACACCTATAACGACAGGTACTACAAATACAGGTGCTGGAGCTGATGAAGATGGTGTCGAAGATGATATTCCGCAGATTCCTGTTCATGCTGCTATTTCTGCTGCACCTACTGCAGAGCACATTCGACGGGATGGCAGAGATTCCCAGGCACATGCATTGATAGCTTTGTCTGTCAAACGTGCCATTATACCCCACATTCGCTCTTGCAGAACAACTAAGGATGCTTGGGATAGACTTACCACATTGTACCAAGCTAGGAATGAGGCTCGTGTTGCTTACCTCCGAAAATAGTTGGAGAGTGAGCACATGAATGAAGGTGATTCTATGGACAGTTTCCTAACGAAGATCAAAGATTTGAAGGAACAGTTGATTCCTGCTGATGAGGTTATACCAGATAGCTCATTTGTGCATACCCTTCTAAATGGTCTTCCTGACTCATATCAGAGTTTTGCTTCTACTCTTCGGTTGATGATGAAAGGCAATCCGAATGCCTTATCATTTGAGGAGTTAGTCTCTGTTCTATTGTAGCAAGATCAGTCCAGGCAAAACAGGTCCATTATGCGAGTTGCAGATCAAGCTTTCCTGGCTAGTCAGAATGGCAAAGGAAAATGGAGCTCTTTAACTAGTAAGCAGAAATCTGCTAATTCTGCATATTCGAAGAAGGAAGATAAAGATGAGAAGAAATCAGAAAAGCAGAAATTGTTTTGTAAGTACTATAAAGGGAATGATCATATCATAAAGAACTGTCCAAAATTGGCTACTAAAGAGGCAAAGAAGAAAGAGGCTGGAATGGTTGTAGCAGAGGCCTCTACACCAAAAATAGAGTCTGCAAATCTTGTGCAAGAAGAAGAATGGGCGTTTACTACTGTCTGCAGTTTTGACCCATCTTCTCATGAGCAGTGCATGTCTGTAGTAGACTCAGATGTTTGGTATTTTGACAGTGGGGCAACCAAACATATTACCTCGTAGCGCAGTTTCTTCTCTTCACTCGAGCCTGCCCGTACAGGGAATACTGTTACATGCGCCAACAACTCCTCTTATCCTGTTATGGGAGTTGGTAAGATCATTTGGACTACTGCTGATGATAGTTCTTTCACTTCGTCAGATGCTTTATTTGTGCCAGCGATAAAAAAGAACCTGTTATCAGTTTCTGCATTAGCCAAGATTGGCTTGGTTGATAAACTTGTTGATGACAGGTGTACAGTTCATGATATGTCAAATGGCGATGTGATTATTGCTTTTGGCATTTTATGTCGTGGGCTGTATAAGCTCATAGACTATGAAAGATCTGTAAATGATTTGGCATGTGCAGTAAATGATTCTCAGGCTATGTCAGATGCAAAGCTTTGGCATGCACGCTTTGGTCATCTGAATTTTGCTAGTTTGCTACGCCTACAGAAATCTGAAATGGTGTCCTCATTGCCCAAACTTGAGGCACTTGGAAAACATGTTTGTGAAGGCTGTATTTTGGGCAAAATGCAGCGTTCCTCCTTTCCAAAAGATGGTTCAGTTCGGGCTACACAGAAATTGCAGCTTGTACATAGTGATGTCTGTGGTCCTATGCAGACACCCTCTTTTGGGAATTACCTTTACTTCGTGACTTTCATTGATGATTTTTCCAGGCATGCATGGGTATATCCACTCAAAGCAAAGTCCGAAGTGTTCATGTGCTTTAAACAGTTTTTGGTTTTGGCTGAAAATCTGTCAGCATGTAAAATGGGCACCCTTCGTTCTAATCGAGAGGGGGAATCTATGTCTTCTGATTTTAATGCATTTCTGGCTAAATGTGGGATAAAACACCAGTGTACAGTGCTGTATACACCTCAACAAAATGGAGTTGCTGAACGAAAGAACAGGTCACTCATGGAGATGGCAAGGTGCATGGTCAAGAGTCAGGCTTTACCACATAGTTTCTGGCTTGAGGTTGTCATGTGTGCAGCATATGTACTGAACAGGTGTCCCACTAAAGCACTGCAGTCTATCTCTCCATATGAGGCTTGGCATGACCGCAAGCCATCTGTTGCTCATCTGTGTGTTTTTGGTTGTTTGGCATATGCACTAGTGCCTGAACAACATCGCAAAAAATTGGATGATAAGGCAGTAAAATGTATTTTTGTTGGGTACAGTTCTGAAAGTAAAGGCTATCGTCTGTATTATCCACAGACTAAACACATTCTGGTTAGCCGTGATGGTGTCTTTCTGGAAGATGGTATTCAGGCATTGCTTTCATGTACTAAGAAGACATCTGTTAGCTCCAAAGACATGTATGATACTTTGATGCCTCTTTTTACAGGTGGATAGTCTAGTGCTAGTCCTAATGAGGCAACTTCTTAGCCTTTGCAGGTTTCATATGATGATGCAGATCATTCCATTTCTGATGCAGATTTACATGATGCACTTGTTGATGAGAGAGCTGATATTGAGCAGGCAAAAACTATGCCAAGATGGTTGGTGCAGACTTTGCGTGATAGCAAATTAGATGCACCTTTGCATATCATACTCGTTTAGGATCTCATAGTGCCTCCTTTGCATCAGATTGCTATGCTATGGCTGCGTCTAGTCTCTATGATGAGAATAAGCCTGTTCTTTTGATGAAGCACAAAATTCAGAAAATTGGATGGCTGCTATGCAATCTGAATATGATGCTATAATGAAGAATGGTACATGGTCTTTATGTGACTTGCCTCCCGGCAAGAAGGCCATTGGCACTAAGTGGGTATACAAGCTGAAGCGTAAACGTGATGGTACATTTGACATGTATAAGGCTAGGCTTGTTGCAAAGGGTTATGCGTAGGAAAGAGGCATTGATTTTGATGAGATCTTTGCACCTACATGTCGTATGACTACTGTTCAGAGCATTTGTGCACTTGCAGCCCATCATGGTTGGAATGTACATCAGTTGGACATTAAAACAACATTTCTGAATGGTGACTTGCATGAAGTAGTGTATGTTTTTCAGCCCCATGGCTTTGTGTAGAAAGGGCATGAAAACCAGGTGTGCAGGTTAAAGAAGGCATTATATGGTTTAAAGCAAGCACCATGTGCTTGGTATGAGAAGATACATGCCTATCTGGTTGCACATGGTTTTGAGAATAGTCCAACTGAAAGCACCTTATATGTTAAGCGTGATAATGATGTGCTTCTGATCATTGTTGTCTATGTCGATGACATGCTGCTCACTGGTCCTATTGAGAAGCATATTGTTGATTTCAAGGCTAATTTGCATGCCTCATTTGAGATGTTTGATTTGGGGCATTTGCATCACTATTTAGGCATTCAGTGTATGCAAGTTGATGGTGGAATGGCTTTGTGTCAAATGAAATATATTGACACATTATTACAGCGTTTTGGCCTTGAAGACTGTAAGCCTATTGCCACTCCTATGGAGACAGGTTTACGGTTGAGTCTTCATGATGCTGGAGATGCATTTGATGCTATTCTCTATCAGTAGGCTATTGGATGCTTGATCTACTTATGCATTACTTGCCAGATATTCAGTTTTCTGTCTCACAGATGAGCAGGTTTATGCATTGCCTAGGAGTCACGCATTGGAAGGCGATTAAGCGCATCTTTCGCTACTTGAGTGGTACTCGGCTACTTGGGTTGTTTTATCCCAAGGGGGGATCACTACCACCAGATTTGCATGCTTTTTCTGACTCAGATTGGGATGGTTGCTATGACACTCGTGTGTCCACCAATGGTTTTTGCTTCATGCTTGGTAGTTCATGTATATCTTGGTTGAGCAAGAAGCAGCCTACTTTGGCCACTTCCAGTTGTGAGGCTGAGTATAGGGCAGCTTTCACAGCGACTGTTGAGTGTGTGTGGCTCAGACGCTTTATGGCTGATTTGGGTGTTGGCGAGTCTTCTGCCACCACCATCTTCACGGACAGTCAGAGCGCATTGGCGGTTGCGAGGAACCCTGTGTTCCATGCTCGCACTAAGCACATTGAGGTGCATTATCACTATGTCAGGGAGAGGTTCTTTGCTGGGGAGATCAGCTTGGCATATGTGCCCACGCAGGAGAACATTGCAGACCTTTTCACAAAGGCTCTACCTAGGGAGAAGTTTGAAGCTTTCCGCAAAGCTTTGGGCTTACTTCCTTTTGTGGAGTGATTTCCACATAGCTTGGTAGTTCTACATGAGTGCCAACTCCTTGTTCACCACATCACTCCCAGGGGGGATTTGTTGATATATTTAGGTACTGATGTGTGTGAACACACTAGGACCACTGGGGCGTTTTTTTCCCTCTTTAGGAGGTTTTTTTCCCTTGGCTTGTATATACGCCTGTTGCCCTAATGGGCTACTTATCTTTGTACTATCTCTAGTAATTCATTCAGTATTGTGTGTTTGTGCTCCAAGCTTCTTCTTCTTCCTTGTGTTGTTCGCGTGCTTCCGTAGACGTCTATCTCCAACAATTGGGCATAGCCTTTGACCACCAATCTTGCTTTATATCCGGATATTCTTCCATCTACAAGCTTCTTCGCTTTATAAACCCATTTATTTCCAATTACCTTCTTATCATTTGGTTTTGGAACAAGTTCCCAAGTCTTGTTCTCCTTAAGTGCATTGAACTCTTCCTTCATTGCTTCTTCCCATTGCTTCTTACCTTTTGCTTCATCATAACTCTGAGGTTCTTCATCTTATTTCACCATACAAGCATATTTTTTCTGAGTCATATAAGAAGTATCATATGACTACCTTGTTGGTTGTCTCCTCAATCTGATTTACCTTCTTGGTTCACATTCTTCATGTGTATCTAAATACACCTCTTCACCAAACCTAGGTACGTCTTCATACCTCCTTGATGATCCAACTCTAAATGTGCTTGCTTGCATGTGATCTTCATCTCCATTTACCTACATATGTGATTTACCTTTTTCACGTCTTCTTACTTCTTCTTCAAATGCTTCAATGTTGTGACTTTGTTCTGCATACCAATTCTTTTGTTCATCAAATGTTACATCTCTCGAAACATGAAACTGCTTGGTTAAAGGATTCCATAGCCTATAACACATCTGCTTTTCATCATACCCAATGAACACATATTTTTCATCCTTTGGCTCGAGATTATGTCTAAGTTATGATGGTACATAAACATAGGCAACTGATCCAAATACCTTACAATGATCCAGTGTGGGTTTCTTACCCCACCAAGCTTCATAAGGAGTCATTCCATTTAGAGTTTTACATGGCAATCTATTCACAAGATATGTAGCTGTATTTATAGCCTCAGCCCATAAATAATTCGAAAAATTTTTCTCCTTTATCATAGCTCTTGAAAACTCAACCAGAGTTCTGTTTCTCCTCTCTACCACCTCATTCTATTGAGATGTTTTTCTATAGGTTATTTCTCTCTTGATACCTGCATTCATAGATAATTATTGAATTCTATGCTTCACATTTATAAATCATGTGTTGATTCTACACATTTAGTAGTCTTAATACATATTGATTTGCCACCATAGTTTTGATTCCTCTTTCATTGAAATGACCTAACCTCTTATGTTAGAGATCTAACTCTGTAATTACTTCATCACCATGTGTGATTAAGGCTTGACCAATATTTCCTTGCACTTTTAGAGTGAAGAGTTTACCTTCCTTCTTACCATAAACAATCTGTTTATATCCATTATTTGGATCTTCCACAAATACTCCTTCATTTATAAATCTGACTTGAAAACCTTTTTCCACTATTTGATCCACACTAATTAGGTTCTTAGGTATTGTGGGAACATACAAAACATTGGTTAATAAGTCAGCTCCACTCTGGCACTTCACCTTTCCAATTGAATGCACATTGTGTCTCATGTTATCACATGTTTGAATTGTATGCCTAGAATTGCTTTCTTCTAGTTGTTTCATTAATTCTATATTACCTGACAAACGATTAGAACAACCAGAGTCAATATAGAATACCTTGATATCTTCCTTCTCTAATGTACTTATTGAATTCATTATGAATGTTGCATGGTCCTCATTCTGTGTATCATTTGCATAATTGTAGTAGGTGGTGTTGTTGGATTAGTTCTATCCCCAATTTGTTCCTCCACCTCTACTATAGCCACCTCTTTGATTTTGCCTTCCTCTTTGATGTTGGATAATTCCTCTCCTATTCGTAGCGGAAAGTGTAGAAGACCTTCTTAGGATCAAGACTTTTACCAATAGCTAAACCTTCAAATGAAAATTGGTATCAATTAAAGAATGCAATGAACTTGAAACTTTGTTCAATTAAACTAGAGACTTATACAAATGAGATATCAAACTCTCAATTTGGAGTAGATTTGGTTTGGCAACTGTTTGCATCAAAATAGGCTGCTTGTTCTCTCAGTTAAGCTGAAAACTAGACTTCACTAAAAACTGAATAACTCATAGAGCATAATGAATTTCATAAAACTGTTTTAGATAGAGAAATCATTCAAGATATGCTTTCCAATGAATGTTTTTGGCCATATTGGCCTTTAGTGGGAGATTGTTACCATTAGTGTCCATGTGAAAGGCCAAATGGCCACCGAACACTTCTTTGTGTATGTTCTTTAATAAAACATATAGTGAACTGGTCAATCATAGACTATAAATTTGATAACATTTGTAGCATCTAAGAAGTCTGTGTTCATGCTCCTTGTGTATTGTGTGTCTCTTCGTATTCTGCAGTCTCTATGCAGAGTACCATGTGCGATGCTTGGAGCTCGGTTTTCTACTCCGAGGATATCATCACGAAGCTCTCGAGAACCAGAGTGCATTGTGGTGCATCGCCATCAAAATACTTCATGGTCCTATGCCCACAAGGTCATTAGATGGTTCTCTTTAGTTTGTCACTTTCATAGATGATGCCACTAGAAAAGTCTCGGTATATCCTATCAAATCGAAGGATGAGGTATTCCCTATTTTTAGAAAATGGTTTGCTTTAGTTGAGACTAAAAAAGGAACTAAGATTAAGGCTTTACATTTAGATAATGGGGGTGATTATTCCTCACATGAATTCAACCTTTTCTATCTGTCTAAAGGAATTCGTAACTGAAAGGATGAATAAAACTATTCATGATAGAGTAATTTCTATGTTGCATCATGCAAACTTTTCACAAGGCTTTTGGACCATATCAGTATTGACTGCAATTCATGTGATTAACCTTTCACCTAGTACTAGCAAAGGTCTAAAAGTGGCACAAGAGTTATGGATAGGGAAGCCACCATATTATGATCATCTTTGATTTTTGGGTGTGATGCATATGTTCATATACCAAATAATCTTAGACAAAAGCTGGACCATAAGTCAAAGAAATGCATTTTTCTTGGATATGGTCGAGAAGGACAATTCGGATATCACTTATAGGATCCTAAAACACGATCAATGATTAGAAGTAGTGATGTCATTTTCAATGAGTCTAAGATGCATAAACAACCCATTCAGGGGGTTTAAGTGAGAAGAGTGGTGTTTGAGGATACTAGTCCTCCAGTAAGCATTCATAAAAATTCTACACATAGGGATGTTCAAGAGAATGTCTGATCAAATCAGCCTGCAAATGTTTTTGTTAAGCAACCATTGAGATGCTCTACACGTGTCCACCTGATACATATGTTCCACGTTTGGATTTTGTTATGCTTACAGATCTTGGTGAGCTTCTTGCTACAAAGAGGCTATGTAGACAAACAATCATGTCAATTTGGAGTGTGCCATGAAGAGTGAGTTGGATTCTACACAAGAATGGTACTTGGGAATTAGTACCTTTGCCAAAGGGCAGGAAAGCTTCACAATGCAAATAGGTATATAAGCTGAAATTCACATTAGTTAGTGCTTCTCTAAAATATAAATCACGACTTGTTGCAAAGGGTTTTAAGTGGTCAAGATGACTACCCTACGAATGCTGATTGGATTCCTTACAATGGAGGACTTGTCTTGCTTGTGATATGGGTATACCTCATCATGTACCTTGTTTGCTTAGTGATGGTCAGAGTGCCATTGCTTTGGCTAAGAATTTGGTCTACCATGCAAAGACCAAGCACATTGAGGTGAGCTATCATGTCACTAGAGATTGCTTAGCCACTGAGCGCATTATTCTTGAGAAGGTTCATACTCGAGAGAATGTTGCAGATGCTTTGACTAAAGCTCTACAAGAGGATAAATTTTGACAATGTTGTCACTTGATGGGAGTTACTTGATTCATGATCTTACACAGTCACTTGTATACTGCATAACATGTCCATCACGTGGGAGGTATAGTTTGTATACTTACACTCAGGTATTCTTCCTTATTCTTTATTTTTATCCCATAGTCACTTTGGCCATATTGGCCTTTAGTAGGAGATTGTTATCGTTAGCATCCATGGGAATGGCCAAATGGCCATCAGACACTTTTGTATATGTTCTTTAATAAAAACATATAGTGGCCCAGTCAGCCAAACACTGTAAGTTTTGACTACATTCTTATGGCCTAAGAAATCTGTGTTCATGATCTATGTATTGCATGTTTTCTATGTATTCTATAGCCTCTATGTGGAGTATTGTGTGTGGCATCTGGAACTCGGGTTTTTACTTCGAGGGTATCACCTTGGATCTCTCAAGAAGGATAGTCCAGCATCATGCCTTGCCAAAGGAATACTTTGATTTTGGTCTCTAAAGATTTGTTTGGGGCCTCTTTGCCCAATGTGAGCCTACCTCTTATGCCAAACCTCTAGCTCTGATAGGGTTTGGGTAGCGTCATTGAACAATGCAATGATCTTGGCGTCTTGGCATCTTGGATCTCAAATATCAATAATCTACTTATTTTTTCTCCCTTTTCTATCCTCTTGAAACCTTGGTCTAGATCCTTTACATAGGCTCCATGCTTGGTGAATCTCACCTGATGCTTCACTTGATGTAGCATCCAACTTCAAATTATGATCTAATGGCATAGAAATTGGCTTACAATCAGCCATAGCATACTTTTGCACCATACTCAAGGGCCTTTGCGGCATTTATATACTTGTTTCTGTATGTATAAACTCAATCCCAAAGAAATAGTGCAACACACCAAGATCTTTCATGTCGAATTCTTGCATAAGGAGTTTACCTCTTTAATGCTTGCTTCATTGTCACCACCTACAATCAAGTCATCAAACATAAATAGCCACAATTGTGATGCCATCATCACCCTTCCTTGCATATAATGAATGATTTGCATCACACATAAAAATCCAATGGTGGTCAAATAATCAGCAATCCTTGCATGCCAAGCATGAGGGGCTTGTTTAAGTCCATACAAAGCCTTTTGCAACTGCAAACATATTCTAGGTGCTTTGAATCCTCATATCCTTGTGGTTATTCCATATATACTTCTTGTAACTCACCATGTAGGAAAGCATTCTTCACATCCATCTGATGCAAAGTCCATCCTTTTGTTGTAGATAATGCAACAAGTGTTTTGATCGTAGAAATTTTAGCTACAGGTCTGAACATTTCCTCATAATCAATGCCATATATCTGTGCATATCCTTTTGCTACCAATTGTGCTTTGTATCTGCTTCTGCTACCCATTAGCATTGTGCTTTAGCTTGTAAACCCACTTGCAACCTATGGGTTTCTTTCCTTGTGGTAATGGAACCAGCTTCCATGTATCATTTACATAAAGTGTAGCCATCCTCTCATCCATAGATTTTTTCCAATTTGCATTTCGAGTTGCATCTTCAAAACAAGAAGGTTCAACATGTTGTATTAGCTTGGTCATGCAAGCACAATGACGAGCCATGTAACTATCATACGTCAATCTTTGCACTGAATTCCATATCCTCCCAGATCTTCTTGGTCTTGGGTCACTTCTCCTTATATCATCTGCATGTTCCTTTCTTACTCCTAGATTCTTCACAGAGGGCAATCCAAGTTCCTCATCAAGGCTCTTTTTTGAACTACTTGAATCTCCATTAATGTCTTCAAAATGTGTAGATGGTTTACTACAATTAGAAAGTTTTTCTTTGCCTTTCTTGGATGTATTTGATGAATTTGCTGGACTGAAATTTCTATGCGATCTTCCACTCCATGCATTTGAGTTGGAATGATTGCTTAGTGATGCATCCGGTCCACTCAAAACTTGAGATTCTACACTCGATTTTTCAGCATTCTTTGCCATTTGGTTCAAGATTCATTCCTTCTTTGGCATCTACATAGAAGCTTGACATTTCATCAAATAACACATCTCTACTTACCTTCACTTGTCCTGTGAGTGGGATATAACATTTTATATCCCTTTTGCTCAAGGGAGAACCCAATGAAGATACATTTTTTTGCTTGTGGATCAAACTTCATCCTCAACTCATCTAGAATACGTACACATGTAATACAACAAAAAACTTTCATATGTGATAAGTTTGGCTTTTTACCCATGAACTTCTCTTTAGGTGTAACTTGATGTACAACAACAATTGGAGTTCTGATCATGATGTATAGAGCAGTGTGTAAAACTTCTACCCAATAACACTCCTAAACCACAAAGTCACACTTCCACCTTATCATCATCATCTACTGTTGGAAACAGTCAGAGGCACAGACGACATGGAAGCATGTAAAGACGGAGTAGGGAGCCAGTCGGATCAATTTTCCAAACAAATATGTTTCTTATTATTTCTTCAAACATTCAACAGTGATTGTTATCACTAATTGTAACATATGTATCATAGAAAACCCCATTTTGTAATCCATAGCTCCATTTTGTGCAAGCCGAGGAGTCCTCGAGCTTGAGGAGCTTAGGTAGAATACGCGTACCAATTTTCGTTATTTTTAGACATCGTTTACCCTTCCAAATAGCATCTAGGACCTATTTTTTAACTAGGCCGGTCACTAGATGTGAAACCGGTCAAAACTAGTCTAGAAACTATAAAAAGAGCTAGAGAGCTCATTTTTGAGGTTGGTTCATTTTGGTTAGTGTGAGCATAGAGCTAGTTTGAGCTTGTAAGAGCATTCTTGAGTAATAGAGCTAATTTCCCACCTTCCATTGTGTCTTGCTTGTCTCTTCATTGTGTGTGTGTATGTGTGTGTGCATCTTTGTGCTTCTCACCTTCACTCTCACATCATCTCACGTTCACGATCTTCATATCACTCCTACCTCTCCCACGGATTGACATTAAGGAGGTGGAGCTTTTTAACGTGGTTCTCACCATTGTGCTAGAGCAACACCAATTTTGGCGCCGTTGCCGGGGATCGAGTCTAGGACGAATGTGTGATGGTAAGAGTATAGCAAGAAGTGGCGTTGGAAGGTAAAAATTTCAGTTTTCGTTGTTGTTTTTACTTAGTTTTTAGTGTTTTTCACCTTCCCCATACTCCATCTTCATCATCGCATCATCATCTCCATTTCCAAAAAAATCAGAAAATTCACCATATCTCCCCATTCACCTCATTTCCCCTCATTTGTGCATGCGAGAGAGCGAGAGAGAGTTTTTGCGCTTGTGTGTGCTTGCATTTTCTTGAGTTTTCTTGCAGGTACAGAGCTTCAGAGCATCAGGAGAGCTTCCAAAAGGTAAAACATGTACTTTCTGTCAGAAATTTCCGAGTAGGGCGGACCATCGCGATGGTCTGCAACTTTCGGATTTTGAGGTAGGCGACCACACCACGAGGTAGGAGATCCTTGCGCATTCACGGAACCACAGTTGCATTTGAAAAATTCGTTGTTTGGTGGACCATCGCGATTGGCTCAGACCATCGCGATTGTGTCGCACCATCGCGATAGGCTCACGCCATCGCGACGGCTCGGCCGGACCATCGCGACGGTTCGCTTTTCGGACCATCGCGACGGTTCACTTGAGCCATCGCGACGGTCCACTTGGACCATCGTGATTGTTCAGCTGACCCCGCACCATCGCGATTGGCTCATGCCATCGCCACGACAGTGCCACGTGTCACGATAGACCATCGCGACAGTTCGTTTTTCGGACCATCGCGACAGCCCAAAATCGGACCATCGCGATAGGCTCACGCCATCGCACTTGGGACCATCGCGACGGTTCACTTCGGACCATTGCGACGGTTCGACCTTTGACCGTTGACCGCGCCATCGCGATTGTCCGCCCGATCACGCCATCGCGACGGTTCATTTTTTGGACCATCGCGACGGTTCGACCTCACGCCATCGCGACGGTTCATTTTTTGGACCATCGCGACGGTTCATTTTTTGGACCATCGCGACGGTTCGACCTCACGCCATCGCGACGGTTCGCTTGGACCATCGCGACGGTCCCAGACCATCGCGATTGTCCACCCCCATCGCAATTTTTGGGCTCCAATTTTTGACCAACTTTGAGGGTATTTTTGAAAAATTTTTGGACCATTAGACTCATAGGAGACCCCTTAGCTCATATTTGAAGAAAAACTTGATTGTCAGTTTTTACCCCCCAGGGCCTGAACGCTCATAACTTTTTCACCCGAAGTCCATTTTTTGAGCTTAATAGCTCGTTAGAAAGCTCGTGACGAGTACTACGTGACCTCAACTGTTTTTTTTTTCATAAAGAATACATCTATTTTTGGATAGCTAATTTGAGGTTCACCTAGTTTGGGACTAGGAAGCCAGGGGGCACACATTGAAAATTTGGGCAAAAAGGGAAGGGATTTAAAAGGTGAATATACTCAAGTGTTTGATCATCTTGTGAATTGGTCTAACATTGGAATTTTCCAGGTCTAGCAAAGGCAATCAAGGGCAAGCAAGCAAGGCAGTGAAGACAGCAGAGCTTGGGAAGTGCGGCTTCTTGGGCAACAGGGCATCAGAGCAACCAGAAAAGCCGACTCGAGGTTGGAAGATTACTCAACCCCCTCAGTCAATTCTTAGCTTAGGCTAAACGGTAGTTGTGGATTAACGACGATAGGAACGCCTCAAGTTCAAGATACCTAATTCTTTCAAGTCAAGACTTAAAGTAAAGGTGTGTGTGACGCGAAAACCTAAAGGAAAGAACATAAGTCTGATGGAACGAGAATTCAAAAGCATAACGGAAAGTCGAATTCCTGACGCATATATTAAGACAAGACTCCAAAGAAAATTAAAAAGAACTAAAAAAGTAATAACAAAGAACCATTGACGATCTAAGTGTGAAAATTGAGTGAGCAAGGAAGGAAATTAATGAACCTTAGATCGGGCAAACATATAGGTAAGTCAGACCGACGAAGCCTTAGATCATCAGAGGCTAGTGTAAGAACTACCGCTCGATCTTGGGCTCAGCAATTGAATAGTAATTACCCCTACGAGAGCTCAGAGACTAGCGAATCAGAAATGGCATTTAGCGCAGACAGACCAGAAGGAGGGTCTCATGTAGCATACCTAGAAAAACCAGAAGGACCCTATAGAACGCAATTAGAGTTTCTCCGAACCAACCGATTAGGTGCTCGCATCTATGAGGATGGTTTGCGAAGGCAAGTGGTGCAACTGCACAACCCTGATCAACCCATTGGATTGGAAAGACCAGTGGTGAAATTTGAGAGAGACGCTTACATAGACAAAGAAGGAACCATGTACGTCCTAAGTACGCAACCAAATGATACTAATGAGTTTGGCACAATCCAATTAGAGACGGAAGCGAAATTTCAAGGAAAAGAACCGTTAGAAGAACCTAGGACACCTAGAGGGAAATCCGTATTAACAAGAGTACTCATCCCAGAATGGATCCCTCAAGATAACAGGAGCACCGAGTTGTTCGTAAATAAAGAGACAGATGAAGCCTTTTGGAGGTACAGAAAGGAACACCCCGGTGAGATAGGCATCATTACAATTTATGAATTCAAGGACCCAGATACACCTGGAAAGGTTGTATACCTGGATGAGACTTCAGAAAGAGTCTTTGTGGTGCCTGAGCGCGCTAAAAACACATATACATGGAGAGGTGAATTGATATTCCCTCCATCTAGAACGAACATAAATACAAGTCAACAAGGGGCAGGAACCTCCTCAGCCCATGGACATCAAAGAGAAGGAAATAACGAGAGACCGGAAGTAAGCTTCACTCACCCCATAGGGAGAGATAGAACAACCACGAACACTAATAGAGCGGAGAGACAAAGAGATCATGGAATACTAGGTGGTAGAGATGATTTCCCTCTACCTAGACCACGCGAACACGCAAGAGTATTGAGACCCACACAGTTAGTAAAATCAATGAAGAATTATTTTGATGGGACAGGAGATCCCTATGACCATGTCGCAGAATTCAAGCAAGTACTACGAGCAGAACAAGTCGAGGACATGTTCACGCAATACAATGCATTTGGGCTAACGTTAAAGAATACCGCTTTAACTTGGTTCCAACCATTGCAACAAAGGCAATTTAGAGACATCCATCACTTTTTAGAGTCATTCATCACAGAATTCTCTAAAAGTGGGATTAGACACGACACGTCTTCGTTGATTCATAGCTTTAAACAGACCCCTCAAGAAATAGTAAGACTGGCAGGACGAAGATTCAGACAATATGTCGAACGATGTCCTATGCAAGAGCTACCCTCACAAGCCAAACAAGTATCGCTGTTCCTAGATGGCTTGTTGAGCGCTAAACTACGCTCCTATGTGTACCTAAAAGAACCCAGAACGCTAGAGGAGTGTGTAAGAATATGTATAGACATTGAGGATAACCTAGGAGATGAATTGGAACTCTCAAAGGTCTATAAAGACTCAGATTGTTCTTCTCTAGCATCCACAAAATTGTCTAATTCGATAGAGGACCTAGCAGAAAAAGTGGCCCAAAAACTAGGAGTTTCTAGTAAACAGGTGCCCAAGCTACCAACGAATGTACGTTGTTACACTTGTGGTGGAAATCATTTGGCAAACGTGTGTCCCAATGCACCACAACCACAAGCCAACCCTAGTGGCCAATATTGCACAATTGAGAGAAGATACACGAATCATACGGCTCAGGACTGCCCATACAACAAACAAACCGTGAGACAGAACTACCCGCAAACATACCAGCAGCCAGGTAGGTATCAAGGCCAATACAATGCTCAGCCTTATTACTATAGGCCTCCCCAGAACTACCCTTACCAGGCTCAACAGAGACTTCAACCTGTCTTAGCTCAGCAGCCACCCCCACCAGCGAATGTCATCTCGGTCAAATACGCTGCTGCAGAAGAAAACCTAAGTAGGGCCTTAGTGCCTTCTTCACCCTTGATCACAGAAAGTTACCCGAACTCAAACAGTTTTGACTCTACTCATGTAACTAGTCCACCAGCTTATTACACGGAGTCACCAGAACATGTGGAGACATATCATTATGATAGCCCACCAATGGAACCTAGTTGGGAGCCAGACTATGCTAATGTGATGTACGCAAACCCAAACCCACAGCCCCAATTGAGACAACAAAGACCACAGGGCCCTAGAGGACCATGCTTTAGGTGCCAAGGAGATCACTTCGTAAAGGATTGTCCACACCCCCCAATAGCAAGGCAATCACAGTACTATAACATACAAGGCTTTTGTGTTGATTGTGGCAAAGAGCACATAATCAAAGATTGTCCTAAGAACCCAGTTAGCACTTCGAATGTGACACCGATCAATGTGATAGGTATTGTAAACAACGTAGATGGATCCAACCCTACATACGTGCCTATCCAAGCTATAACCAGAGCCCAGGCGCTCTTACAAAACCAACAACTTAATCAAGAGAAAGTAGCAGGATCTAGTGAAGTTGCAGAATCCAGCAGTAAAAAGACAAAATCTTGGAAAGATTCTAGGGAAAGAATCAAGAGAAAATGGAGTAAAAAGATAAGTGAGTTGGAAGGAAGTTTAAGGGAATCTAGAGCCAAAATACAAGAATTGGCTTCACAAGAATTAAACCAAGAAAACCCAGCTCAGAAATCAGGATCGGTTTTAGTGGAACCCATACCAGAAGATCTAGACATGATGTTTCGTGCATATCAGGCTAGAATAAAAGAGGGACCTCAAGTAACGGAAATGAGTAAAAACTACCCTCGAGCTGATCTAGAAATTGAAAGAACTAAACTTTGCATGAAGATGGTAGAACTAGCACAAGCTTTGTTCGAAGCCTCTAGATATCTTAATTGGAATAACATGGCAAAACCGGAATTACACTTTCAAGGACTAATGGAGAGGCTAGAACACTTGATAGAAAGCAAAGAGAAAAAGGATCAGCATAGGAACCCTATTGTCCCAGAGACACAGGAAAGGAATGCACCATCCCTGTCTCAAGTACCTAATACAGAAAGTCAAGACAATTTGTCTTCCATACATAGGTACTCACATGAATTTTTGAGAGAAATCCAAGAAGAGAAATGGAGAAAAGAACAAGGAACTCATCCTCCTATTCAAGAAATAGACGACTTGCAGGAACAATTTCCCCAAGACATCCCCTCTATATACGATGAGGTAGAGGTGGAGCAACTGAGTGAACCCACAGGATTTGAATCTAATTCCCTACAAGAATTACCTCAGTTCACAGGACCTTGGGAAGCAAAGTCTATTAGTATGAGAGCACCCACGATAATAGTGAGGAATGAAGAATCAGTGATCCCTAGGAACACAGAAGTGATCAAGAACACGAAAGTACAGTGTAATCTCACTCTGGAGGAATTGTTAAAGGTAAAACCAGAATTGTGGAAGCATGTAGCAAATCAATTCCCGGAGCTAGCTACCACACCCTCTCAGATAGGATCACATAAGAAGGTACCAGAGATACCCGTGGAAAAGATTGGAGACGTAAGCGAAGGAGAGGAAGGTAACACATATCTTCCAATAACCCATCAGGGCTACACCACGAAAGCCATCTTAGATTCAGGAGCCGGAGTAGCCATCGCTACCACCGCTTTGTGGAAACGTTGGGGTAAGCCAGCACTCAGACCCACTAGGATGAAGCTACAAATGGCTGATGGACACATAGAAAAACCGTTAGGCTTACTAGAAGGCATATCCCTCACCACTTGTGGTGTAGAGTTTGAGCATACTTTCACCATTTGTGACTTTGCGAAAAACCATGCTTATGAGATGATATTGGGACGACCATTCATGCGTCAGTTGCAAATTGTACAAGATTGGGGATCTAATTCTTTGTACTTGCAACATTTAGGAGTGACTACCAAAGTCAATCTTAAAGACTATTCACATCGAGATGTACCCCCAATACAATGGAATACCATCCATAAAACACCAGTAGAGACGGAATCCGTGCACTCATTAGAATCAGACCCTTCTTGGTTGCATGAGGATACCCATTTATGGATGTGTAAAGTAGCCAAACAAGAGGAAGAAAGATTAGAAGTCAGGACCTTAGGTGCAGAACAACATCCACGAACCCTTCAAGATCCAGCCTACGCACCTGTAGTATTCCCAGACGAAGAGTTTGAACCCCATGGTTGGGCAGAGATTCTAGCAACCATGGATGTAGCCATCAATGAAGAACAATGGACACCCCACTGTGACGAGGATGGCTATGACATTTCAGTTTTCACGATAGAGCCAATCATGTGCGATGCAATTTTAGAAGAGTGTGAACCTAGCACTGATGCATTTGAGGATGCAAGCGATTTTGATTTAGAATCAATTATCATGGACCCACCCTTTGCATCAGAGGAAGAATATTTCTACGAAGTAGAGACTCACACTCAGAGACACGAGGAAAGTACGACTGAAGTGAGATTAGCCACGGAAGTGACTACTAAGAGTGAAGGCAAGAAAAGAAAGAAGAAAGACATCATGACAGAAAAAGAAGAATCTTTATTTGAAGTACCCGAGAATTTCAAGAAATATGAAATTGAAGATAGAAGAATCATGGTACGAATGCCTAATAAAAAGGCGAATGACGGACAAGTATATGATAACCGAGAGAAAACCAAGAAAGTAATAGTTGCCATAGAAGGAGAAGAAGAAAAGTGCACATATATAGGGCATGATTTGACGGCTGAAGAAGAAGAAGAGTTAGTTGCCCTATTGCGCGAATATAGAGATGTTTTTGCTTGGAGTTACAAAGATTTGAAAGGAGTAGATCCAGATATATGTTCTCATAGAATCCCTATGACTCCAGATGCAAAACCGACAAAACAGAAACCGTATACGTACAATGATAACTACGCTGCGAAGATTAAAGAGGAGATAGATCGCTTGATAGAAGCAGGATTCATTTACGAAATTGAGCATACCGAATGGGTATCCCCCATTGTGGTTGTGCCCAAGAAGAATGGAAAATTGTGTGTGTGTATTAACCTTAAAAAAGTTAATGCCGCCACGATTAGAGATAGTTATCCTCTTCCTATCACAGAACACATATTGGAAAGAGTTGCGGGCAAGGAAGTTTACAGCTTTCTTGATGGATTCTCAGGCTATAATCAAGTAGCCATTGCTCCAGAAGATCAACACAAGACGGCTTTTGCCACAGAATGGGGCATATTTGCATTTCGTGTAATGCCATTTGGCTTAACAAATGCACCCGCCACTTTCCAGCGACTCATGTGTCATGTCTTTAAGGAATTCTTACGCAAGAGCTTGGAAGTTTATGTCGATGACTTATGTGCACATTCAAATGTAAGACAGACGCATATCCCAGAGCTAAGACAAGTATTTGACAAATGTCGAGAATATCAGGTTTGTTTGAACCCAGAAAAATGCGTTTTCATGGTCAGACAAGGCAAAATTCTAGGACACATTGTGTCAAAAAATGCAATCTCCACGGATGAGGAAAAGGTGAAGGTAATTGCGGATCTACCCAGACCAACTAATGTGAAAGAGGTACAGGCATTTATGGGCCATTGCGGTTATTATAGGAGATTCATACATATGTATGCAATCATAGCCAAGCCTTTGTACTCTCTTTTAACCAATTTTGAATGGACAGATGAATGTGAAAATTCATTCAATGAACTTAAACGACGTTTGTGCTCAGCACCTATATTGACCACCCCAGATTGGAGTAAGCCATTCCATGTACATGTGGATGCATCCAATTACGCCATAGGATGTGTGTTAGCACAACCCACGAATGAAGGTAACATAGATCTCCCCATAGCCTACGCGAGCAGACAATTGAACGCAGCAGAAAGAAATTACACCACGACGGAACGAGAAGGATTAGGGATGATCTACGCTGTAAAGAAGTTTAGGCACTACTTGTTGGCCAACAAATTCAAGTTCTTTACAGATCATCAAGCCCTATTATATTTAGTCAACAAACCTTGTAACACAGGACGACTGATACGTTGGTTTATATTACTCATGGAGTATGATTTTGAAGTAGTAGTCAGGAAAGGAAAGACACATCTTAGAGCTGACCACCTCTCAAGATTAACCTCAGGAGAAGCTCCTCAAGGAATAGCCGATGAATTACCAGATGCATACTTGTTTAACCTCGAGATAGCACCGGAATGGGCTAAGCCTATAGTCCCTATTCTCACCTATGGACCCAAGAATCCTAGGATAAAGATCAAAGAAGGAGAGATTACCAAGTCTCAGAGATACCAAATAATGGCAGGAAGCATATATAAACAGGATAATCAAAAGATTCTTGCTTGTTGTGTAGATGAATCAGAACATGCGAATTGGTTGCAATTAGCACACATAGGTGCACTAAAGCAACACCATTCAAAACATCGAACATTACAGACTCTGCATAGATTAGGAGTATATTGGCCTACGATGGAAGCAGATGTCTACAAGTTGTGTAAGGAATGCAGTGTTTGTTGTGAAAGACCACCATTAGAGCATGCGACACTCTATCACGTGTCTCTCACACCAGACTGGAGTGAACCTTTAGTGACATACTTGAGGACGAACGCATTCCCTCAAGGCATGACCTTAGCTCGACAACGCAGTCTGGAGCAGGAAGCTCAAGAATATTCACTTGTTGGCGATAACTTATACAAAAGAGGACGAGATGGATATTTGAGACAATGTGTTCATGAGAGCGATTATCTAAGCATACTAGAGACTGCACACCAAGGTGTTGCAGGAGGTCATTTTGGACCAGATAGGATAATCAAAGCCATTCTCTTTGCAGGATTATGGTGGCCCACTCTTCACATGGATGCACATACCTATGTAAAGAGATGTGATGTGTGCCAAAGAACTCAGTTTCCTACTCGCAGAGATGAAATGCCATTGAAACCCATGATGGGCGGACGTGCATTTTCTAAGTGGGGTATAGACTTTGTAGGACCCATTAACCCCCCTGCAAAAGGTACACATGCGGAGTACATTATTGTTGCCACAGATTATCTTACGAAATGGGTAGAGGCAAAAGCCACAAAAAAGAATGATGCTCACACGACCGCAAAATTCTTATTTGAAAATGTCTTTACAAGATATGGACTGCCTATAGAGTTAGTGAGCGATCGAGGCACTCACTTTCTAAACCAAGTCATTGAATATTTGTTACAGGATTTTATGGTGATTCACAAGAAATCTGCACCATATCATCCTCAGGCCAATGGTCAGGCTGAAAGCACTAACAAGATACTTTGTAACGTACTGACGAAACTCGTGAACAACAAACGTTCAGATTGGGACAAACAGCTACACCACGCTGTTTGGGCATATCGAGTGGCCTACAAGACCGTACTCAATGCAACTCCCTTTCAGATGGTTTTTGGTCAGAATGCAGTGCTTCCTTTGGACTTCTTGATACCGACCCTTAAGGTTGCACAAGAACATCAGTGGACCGGCCATGAATTATTAGCAAGAATAATGGACTTGGAACGATTAGGAGAAACCAGGCTGAAAGCAGCAGCAGGAATATACGCAGCAAAGAAGCGACAGAAAGCATATTTTGATGCACATGTGAAAGATAAAGGCCTAAAAGAAGGAGATTTAGTTCTAGTGTATACGCTGAAACAGCACGCACGGAAGTTAGAAAAGAGAGGTTATGGACCTATGATCATTAACAGACTTTCAACAAGTGGAGCAGTACAGTTAGCCACCTTAGAAGGAGACATAATGCCTAATTACATTAGTGGCTGTAGAGTCAAGCTATATCAGGAACCTCTTACTGAGGATATGCTTAGACGACTCACGTTGGCAAAGAAGCGTAAGGAGGAAGAAAATAGAATACGAGCGGAAGCTCAGGCAGAAGCCAGGCAGAAGCCATAGAACGCATTAAGCGCATGAAGCTAAGAAGACAAGGACTAGGGAGAGAACATTATAACCACCTGGAAACATCACCCAGATATCCCATAGCCATGTGTCAAGTAAAGTCAACCACTCATCCTAGCATAGTGGACAGGAGACCATTCATTACAGTTAGGCTAGAGCACGGCAATCCTTGCCAAGAACTCAGAGCTTTAATTGACACAGGTGCTGCGACTAGTGCGATTAGATGGTCCCACTATAAAGATTCAGGAATAGAAATGTGGCCAATTGAGGCATACCTCATAGGCCTAGGAGGCATGGAAACCCCTTGCATGGGTGAAGTGGACCTTCCTATCCTCATTAAGGATATGACGATGACAGCGAAGCTACTAGTGTGCCATGATGACGACCTGATAGAACCCCTAATCCTTGGCCAAGATTGGATATACGATCACTCAGTGGACCTAAATCTTAGACAAGGCTCCTTACAGATTGGAACCTTAGAGCAGAAGCAAGTGATACCGCTTGACTTCCCTAACGGTATTCCGACTGAGATTTGTAACCCTAGACCCTATGAAATACATGCGACGAAAAACCGGAAGATCTTTAATCCGACCAGTCAAGTTACGTCTACACCAACCCACTCGGGCTTGGCTATGGACAGTTGTCAATCAGAAGGACTAAAGGAGATCTTCCCTGGGACTTCCTGCAAACTAGAAGAGACAGTTACCCAACCACAAGGGCAGATGGACACAATCAGCGGTCAGGTGGGTTGCATCAGCGGCCAAATGAGCACGACACCCTGCGGTGCTCATCCTTCCAAACTTGTTGCGGACTGGCCTAGATTAAAGTTAAAGAACGCATCACTTCCTAATGGGCAGGTCACGCAAGTATTGGATCTCCCTTCTTTTCCAAAGCAGAGCGTCCATCCGACCTCTCAACCTCGACAACAACAAAATCAACCACGACGAAGGAACCCAGACCGACTGCAGTACCAGAAGATACAACAAGGAAGGCAGTTTAGGCCACCCAAAGGAAGCGGCACCAGACAAATATGGGTGCCAAAAGGACAAAAAGCATCGAAGAACTCTAACCAAGCAGAGATCGACAAGAAAAAGGCAAGGCAGAAACGGAATCAGTATCCACCATCCCCTTGACCTCCTTCTACAGATCCGACCATTCGACAAATTTGGATTGCCAAGAAATACCTTACCCATAGACCCACACCCACGCAGATTTGGGTACCCAAACCATGTATCATAGCTCAACCCTTAAGCCATGTAACATATACCCCTCACAAATCTTTCCATCCCTCAACACCACCACATCCGATACTACCTTTGACCCCTCAGCAGAAACCCACCACCCACTCAAAAACTCTTAGGAAATGGATACCGAAGCGTGTCCAACCGTCTTCCCCTAACCCATTGACTAACTACTCCCCGACTAACATACAACCTTGTACTAAATCACTAACCTCTAAACCTTGTATAAATTCACCCACCATCATCACACATCACTCATAATCTCATCTCATCAAGAAATGTATGCATGATCTGAAACGTGTAGGTGTCTAGAGACCTGCATTAGTGCTGCAAAAAGCATTGCATCCATCACATCACAGCACTTGGCTACACGGGTTACGCATCAGTTATGGAAAGGGATTGCGGTCTCACTTTAATGGGATCATAATTAATTTCCATGCTAATGTGTTAATCTTTTGTAGCAGATCTTTCTCATTAACGCATCAGTCATCATGCAAGCTGACGAAGGACCATCAGGAGCAGGCCCCAGTGTAGCGGCAGTGCCCCTCAATGTTTTACGAGCAGAATCCTACCCGACTGCTCCACCACCGGAATTCCAAGGATTTCCAGGGCCCATGCCTATCGACAACCCACCTATGGGCCACACAGAAAAGATACACCGAAACTCTCATTGGTTTCAGGGACTTGCAGGACCCCTTGCGGACGCGGACTTTATATTTGAATCCACTTTGACATTTGATGACCGCACGTGGGGAAAATACCAGTTCTTCTCCAGAGAGTTCGAAGCCCTACAGAGCACCCAGGATTTAACTCACGTTTGGGCCAGAGCAGGTTTCACGGAGTATTTCAGTGATCCTCTACCCAAACCGGACTTTTACAGGTGCTATTATTTAATCACTACCTTGCTGGCCTCCGAGAATAAGGATATCCCCGGAACCTTCATTTTGCCTTCTTTAGTGGATGATCCACCTTACAAGAGGTTTTACCTCTCAAAGGATTTAATCAGAGCGGCCATCAAGATTCATGGAACCCACACACCCACAAATCGAGAGAGATTGATTCCAGACCCTATGAAACGTGGGGATGTCACTAAGTGGGAGGAGATATCAGCTATTACACCTGAGCTATCAAAGCCACTACGGATATGCATGCAACACTTCGCATTCCCCGCTCAGGACAGATTCACCATGCCACACAAAAGAATATGGTTTGGTTTGTATTTGGCATGTACGGGACCGTAGACTGTTGACCTGGCAAGCTGGATCATAGATCAAATGTATTTGGCACAACACAGATGGGAACGTAAAAAAGTGCTTAATGGATGTTGTGCACTCACAAGAATTGTGTATATGTGCTTGGCTTATGACTTGCCAATTGAGCGTGCATTAACAGGAGAAGAACTGAAGGCATTCAAAGGAACGACGAAGAAAGCCAGGAAGCCCAGTAGAACACGGGCAGGTAAGCGCATGAGAGGTACTATTCCTTGCCTTCAAGTGCCAGACAGAGTCACCATCTCCGCAACCCTCTCCAGAGCGATCACCGACAGAAGCCGCTCCTACTGTGCAACCTATTCGCATAAGGTTGTCTAGACCAGTGGTCACGGAGGGCACGACTAGTACCGCTGCACCTCAGGCAGCAGCCACCACAGAACCCACCACCAACACAGTAGAAGCTCCCACCACTATTGGTGCGGAAGCCTTTTCTTTTCCAATACCACACATGGAGGCAGAACCCATAAACACCACATTCGACTTTGAGATGCCGGATGCATTCTCAAATGAATTCCAGTTTTCAGAAGCACAAATGTTCTCTCAAGAATATGAACGACCTAGTTACCCGACCACACCGCGGGATCTGCCACAAGGACAAGCTGTGTCAAGCTCTGATGATGAACGAACCGCCACCGACAATGACGAAGGTGATGACGAAGCCAGTCAGGGCACGTATGATTCCCAAGGGCAAGGACAGACAGACGACCAAGGCCAACAAACCGAAGCACATGGCGACACCAGCACATATGAAGATGAGACTTTCGAAGCCGCAGCATACACGCTGGCCATCAAGAAATTATATCGTACGATGGAGAAAGTCTGGGCACGGAAGAAGTTAACTGAAGAGGAGAGCCATGCATTAATTGAACAGGAACTCATCTCCGGAGGATTCGAAGACGCATACATCAAAGGGTTCAGAGAATTAGTTAAATCGGTCGGCTCCAATGAAGCACTCAGGTACTTACAAAGAAAACAACTACCACAGTTTGACCCCCGCCGAGTACGACTACTTTCAAAGCCCGGAGAGTATATTCGCGTACCAACAGGAGCTCAATCTTCAGCACAAGCCAGGGAAGCACGCCTCGTCCCCGAAAGTTCACTGACCGCAGAACCCATCCTTGTAGATTCCCCACCACGTACTACCGTTGTACATACCACCCCTATCCTTGAAATAACATCCACACCCTCTACTCCTCTCTCACCTCATGTATCACCGACCCATCCTGTATCCCCTGCACACCCACCTGCTCCTCCAACATCCACACCAGTCCATGGCAACATAGCCACAACCTTTACCCCGCCCATTCATGCCACCATGCCCGCACCCACCCCACCTCGTCTACTTGTCAATCCCTTCATCCCTTCATCCTTCCCATCCTTTCCACCACTTTTAAGACAACCTTTCACCTTTCTAACCCCACTAACCTTCTCACCAGTTTCACCTCCTCAACCCACCGTAACCCCTATTTCCCCTTTTCACCAAGCTGCTCCAGCCATCCCCCCTGTAAATTATTCTACATTTGTAAATCCCGTCTTCACACCTACACAACCACCCACATACACACCGCTTTTCACAGTCACCGCACTTGACACGTCCAATGGCATGGACATATCACCATCCACCTCACCACCACCCACTCCACTCACAGCACCATCATATTTAGGCACGTCACAATTTTCCACAATCACCACTGCATCCACCTTCCCAACCCCATTCCCCATCCCCGCTGCATCTACTTCCACTGCATCTTCAATTAGCACTCCATTACTATTATCACCCACCATAGACACGGCATTGCAACACATGTTCACATGCATGACACAAGTAAGAGATGAGTTCGCATCTCTTGGCAACAACTATCAACAGCTGCAGAGGACTACAAATGAATTACAGTCGCAGCTTAATTCATTATCAATTGAGAATGCCTCACTGAATAGTCGATACCAAGATTTACGAGAGGCCTATCACAAATTAGAACTAGAAAGTGAAGAGAAAACGAAAGAAGCCACGGCGGATTTGGACAACCTACTTCGAGCCCAAACGATTAGAAACGCGACACTGACACGGAATATGGGCCTACTCAGAAGACACTTAGCCGCAGCCCAGGAGGAGAACGTGAGACTCCAAGCGCAGAATAGAGAAAACTTGGAGGCGGCATTGGATCATCCAGAACAACCACTAAGTCCGAGCAGATTCAAGGCAATCCCATCCGAGTCGATGCGGATGTTGCTAGATGACCATGTTCGATTGCTCGAGGACTATGATCGCATGAACGAAGAGCATCAAAAGTTAAAGGAAGATCACAAGCTACTCCAGCTCAGAGAACCGGCAACACAGCAAGTACAAGTAGCAGCAGAATTACCAGCACCCGTGGACCCTGCCCCTGAAATTTTAGAGGAACTCAACGCACTCCGGGCCCAGGTAACAAATCTTGAATCTAGAATTGCAGTCTATGAAGCACCTCCAAGGCCAGACTCCCCACCTGAGCTACCAGCTGAGGAAGAAACCGTCACTATCCCGGTGGAGGAAACATTTGAAGAGGCATACGAGCCGATACCCATCCCAGGCGGACGTGTCACGGCCGAAGGCCAGATGACCTATGAATTACCTACCCCCGCGTGGATGAAGACAGTTGAAGAACTCGGAACAACACATTCGGCCAGAGTAGAGGCACAGTTACATGCCATGGCCATGATTGAAGAGAGAATTTTACAGTCACCATTCTTTGCTCATTTGGCCCCGAGACGCTACATATCTGGGCATGAGCTCCAATATAAACCGTACTTCATGTTAATGGCCGAATACCAGTTAGCCATCGAGAAAGAAACCGGCATGAAACCAATGCATGCCACTCAATTCGAGCCGGAGGACTTGCCACCAAGTGCGCAGAGAGGTGAAATCCATCAACCAGACTAGCGCAAAGATTTATTGCAAAACTATCCAGAGATGATGAGCACATGGGTGAAAGCGCCGCTGCACTTAAAATTTAACCCATGCTGGGGACCAGTACCACGACGCCGCTCTTGGACTGCATTCGCTATTAAGGTACAAAACAATAAGCAGTGCCAAGACTGGTTGAATTATCCCTATTTCAAGCCACCAATCGAGTTACCAACAGTAGGCTACATGATGGCGACGATCCGCCACTGGCTCCCTAGGTTAAAGCATATGGATGATATTGCCGCGCACATGACTGTCAAAATCTTTGACATGATGCAAATGATCTTTAAAGTCTTCCGACGCGTCAAGGCTCCCCATGTAAACACCCCGGGCTTTGAGCATGGCAACTTTGATTTAGTCTATGATATGAGCACAACGCCATCGCTACGGGTGTGTTATGCCTGGCACTGCAGAATCAAATACCTGCCGGCATGCTACAAGCAGACATTCGAAGAAATGTTCACCACCGGCTTTTAGGAGTACCATTCAGAGGTATTTATAAGCAGGCCCACACATTTATTGCAATTATTCGCCTGTGAACGAATGGTGTACTCCACACATTATCAGCTCCCACCACCAGACGAGCCGCAACCTATTGACTGGGAGAAACTCGAGGCTGATCTAGCCCGAGGCATTCGTATCTCAGAGCACACCCTCGCTCAGGACCTCCTACAGAACTACATCCGGCAGACCTCACAACAAGGTTCTGTCAGGGACGACAGAAGCGAGAGGGAGGGGGGTGTTGGAAACAGTCAGAGGCACAGACGACATGGAAGCATGTAAAGACGGAGCAGGGAGCCAGTCGGATCAATTTTCCAAACAAATATGTTTCTTATTATTTCTTCAAACATTCAACAGTGATTGTTATCACTAATTGTAACATATGTATCATAGAAAACCCCATTTTGTAATCCATAGCTCCATTTTGTGCAAGCCGAGGAGTCCTCGAGCTTGAGGAGCTTAGGTAGAATACGCGTACCAATTTTTGTTATTTTTAGACATCGTTTACCCTTCCAAATAGCATCTAGGACCTATTTTTTAACTAGGCCGGTCACTAGATGTGAAACCGATCAAAACTAGTCTAGAAACTATAAAAAGAGCTAGAGAGCTCATTTTTGAGGTTGGTTCATTTTGGTTAGTGTGAGCATAGAGCTAGTTTGAGCTTGTAAGAGCATTCTTGAGTAATAGAGCTAATTTCCCACCTTCCATTGTGTCTTGCTTGTCTCTTCATTGTGTGTGTGTATGTGTGTGTGCATCTTTGTGCTTCTCACCTTCACTCTCACATCATCTCACGTTCACGATCTTCATATCACTCCTACCTCTCCCACGGATTGACATTAAGGAGGTGGAGCTTCTTAACGTGGTTCTCACCATTGTGCTAGAGCAACATCTACATTCATGCCAATAGATGCAAGTGACTCACGTATGCTTTTGATTTTCAGGGTGTCACTTACCGACATGCCCTTTTTCTCCAGTGTATGTAGCTCGTTCTTGAGTTGCAATTTCCATGCCTTTGTATTGGTCTCACACAATGTGACCAAACTATTCCAAGCCTCTTTTGGAGTCATGGCATCTTGTATGTGCCCAATCATGCTACCATCTATGCTAACCGATAGCCAATACATTGCCTTTCGTGCTCCTTAATTCCATTCCTCATATGCTGTTAACTAGTCTACAGTCTGATTCCTCTCTGGTAAGTGCAGAGGATCTTTGTTCTCTCCTTCGATGTACTTCTAGTAGCCTTTTCCCATCACAAAATTCATCATTTTGAATCTCCAAGCATGGGATTTATTCTTGTCCAGCTTATTGCTCATAAGTTGACTCATTCCATCTGCATTTGCCATTTCTGTGGTAACTCATTGCACTGCAAAAACACTACAAGCACTAATTCTGCTTGGACACTATCGCAATATGATGTGACAATTTGATCTTAAAAAAAACATAGTTTTTGTGTATGAACAGTACATGGAATCGCTTGAAATTATAGATCTGGAATATATGAGTGTTGTCGAATAGGATACAAGTTACAATTTTGCAAATTAACCTGGTTTTTGTATGGGCTCCACCTTGTGAGCTCGAAAGAGAAGTCGTGATGGCTCCAAAATAGAAAGATGACAAAAACTAGTGACCCTAAAGGATAACTCTCGCCGTTGGCCTTCTCCATGAGTTCTCTATAGCCACACTGACTCTGATACCATGTCACAAGGAAGGAGACAAGAAAGAGAGCTCACACACACACTCTTAAAATCAAAGAGAAGCACACACATAGATTGAGGCAAGGAAGAATGATCTTCTTCTTCTTCTTCTATTACATAAAAGGAATGTACAAGAATGACCTAAAAACAACAATACAACAAGTGCAATATACAAATAATACATAAGTAAAATCCTAGTGTTTCTGAATGAGTGAGCTGGAAAGAGACAAACGTGCCATCACTCTCGATAGATAAATCTAATTAAGCTCAATGAAGTATCCCAGACATGTACTTTGACATGACCACTATACATGTCTGAGAAATGAAAAAGTGATACATGTCATCCTGGATCATCACATGTTGACCTTGATACCTCAACGTATATGCCTATAACCGTAACGGGTTACTTATCTTTGTACATTCACTTGGTAATATATTTAGTATTGTGTGTTGTGCTCCAAGCTTCTTCTTCCTTGTGTCGTTTACGGCTTCCAAAGACCTTAAAATCCAATACCCTTTACATAGATAAAAGCAAAGGCAAAGATAAGGTAAAAATTCAGATGACGAAGGAAGTACCTCCCAAGCTAACTATGTAGGTAGAGGTAGAAGCTCAAGAGGAAGAGGCAGATGAGGAAGACAAGGTAGGGGGAGATCTCAAAGCTCCTCATCTAGTGCCATATGTGGCCTATGCAATCACATCAAAGAGCAATGCGTAAAAAACCCAAGGAAGCAGAGAGGAAGAAGATACAACAGAGGTGGATATGGAGCTCCTAGAGGCACATATAAAAACTCATATGGATATAACAATAGCACTTAGAACAATAGTTATCAAGGAGGATGTAAAGGAAGTGAGAGATTGCAACAATTACATAGATGATCAAGTTCAAGAGGATTCAATTATACTTATGAATATGACAATGAAGGAAGGTAAGTATGATGAGAATGTGTTCTACATTGATTCTGGTAGTAGGGAATGTTGCATTGCTCTTAAACTTGGAAGATCCAAAGAATAAGCATGAGGTGTAGATAGGTGATGACTAAAGGGACCCTACGGATAAGATAGGGAATGTGAAGACCCCCAATGGTAATATGAATCTATTGAGCACAATTCTCTATGTGCCAAATATTACTAAAAAGCTAATAAGTGTAGCTTTAAATTGCGGAAAAAGTTTTTACTATGTACAAGAAAATTGTGGGAAGTTTGATATATCTCACAATTACAAGGCCTGATCTAAGCTACACTGTTGGACTTGAAAGTCAATTTATGCAGGTTCACAGGAAGCCACATTTAGATGCTTTGAGGTGCACTCTATGTTATGCGAGTGCTACTTTGGATTATGCATTGTTTATGAAGCTGGTGTAGATTTGCACGTTCATAGATACACTGATGCAAATTGGGTTGGTAGCATTCTAGATAGAAGATCTACTAGTGGATTTCTATTCTCACTTGGGAGTGTAGCTACTACATGGATTAGTAAGAAGCAACCCATTGTTGCTTTGTCGAGTACAGATGTTGAGTATAGAGGTGCCACAATGGTAGCATGTGAGGCATAATGGCTAGAGATGCTACTTGCAGATTCAGGTGTGGAAGTGCAAAAGCCTATCACCACCTATTGTGATAATCTTAGTAGCACACAGTTAGCACAGAGCCTTGTTTTTCATGCTAGAACAAAACATATCAAGCTACATTATCACTTCATCAGAGAGAAGTTATTAGCAAGTGATATTGATCTTGTTAATCTGAGAACAAATTAGCAGGTTGTTGATATTTTCACTAAAGCACTTGGAGCAGAGAAGTTGAAGAAGTTTCAGAAGATGCTTGGATTAGAGGACATGACACTGAGCTTGAGGGGGAGTGTTGAGATATCAAGCTCAACATGTGATGATCCAAGATGATGTGTATCACTTTTTCATTTCTCTGACATATGTAGTGGTCATGCCAGTATATGTCAGGGATACTTCATTGAGCTTTACTAGATTTATCTATTGAGAGTGGACACATTTGTGTCTTACTAGCTCACTCATTCGTGGACATTAGGATTTTCCTCATGTACTGTTATTTATATATTGCACTTGTTGTACTGTTGTTTTTAGGTCATTCTTGTACATTCCTTTTATGTAATAGAAGAAAAAGAATAAGAAGATCATTCTTCCTTGCCCCAATCTGTGTGTGTGCTTCTCTTTGATTGTGAGAGTGTGTGTGTGAGCTCTCTTCCTTATCTCCTTCCTCATAACAGATATACAAGCCGAAAAAAAACCTCCTAAAGAGGGACAGAAGTCCCCCGGATGTCCTAAGTGTCTTTAAACACATCACTACCAAAATATAGCAACAAATGCCCGCTGGGAGTGATAGGATGAACAAGGAGCTAGCACTCATGTATAAGGAAGTGCCAAGCTATGTGGAAAGAGATCAATCCACAAAATGAAGTAAGCCCAAAGCTTTGCAGAAAGCTTTAAACTTCTCTCGAGGTAGAGCATTTGCGAAAAGATCTGCAATGTTATCCTATGTGGGCATGCATGCCAAACTGATCTCTCCAGCAGAGAACCTCTCCCTGACATAATCATAATGCACCTCAATATGCTTTGTGCGAGCATGGAACATAGGGTTCCTTCCAACTGGGAATGCGCTACTGTCAGTGAAGATGGTGGTGGCAAAATACTAACCAATACCCAAAACATCCAAAAGGCATCTGAGCCACACACACTCAACAGTCACTCTGAAAGTTGCCCTATACTCAACCTCACAACTAGAAGTGGCCATAGTAGGCTTCTTTTTGCTCAACCAAGATATGCATGAGCTACCAAGCATGAAGCAAAAACCACTAGTGCACACATGAGTGTCATAGCAACTATCCCAGTTGAAGTAAAAAAAAAAAAAGCATGTAAATATGGTGGTAGTGATCATCCCTTGGGATAAACAATCCAAGTAATCGGGTGCCACTCAAATATTGAAAGATGAGCTTAACCGCCTGCCAATATTTGACACTTAGGCAATGCATAAACCAACTCATCTGAGAGATAGAAAATTGAGTATCAGGTTGGGTAATGCATATGTAAATCAAGCATCCAACAACCGGCTGATAGAGATCAACATCAAATGCATCTCCAACATCATGAATACTCAACTGTAAAATTGTTTCCATAGGAGTGACAATAGGTTTGCAATCTTCAAGGCCAAAACAATGCAATAATGTGTCAATATATTTTGTTTGACACAAAGCTATTATTCCATCAACCTCCATAAATTGAATACTCAAATAATGATGCAAATGCTCCAAATTTGACATCTCAAATGAGGCATGAAAATCAGCCTTAAAATTAGTAACATGCTTCTCATTAGGACTAGTGAGCAACATGTCATCAACATAGACAACAATTATCAAAAGCACATCATTTGCATGCTTAACATATAAGGTGCTCTTATTTGGATTGTTCTCATACCAAGCACATGGTGCTTGCTTCAAACCATATAATGCCTTTTTCAACCTACACACGTTGTTTTCATGCCTTTTCTGCACAAAACCATGGGGCTGAAATACATATACTTCTTCATGTAGGTCACCATTCAAAAATTTTGTTTTAATGTCCAAACCGATGTACATTCCAACCATGATAAGGTGCAAGTGCAGAGATGCTATGAACAACAATCATTCGGCATGTGGGAGCAAAGGTCTCATCAAAATCAATTCCTCTTTCTTGAACATAAACTTTTGCAACAAGCCTAGCATTATACTTGTCAATTGTTCCATCATGCTTACACTTCAGCTTGTATACCGACTTAATGCCAATGGCCTTCTTGCCAGGAGGCAAATCACATAAAGGCCAAGTACCATTTTTCATAATATCATCATATTCTGATTGCATAACAACCATCCATTTTTTTGAATTTTGTGTATCATCAAATGAAACACGCTCATTCTCATCACAAAGACTAGAGGAAGCCATTGCATAGAAATCTTATGCAAAATAAGCACTATGAGAGCCTGAACGGGTAGAATATGACAAAGGTGCATCTAATTTGCTATCTTGCAAGGTCTGCACCAGCCATTTAGGCATAGTTTTTGTCTTGGCTTGACATGACCTCATATGGAGTGATAGATTGCAATGCTTTAGTGGGATACTGCTAAGTACATATGCTGCACACATAATAGCCTTGAGCTAGAAGCTATGTGGTAAAGTCTAACTTTTGACCATGCACCTCACCATCTCCATAAGTGATCCGTTCTTCCTTTCAGAAACTCCATTTTGTTGAGGTGTATATGGCAGTGTACACTGATGTTTTATCCCATGTTTAGCCAAAAATGTATTTAAATTAGAAGATATATATCTTATAGAGCCCACAACATAAAATGCCAAAAGCAATAATGACATCACCATTTGAAAGATCATGAACTATACATCTGTCATCAACAAATTTCACAACCAAGGTGATCTTGGCTAATGTTGAAACTGATAACAGACTTTTCTTGATCCCTAGCACAAACAAAGCATCTGACAATATGAAAAAACTACCATCAACAATAGTCAGAATGATCTTACCAACTCCCATAATAGGATAATGGGAGTTGTTAGCACATCTGATAGTCTTCCCTATAGGGGAAGGCTCAAGTGAGCTAAAGAAACTACACTGAGAGGTAATATGTTTGGTTGCCCCACTGTCAAAGTACCAAACATTTGAGTCTACTATAGACATACAGTGTTCATGAGAAGATGGGTCATAACTACAAATAGTAGTAAACACCCATTCATCATTTTGCACACTCTATTTTAGGTGTAGAGGCCTCTTGAATAAGCATTCCAAACTCTTTTTTCTTTGCCCCTTTGGCATCCAGTTTTGGACTACTCTTTATGACATGATCATTTCCTTTACTGTATTTGCAAAAAAAAATCTATTTTTTTTATTTCTTCTTGTATTTTTCTTCCTTTTTTGAATGTTCAAAATTAGCAATTTTTTGCTTACTAGTAGATGAGCTCCATTTACCTTTGCCCTTTTGACTAGCAAAGAAATATTGATCTACTACACGCATGATGGACCTATTCTGTCGAGTCTGATCTTCTTGCACAAGTGAACTATCTAGTAAGATTTTATCAGCAAAAATCAACTGCTCCTTTAAATCTTTGATCTTTGTTAAAAAACTATCCATGGAATCTCCTTCATTCATGTGCTCACTCTCCAACTATTTTTGGAGGTAAGCAATTGAAGCCTCATTTCTTGCTTGGTATAAAGTGGTAAGTGTATCCCAAGCATCTTTAGATGTTTTGCAAGAGCAAATGTGAGGGACAATGGCATGTTTGACAGACAAAGCTATCAATGCATGTGCATGAGCACCTCTGCCATCCGAATGAAGTTGCTCTGCAGCAGGAACCATAGCATGAATAGGAATTTGAAGATCATCATCTTCCATTCCGCATCATCTTCAATGATTGTCATTGTAGATGTAGTAGGTCGTTTTTCAACACCCTGCACAAAACTCCATAGTCCTTTTGCTACCAATACATGATGCATCATATATGCCCATAATGGATAATTAGTACCATCCAATCTATCCTTAACAGCCAACATATGGAATACATCATTGCTTTCAGCCACTGACTAAAATACCATGATGCAGAAAAATGATTGTATCTTGAAAACTTGAACATAACTACCTTGTCAAGCTCTACTAGATCTATAGAAAATTTCAAGGTGCTTGTACTAGCAAATCAAAACCTATATATATATGTTTGGACAAAAGGACAAAATTTCCTACACGAGCACTATGATAATGCATTTGTAGGTTCTCAACATTGTTCATAAGTTTTGCCTCATGAGTGAAGATTTGCCCCATGAGAGTATTGAAGTCTAGCACTTGCATATCCATCCTTCATCTTTGTGACAAAATCAATCACACTTTGCTTGGGCATATTCTTGAGTGGTGTGAACTCCATCCACAATTGGTTCTTCCTAGCTTTGTTACTTGAGGAGAAGAATTCTTCCAAAGTATTCCATGCCTATTGAGAGGTCTTACAATTCCTAATTTGGAAAGTAAGAAATTAGAAATAGAGTTGAGAATATATGACCTTGCCAAAGCATCCTTTGCACACCATGTGGTTAACCTTTCCTACTCCTCTTGTGTTGTCAAAAGCAAATATGGTATGACTATTATGTTTCCTTGTGTATGCAAGCATGCATGTCGCCCGTCTATATGTACTCATGCACGAGAAGTTTTTGCGCTCCTACTATGGTACATATACATGAAAGGAAACATTAAAGAAACTATACTTTCTTAGATGCATAAGCAATAAAGACTTTGCATACTTATCGTTCCATGAACATAAAAATATGTGCACTTATGAGTGAATGGAATTCCAAGGCTCAACAACTAGGTTAAGTTTATTAGTTGACCATTACCCAACGAATATAATGTTAGCTTGATGCTAACTTTTGCCAAGCTGCTTTAATTTCCCTGTCTCTTGGTATATTTGGGAGCTTTTTTTGCCTTCCCTCTTCCTCCTTTGCACATGGAAAAACCTTGATCTTTTGTAGCTATTCTTACAAGTACAATTTGTAGAGAGTACCCACGTGGAAGCAAAATGAAAAGTAAAGTACTCTCACAAAACAAAGAATGTGTGAGACACAAAATGAGTAGACCATGAAATGGGTAAACTCATGTGGATTAGAAATAAGCTTGCCAAGAGCATGGACTAGGCTCCTCAAGCTTCTAACCAAATAAAATGAGGGGAGAGGCCCTCCTTATATAGATTTGGGAGGGGCTCTCAAAAGTACATCATATATGGGATAAGTCTCCTGAAAGGAGAATGAATACAATTTGTAGAAGCATATGGCAAGGTACCCAAATACAAAGGAAATACAATATAAAATGGAAATAGACTAGAAATGGAGTGCATCCTGGATCCAAAATGGAGATGCACTCATGCGGATACAAATGTAGATGAAGTAGGAGCGATCATGTCGTCAACACCCCCTCTGTAGCTCCATTTTGGAGCAGTTGAATGTTGAAGAGGTCTACCAAGCGCTGTAGCGAAACCGGAGGTAGAGCCTTCGTGAACATGTCGGCCAGGTTCTCCTGAGAGGTACATTGCTCCAGGGTAATCTCCTGAGATATGAGCTTCTCACGGATGAAGTAGTACTGAATCTCGATCTGCTTCGTCCGAGCGTGGAACACTGGATTCTTGGCGATGGCCAAGGCTGATTGGCTGTCTATGCGAAGACATGTCGGAGTATCCTGCAAAACACCAATGTCAGATAATAAACGTCGAAGCCAGATGGCCTCACATGCAGCAAAGCTGGATGCTTGGTACTCGGCCTCGGTCGATGATAGTGCAACTGTAGGCTGCTTCTTACTTGCCCAAGAGATAGGTCCTGAGCCAAGCAAGAATATATACCTAGAAGTAGATCGTCGAGAATCAAGATCACCAGCCCAATCAGAATCTGAATATCTGGTGAGTTCGATACCTCCTCTGTACCAAAGACCATGATGTCGAGTGAGGGCAAGGTATCTAAGTAGTCTTTGAGCAACATCCCAATGAGTCTGACGAGGCTGATGTGCAAACTGACTGAGTATACCAACTGCATAAGCAATATCTGGTCTAGTGTTGGCAAGATAGATTAAAGAGCCAACAAGTTGTCGATAGGTATGCACATCCACAAGTGATGATGAGTCCTCCAGTGTAAGCTTGATGTTTGGATCAAGTGGTGTAGAAATTGAGCGACACTGATCCATGTTATATCTGGAAAGTAGATCAGAGCAGCGCTTCTTCTGTGATAGAAATATACCTTCTTTTGTTTACCAAACTTCCGTATACAAGAAGTAGTGTAGTAATCCAAGATCTGTCATAGAGTACTCAAGATGAAGCTATGCGATGATAAACTAGATGTGTTCTTCGTCTGAGCCTGTCAAGATCAAGTCATCTACATAGAGAATGATGATGGCTACTAAGGACTCTTTTTGATAGATGTAGAGATTAGCATCAACAGTGCTTCTGTGAAATCCCTTGTCTTCAAAGAACTTGTGAATCTTTTCATACCAGGCCTTGGGAGCTTGCTTGAGTCCGTAAAGTGCTTTGTGAAGCTTGTAGACTTGATCTTCTTTGCCTTTGATCTTGAAGCCTTCAGGTTGTTCAACATATACTTCTTCTTGAAGATCTCCATTGAGGAATGTGCTTTTGACATCTAGTTGGTAAATGGGCCACTTAAAGTGAGCACTTAGTGCTAAGATGATTCTTATGGTTGTGAATCTTGTAGTAGGAGCAAAGGTTTCTTGATAGTCAATGCCATGTTGTTGCTTGTATCCCTTAGCTACTAACCTTGCTTTGTACTTGTCTAATGTGCCATCTGACTTGTACTTGACTTTATAAAGCCACTTAACTCCTATGACTTGATGATTTGTGGGCTTAGGTACAAGAGTCCAAGTTTTGTTCTTCTCGATTGCATCCATTTCTACTTGCATAGCTTCTTCCCACTTAGGTTGACCTTGAGCTTCTTTCTAATTAGATGGTTCTGGGATTTGTTGAATCTGATGCATTAAGGGGTAATTGACATAATGACTTTGTTCTCGCTGTCGCTTGTCAATAAGTCTCTGAGATCTTCTCAGATGACTTGAAGTACTTGCTTCTGAGTTGGAGTTTGGAAATATTGAGTCCCCCTCTGAAGTGTAGATAGGTGGACTAAGACTTGTACTTGAATCTTTTCTTGAGTATGAGGAAGCTTCATTGAAGATCACATCCTTCCAAATGGTGACGGAGTGGTTTTCCATATCATATAGGCAGTATGCCTTTGATTGGTCACTTTACCCTATGAATATGTGTTTCTTGGACTTTGATTGTAACTTGTTTCTATCTTCTTTTGGTACATGGACAAAAGCTTCACTGCCAAAGACTCGAAAGTAATTCACATTTGGTTTTCTTCCATAGTAGGCTTCAAAGGGTGTTGTGTTGTGTAATGCACTTGTAAATCCTTGATTAAGAATGTGAACGAAAATATGCACAACTTCTGCCGAGAACTTGTAGGGTAGATCCTTGTGATGAAGCATTGTTCGTGCCATTTCCATTACACTGCGTATCTTCCTTTCAGCTACTCCATTCTGGGATGGAGTATGAGGCTGAGTGACTTGTATTTTGATCCCTTTCTGATTGAGAAAGTTATCAAAGTCATGATTGATAAACTCACCACCTCCATCTGATCTGATGGTTTTAACTTCAGTTGAAGCTTCATTCTCAACTTCCTTGATCCAAGTTTAAAACTTAGAGAATGTGTCTACCTTTGACTTCAAAAATTATACCCAAATATAGCGAGAGTGGTCATCTACTAGAAGATAAAAGTAGAGGGATCCACTCAGGGATGGGGTATTCATAGGTCCACATAAGTCCATGTGGATAAGGGCAAGTGGGTTCCGTGCTCATGTGGAAGCTTCCTTGGGAATTGGGGCCCTGTGTTGCTTGCCTTGGGTGCAAGCTTGGCAGACATCAGTAAGTTGCCCGATCTTTGGCAATCCCTTCACAAGTTGGGATGAAGAGATTTTTGATAAGTAAGAAGTGTGGCCAAATCTTTGATGCCACAAACTTGAGGTTGATTCTTTGGATACAAAGCAAGATAGCTTGTAGAGGCCCTTTTCTTCAATACCTTGAGCAATGACATCCTTTGTATGGGGATCAACTACCTTAACTGAGGTGTTATCAAACCATACTTGTTTGTCCTGATCTGTAATGGCCTTGACAGAAAGTAGATTCATACATAAATTTGGAACAAAAAGAACATTTGATAAAGACTTGCATTCGCCCTGATTGTTGGTAATTTGAACTTTTCCTTTTCCTTCGATGGGTAAACTTTTGTTGTTGCCAAGTGTTGGAACTGAAGGACTCACTAGGCAAGGAAGCTTAAGAAGGGAGTCAGAGAGAAGAGAAAGTACAAGCAGACAGAGCAGTCAACGACGATCTGGCAAGTAGGCCAACATTTTTTCAAGACATTTATGCACATAAGAGAGGTGGACACAAGGAGAAGGAGCAAGTAGGGAGCTCCAGGAAATGTATATCAAAATGTTAGAAGAAATCCCTACAACAATAGTGATTTTCATCACTAAAAACCCTTGTAAATACCATTTCACATTTTTGTAGCTCCATTTTGTGCAAGCCAAGGAGTCCTTGAGCTTGAGGAGCTTTAGAAGTATCTACCTGTCAGTTTTCACATTTTTTAGACTTCGTTTGAACCTCCAAATAGGGTAGAGAACCTAATTTTTAACTAGGCCGGACACTAGGTCTAGACAAGGCCAAAACCTAGTCAAAAACTATAAATAGAGCTAGAGAGCTCATTTTTGGGGTTAGCTTGTAATTGAAATGAACTTGTAAGAGCTTTTTGAAAGTAATCTAAGAACTCCATTGCTTCTCACTCTTTGTCTTGCCGTGTGTGCGCGTGTGTGTGTATGTGTGTGCATGTTTGTGTGCTTCTCACTCACGCACTTGTGCCTCCACTTGCTCGAGGTCTTCATACCATCCTCACGTCTTCCCGGATTGACATTAAAGGAGGTGCTACTCATCACTGAGCTACACCAAATTTTGGCGCCGTTGCCGGGGATCGAGCCTTGAGGACGAGCGTGTGATGGTAAGACGTAGATTTGGGACGTTGGCGTTGTAGGTAACTTCTTCACTTTTCCTTTTTTTCTTTTCCTTACCTCATCACCATCATCATCATCACCATCTCCCACCTCCATCTCCATCATCGCAAAAATTTCAGTTTTTTACTATATCCCCTTCCTCCTTTCATTTCCCTCATTTCACTTGTGAGAGAGAGCGAGAGAGCGAACTGTTGTGTGCTATTTTCTGCATGCTTTTGGAGTTTCTTGCAGGTTTCAGCATCATCATCCCCTCCAGCACGTCGCGCAGGTACGGAAATGTCTCACAGTCGCCGACTTTTGTCGATCGCGATTGACAAAAATTTTCACCTTTTGGTAAATCTGAGTGCACCACAGTGGACTAGAGACCCTGCACACCACATTTCCACAAAAATTTTTGGAAAATTTGCAAAATTTCAATCCGTCGCGATTGACAGCTCTGTCCGTCGTGATTGACTGCCTGTCCGTCGCGATCGATACCCATCCGTCGCGATCGACTGCCTGTCCGTCGCGATCGACTGCCTCTCCGTCGCGATCGACTGCCTGTCCGTCGCGATCGACACCCATCCGTTGCGATTGACTGCCTGTCCGTCGCAATCGATACCCATCCGTCGCGATCGACTGCCTGTCCGTCGCGATCGACTGCCTATCCGTCGCGATCGACTGCCTATCCGTCGCGATTGACTGCCTGTCCGTCGCGATTGACACCCATCCGTCGCGATTGACTGCCTGTCCGTCGCGATCGATACCCATCCGTCGCGATCGACTTCCTGTCCGTCGCGATCGACTGCCTGTCCGTCGCGATCGACACCCATCCATCGCGATTGACTCCTGTCCATCGCGATTGACTGCCCTGTCCATCGCGATTGACAGCCAATTTTAGCCAATTTTTTAGGGTTTTTAATTTGAAGAGTTTGGCTAATTTTGGGCATGAACATTTTACTCTAGAGCACATAAGGAGGCCATAGGAAAACAACTTGGGGAAAACCTGTTGCACAGTGATCCGTTTGAACCCTGTTTTAACCCTAGAACCCTGAACGGTCATAACTCTTTCATACGAAATCCATTTTTTTGAGCTCTAGGGCTTGTTGGAAAGCTTGTGGCATATACTACACGCCCTCAACTGTTTTTTATAAAGATAATGCGTTGATTTTCAACTAGGGTATTTTAAAATCCATTTTTTTGAACGGTCATAACTCTTTCATACGAAATCCATTTTTTTGAGCTCTAGGGCTTGTTGGAAAGCTTGTGGCATATACTACACGCCCTCAACTGTTTTTTATAAAGATAATGCGTTGATTTTCAGCTAGGGTATTTTGAAGTTGACCATACCCAGGGGGATCAAAAACAGGGGTCTTAAGAATTGTTTTCCAAAAAAAAATCACTATGCAAATTAGTATTTGTGCTACAGGAATGAGAATCATTGGTTCTGTCTTTGGAATTTAAATCTTAAAGCTAACTTTGGAATTCTTACAGATCTATTGAGAGCATCGAAAGGCGTTCTAAGCAAGTGTAAGTGCAAGCTTGGGAACACACTTCCTGGGCATTCAAGGGCAACCAAGCAGGAAACAAAAGGTTGGAAACTTTTAAACCCCTCTGTCAATTCCTAGCTTAGGCTAAGAACGACTAGTGATAGGAGTAAGTCAGGGCAACGATAGGCATCAATCAAGTTGAAGACTACCTATGCACTCAAGTTCAAGATTAAACATAATCTCTTCATGATGCGATAACCTTAAAGGAAAGAATCTAACGTGGAACGATCAACCTACAGTGCGAAAAATTAATATTCCTGACGACGTGATTTCTGACTAGAGCATAAACACGATAATCGACTAAAAAAGAATCAAGGGACTGATACAAAAGAACTCAGCAACGAGGTTGTACTTGGGCAAAATTGGGCTATTCAATTAGGCTTATGAACCTTAGATCATGGCGACATCTAGGGAGAGATAGACAAAGTCTTAGGTCTTCAGAGGCTAGCATCAACCACACTGCTAGGTCTTGGGCCCAACAGTTGAGCCACCACTCATACTACCCTAGCTCTGAGACTAGTGAATCAGAGATGTCTCAAGGCATGGACCGACCTACGGGGAGTTCAGGAGTGCAATACTTGCACAAGGTAGAAGGCCTGTACAAGACGCAGCTAGAATACCTTAGGACCAACTGATTAGGTGCTAGCATCTATGAGGACGGTCTAGGAAGATCCGTGGTCCAGATTAAAAACCCTGACCAGTCCATAGGACTAGAGCACCCAGCTGTCAAGTTTGAAAACGGGGCATATTTGGACAAAGAAGGAACCATATACGTAGTCACCAGTCACCCAGATAGGACGGATGAATTTGGAAATGTGATCCGAGAAGCGGACTTAGGTGACCTAGAGCAAGGAAACATGGGTACAAAACCTAGAACCCCTCGAGGCAAATCGGTTCTCACTAGGATTATCACACCAGAGTGGATTCCCCAGGATAATAAGAGCATAGATTTGCTCCTCAATCGAGAGACTGACGAAGCCTTTTGGAGGTATAAATCTGATCGGCCAATTGATATAGGAACAATCATGATCTATGAGTTTAAGGATCCTGATAGCCCAGGCAGAGTGACCTACTTGGATCACGCTTCAGAGAGGATCTTTGTGGTTACAGAACATGATAGACATGCTTACACTTGGAAGGGTGAATTCGTTTTCCCCCAACCAAGATCGAATGTATCCTATGGTCACCCTGGAGCTGGAACATCCCAAGCTCATGGAAGTCAAAGAGACAGAAGTAGAGATAGACCAGAAGTAAGCTTTGCCAACCTAGGGGGCAGAGAAAGAACAAGAATGGAAACAAATAGAGTAGAACCTGAGGTACATAGAGCCCCAAGAAATCAAAGGAATATGGAAGACTTCCCTCTACCACGACCTAGAGAGCACACAAGGACTCTGAGACCGACTCAGTTAGTCAAGTCCATGAAAAATTACTTCGATGGCACTGGAGACCCATACGATCATGTGGCAGAGTTTAGGCAAGTCTTGAGAGTAGAACAAGTGGAGGACCTATTCACACAATATAATGCCTTTGGTCTAACCCTTAGGAACACAGCCCTTACGTGGTTCCAACCAATGAATGAGAGACAGTTCAGGAGCATAGACCAACTCCTGGAGGCTTTCATTATTGAATTCTCTAAGAGTGGCATAAGACATAATACCTCCTCATTGATTCACAGCTTCAAGCAAACCCCTCAAGAGACCGTGAGACTTGCAGGAAGAAGATTTAGGCAATATCTTGAAAGATGCCCTGTTCCGGAGCTCCCCACACCAGCTAAGCAAGTGGCTTTATTCTTGGATGGATTGCTGAGTACAAAGTTAAGATCCTATGTGTACTTGAAGGACCCTAGAACCATAGAAGAGTGTGTACGCATGTGCATTGACATCGAGGATAACCTAGGGGAGGAGTTAGAGCTTTCCAAAATATATAAAGATTCTGATAGTGCCTCTAGCCTCTCTTCCACGCAATCCACATCAATTGAGGAACTCGCTGAGAAAGTGGCACAAAAACTAGGCGTCTCTAGCAAACAGATCCCAAGGTTTGCCCCTGTGAAAAGATGCTATACTTGTGGTGGCGACCACATGGCGAATGTCTGTCCCATTATGGCTCAACCCCAAGTTAATCCTAGTAGCCAATACTGCACCATAGAACGAAGGTACACCAATCACACCGCGCAAGATTGTCCCTACAATAAGCAAACCGTTAGACAGACGTACCCATAACCATACCCTCAACAAGGAAGATACCAGAACCAGTACCCACCTCAGCAGTATGTGAGACCTCAACAAACCTACCAACCCTACCAAAACCAACTGAGACCCCAGCCAGTGCTAGCACAGCAAGCACCTGCTCCTACTAATGTGATCCCAGTAAAATATGTAGCTGCAGAAGAGAACCTGAATAGAGCTATAGTCCCTATAACACCATTGCTTTCTGAAAGTGACCCAAGTGACCATAGCTTTGATTCTACACATGTCGATAGTCCCCATGCTTACTACATGCAATCTCCTGAACATGGTGAGTCTTACTATAGTGAAGAGCCAAATGAACCTAGTTGGGAGTCTGTTTACATTAACGTCATGTATGCAAACCCCAACCCTAGACCTCAACTGAGGCAGGTAAGACCCCCATTTCCTAGAGGACCGTGCTATAGATGTCAGGGAGATCACCTCATTCGTGATTGTCCCTTGCCTCCACCTCCACAACCCCAATCAGTGACGATCCAGGGCTATTGCCAGGAATGTGGAAAGGAGCATCTCTTACGAGATTGTCCAAAGAATCCCAGCAATATGCCAAAAATAACTCCCATTAATGTTATTGGGTTAGTGGTAGACTCCACAGGAAGTGTGATGTCCACTACACCAGTGCAAGTGATCACTAGAGCTCAAGCATTGCAGCAAAACCAAGGGGTAGGCCAGGAAAAGGGCCCAAAGGCTAGTGAAACTGAGAGCATAACCAAGAAAAGGACTAGAGCTTGGAGAGATAGTCGTGAAAGAATGAAAAGGCAGTGGGCAAAAAAGATGAGTGAACTCGAGGAAAGCCTCAGAGAAACAAAGGCCAGGATAACTGAACTCACATCTCAAACTCCTTCTCACACTGCCCCACCTCCATCACCTCCACCATTCCCAACCCCATCCGAACCGCCACCTTCCAACCCGCCTCATCTAAACCCACTACCCCCAAGAGTAGGATCAGTCCTAGCAAATCCCACTCTCGAGGACCTTAATATGATGCTTAAAGCATATCAGGCCAGAATCCAAGAAGGGCCAAACGTAACTGATCATGAAAAGTGTTACCCAAGAGCAGAACTAGAGCTAGAACGAACCAAAATTTGTGCTAAGATGGTGGAATTGGCTCAAACCATGTTTGAAGCCAGTCGCCTATTTAACATCTCTAGTTCGGCGAAGACACAGTTGCACTTTGATGGACTGTTAGAAAGAATAGAGAAGCTGATTGCACAATCAGAAAAGGAACCCGCCTCTCAACACAAGGACAAGGCAAGTGAAAGAGTAATCATTCCTGCTCAGGAAGCCTATGTGCCTGAAGCCTATGTGCCTAACTCTACGGAGCCAGACACATCATCTTCTATGAATCGATTCACACCAGAATTCTTACGAGAGATTCAAGAAGACAAATGGGCTAAAGAAAGTGAAGTCCCTCCTCCCATTGAACTTGTGGATGATGCACACGACCAATTCCCACAAGACATCCCATCCATTTATGAAGAGCAGGAGAGGAAAGACTAGACTTTGAGTCTAATTCTTTACAAGAATTACCCCATTTCACAGGCCCATGGGAAGCAAAGTCCACCTGTATGAGAGCACCTACAGTCATGGTAAGAAACGAAGATTCAGTCATACCTAGGAACACAGAGGTAGTGAAGAACACCAAAGTGCAGCGCAATCTCACTTTGGAAGAGCTGCTTAAGGTTAGACCAGAAGTGTGGAAACATGTAGCCAATCAAGTGCCCGAGATCGCAAAACCTCGTTCCCAGGTAGGATCCCAGAGAACAGTGCCAGAAATACCCTTAGACAAGATAGGAGACATGAGTGAGGGCGAAGAGGGAAACACATATCTCCCCATCACTCATCAGGGATACACAACCAAGGCCATCTTGGACTCAGGTGCAGGAGTTGCAATTGTTACCACTTCCTTATGGAAACGATGGGGCAAGCCAGCTCTCAGGCCAACGAGAATGAAATTGCAGATGGCTGACGGGCACATAGAAAGACCCTTAGGACTACTCGAGGGGATAACTCTCACTACTTGTGGTGTAGAGTTTGAGCACACATTTGCTATCTGTGACTTTAGCAAAAATCAAGCCTATGAGATGATTTTGGGAAGACCATTTATGCGGCAGTTGCAAGTGGTACAGGATTGGGGAACCAATTCTTTGTATTTGCAGCACTTAGGTGTTACAACCAAAGTCAATCTCAAGGATTACTCTCATAGAGATGTCCCTCCTATCCAATGGAACCCCATCCATAGAGCCAAAGATGATACGGAATCGGTGCATTCCCTAGGATCAGGATCCTCATGGATGCATGAAGACACTCACTTATGGATGTGTAAGGTAGCAGTAGAAGAAGAGAAGAGAGAAAAAGCCAGGGAGATAGGTGCAAAAGAAACACATAGATCAATTCAAGACCCAGCCTATGCACCTGTAGTCTTTCTGGACGAAGAATTTGAACCCCACGGCTGGGCAGAAATCCTAGCAACAATGGACGTAGCCATCAATGAAGAACAATGGACACCTCACTGTGATGAAGATGGCTATGACATTTCAGTCTTCTCCATAGAGCCAATCATGGGAGAGGCAGTTCTAGAAGAATGCGAACCTAGCCCTGATGCATTTGAAGATGCGAGCGACTCTGATCTAGAGTCAATCATTATGGATCCACCTTTTGCATCAGATGAAGAATACTTCCATGAAGTAGAATTTCAACCCCAGAGGTATGGAGAGCTTACAAGTGATGTAAGACTAGCCACACATGTGACCCCGAAGGAAGAAGGAAAGAAAAAAAAGAAGAGAGAAGTCACACCAGAAGAGGAAGAATCTTTGTTTGAGGTCCCAGAAAATTTTAAGAAGTATGAGATAGATGACAGGAGAGTCATGATCAGAATGCCTAAACGAGAGGCACAATCAGGAGAGGCCTATGATAACAAAGAAACCACAAAGAAAATTGTGGTAGCCATGGAAGAAGGAGAAGAGAGATGCACGTACATAGGCCATGACCTGACAGAAGAGGAAGAACAAGAGCTAATAGCCTTGCTAAGAGAATACAGAGACGTGTTCGCTTGGAGCTACAAGGATTTGAAGGGTATTGATCCAGACATATGCTCACACACTATCCCCATGACCTCGGATGCCAAACCTTCTAAGCAAAAGCCATACACATATAATGATAATTATGCTGCTAAGATCAAAGAGGAGATAGATAGACTGGTCGAAGCTGGATTTATCTATGAAATTGAGCACACTGAATGGGTATCCCCCATTGTTGTGGTGCCCAAAAAGAATGGTAAATTACGTGTATGCATTAACTTAAAGAAGGTTAATGCAGCCACAATTCGAGATAATTATCCGCTTCCCATCACAGAACATCTCTTAGAAAGAGTAGCAGGCAAGGAAGTGTACAGCTTCCTTGATGGATTTTCGGGCTACAATCAAGTAGCCATAGCTCCAGAAGATCAGCATAAGACAGCTTTTGCCACAGAGTGGGGTATATTTGCCTTTCGTGTAATGCCATTTGGGCTTACCAATGCACCAGCAACCTTCCAGAGGCTGATGTGCCATGTATTTAAGGAGTTCTTGAGGAAGAATTTAAAAGTCTATGTTGATGATCTTTGTGCTCACTCCAACATTAGACAAACCCATATTCCTGAACTCAGACAAATCTTTGACAAATGTAGGGAGTATCAAGTCTGCGTAAACCCAGAAAAGTGTGTTTTCATGGTCAGGCAAGGTAAGATTTTAGGACACATAGTGTCAAAGAATGGCATATCCACCGATGAAGAGAAAGTAAGAGCCATAGCCGAGTTACCTAGGCCAAAGAATGTCAAGGAAGTACAAGCTTTCATGGGGCATTGTGGGTACTACCGTCGGTTCATTCACATGTATGCTGTCATTGCAAAGCCCATGTACGGACTTCTGACTAACTTTGAGTGGACTGAGGAATGTGAGAATTCCTTCCAGGAGCTTAAACGAAGATTATGTTCAGCACCAATCTTGACCACACCAGATTGGAACAAGCCATTCCATGTTCACGTGGATGCATCCAATTATGCTATTGGATGTGTACTCGCACAACCTACGGGTGAAGGTAATATGGATCTTCCAATTGCCTATGCTAGTAGACAATTGAATGCAGCTGAACGAAATTATACCACTACTGAGAGAGAAGGCTTAGGCATGGTATATGCAGTTAAGAAATTTAGACACTATTTGCCTGCAAATAAGTTTAAACTTTTTACTGATTATCAGGCACTGTTATATCTCGTGAACAAGCCATGCAATACAGGAAGATTAGTAAGATGGTTTCTCTTACTAATGGAATATGATTTCGAGGTTGTGGTCAGGAAAGGGAAGACTCACTTGAGAGCAGATCATCTCTCTAGGCTCACATCTGGAGAGGCCCCACAAGGAGTGTCAGATGACCTTCCTGATGCTTACTTGTTTAATTTGGAAGTGGTGCCGTAGTGGGCTAAGCCATTAGTGCCAGTATTGACGTACGGGCCTAACCACCCAGTAATAAACACACAGGATAGAGAGGTAGTAAAAGCCCAAAAGTATCACATCATGGCAGGAAGTATGTACAAGCACACGGATCAAGGGATCTTGGCCTGTTGTGTGGAAGAGGATGAGTACACTAAGTGGTTGCAATTGGCACATGTAGGTGCATTAGAGCAACACTACTCAAAACAACGAACCCTACAGACCCTGAGGAGACTAGGAGTGCATTGGCCAACTATGGAAGCTGATGTCCAAAAGTTGTGCAAGGAATGCCCAATCTGCTGCACTAAACCACCTATGGAACATGCCACTCTTTATCAAGTGTCCATAGTGCCGGATTGGAGTGAACCACTAGTATCTTTTCTGAGGACGAAAACATTCCCTCCAGACATGACTCTGGCTAGGAAAAGGAGTTTAGAACAAGAAGCCCAGGATTACTCACTTATTGGTGATAATCTATACAAACGTGGTAAAGACGGTTACCTGAGACTATGTGTCCATGAGAGTGAATATCTCAAGATCTTGGACACTGCTCACCAAGGTGTAGTAGGAGGACACTTTGGACCAGATCGGGTGATCAAGGCAATACTATTTGTGGGCTTCTGGTGGCCAACCCTTCACATGGATGCACATACCTATGTGAAACGCTGTGATGTCTGTCAGAGAACTCAATATCCTATACGTAAAGATGAGATGCTACTGAAACCTATGATGGGTGGACGTGCATTCTCTAAGTGGGGAATAGACTTCGTAGGTCCTATTAATCCCCCAGCTAAGGGTTCCCATGCAGAATATATCATTGTTGCGACAGACTATCTAACAAAGTGGGTAGAGGTAAAAGCGACAACGAAGAACGATGCTCAAACAACAGCTAAGTTTTTATTTGAGAATGTGTTCACTAGATACGGGCTACCTATAGAGCTAGTTAGTGATAGAGGCACTCACTTCTTGAATGAAGTTATTGAAAATTTGCTCCAAGAATTCTTGGTAGTTCATAAGAAGTCTGCCCCCTATCATCCTCAAGCAAATGGCCAGGCTGAGAGCACCAACAAGATTCTGTGCAATGTGTTGACAAAATTAGTGAACAATAAACGCTCTGATTGGGACAAACAACTACACCATGCTGTTTGGGCATTCCGATTCGCCTACAAAACGGTACTCCAAGCCACCCCCTTTCAGATGGTGTTTGGCCAAAATGCAGTGCTACCATTGGACTTCCTAATACCTACACTGAAAGTAGCACAAGAACACGAATGGACGGGTCATGAACTATCCTTTAGACTTTTTGACCTTGAACGATTAGGAGAAACAAGACTGAGGGCAGCTGCAGGGATATATGCAGCTAAGAAACGACAGAAGGCATATTTTGACGCCCATGTTAAGGATAAAGGTTTGAAGGCTGGCGACCTAGTACTAGTATACACGTTGAAACAACATGCGAGGAAACTAGAGAAGAGAGGCTACGGACCCATGATCATTAATAGAATCTCAACAAGTGGAGCAGTACAACTAGCCACATTAGAAGGTGACGTTCTCCCGAGCTACATAAGCGGATGCAGGGTCAAGTTATGTCAGGAACCTCTCACAGAGGAAATGCTAAGCCGACTCAATACTGCTAAGAAACGCAAAGAAGAAGAAAAGAGAATTCGAGAAGAGGCCCAAGCAGAAGCTTTAGAACGCATCCGGAGAATGAAATTAAGAAGAAGAGGTAGAGAGCAACCTAGGCTAGATGCTGACGCAGACCAAGGATATCACATGGCTATGTGTGAAGTTTCACGTATCAGCTCTCATAGGATAATTGATTGACGTCCTTTTATAACCTTAGATATAGGACAAGGAAAAAGCGCAAGGACTGTAAGAGCCTTGATTGACTCAGGTGCAGCCACTAGTGCTGTTCAATTGTCTTACTGTCAAGAGTTGAAATTAACTGTCAATCCTATAGAAGCATATCTCATAGGATTGGGAGGTGTGGAAACCCCTTGCCTGGGCGAGGTGGATCTTCCCATCTCCATTCAAGACGAAGTGATGACAGTCAAAGTACTAGTGTGTCAAGATGAGGACCTCACTGAGCCTCTTGTCTTGGGTCAGGACTGGATCTATGATCATGCAGTCAACCTAAACCTAAGAAGCGGACTTCTTCAGGTATGGGTACATCATAGTCGAATTACAGTTGAATTGGAAAAGGAGGCACTCAAGGAACTAGGTAAAACACAAACTCCTGGTCCTTCCAGGGGTGCACATGAAGTTGACAATGCTATTCTTGTCCAAAAATGTATGATGCAGAAAGAGGATTGTCTCAACGTCGGAGTCAAGGATAAGACGGTACTCCCTTCTTTTCCAAAGGTCAGAAGGATGCAGCAGCCAACGGCAGATCAAATACAGAAGAAGCAGAATACTACCTGTACTGGAGGCCAAAAAAAGGAGCAAAGCAGATTGTTTCAGCCGATGAAACAAGTATGGAGGCGAAAAGGCGAACACCCTGTTCCGACCAGGCCAACCCCACGGCCAAAACCTCTTATTAGTAATCAACAACACGACACTAATAAGAAGTCCTTCATAAATTCTTCTGCGAAAGTGAAGTCTATCTGGGTACCCAAGAAGTCAATGAAGGCCAGCCCACAATCACGACAAATCTGGGTGCCTAAGGCTTGCTTGCGGGCTCAAATAGCTACACCAAGGCCAAACCCTGTACAACATGTTTCACTCACGTGAACATCTGAGGCCCAGTCTTACACATCACGCACTAACACGTATTCTTCCATGAGCACAAGTAGAATCACTTGTAAATGGGTCCCTAAAAGCCCCATTTTTCAAGTAAATACCCCAATCACACTCTCCAGAGCCTCTACAAAGTCAAAATCAAAACCTATCCATTGCATTTGGCAACCTAAAACTTGTAATAAACCCCCGGATCCCAATTGTAAATCCATGTCCACCTACTAACTACTTCACTCTCACACCACATCATTCCGCTTAGCTCTTAGGTCTACCCAATTCCTAACTACACACACAAGCACCAAGCACTTACTAACCCCCTAACCTCTCCCGAACCGCACGTTAATGTTGTAACAGGGGACACAGTGTCATTTTTGTGTCCATTGCAATGTTAACATTTATTCATATATTCTCACAGAACCAGCTGCAAAGTTTTCAACATGGCTGAGGCGGCAGGAACTAGCTCTCAAACAGAAACAAGCCAGCAAGTGGTGGACTTAGATAGTTTACCTGTTTTGCCTGAGACAAATGAAAGACCAGAAGAATTGCGGGCCATCAAAATCATACCTATTGCGGACCCTCCCAGTGGCCATACCATGCCCGTAGGAAAAACTTCCCATTGGTTTAGTGAAGTTGCAGGACCCTTGGGTGAGGGAACGTACCTATGGGAATCAGAGTTGGACTTCCATGGGAAGCAAGGCAAATACCATTTCTTTACAAGAGAATTCGAGAAGTTACAAAATGCAGAAGGTCTACGTTCGATATGGGAGAAGGCAGGATTGGATGCATATTTCAGTGCACGACTCCCAAAGCCTGACTTCATGCGATGCTACTATCTCATCAACACCTTGACTCCAAACCAGAACCCAAAAGGTGCAAGCTCATTTGTGATTCCATCTCTGACAAAGGGGAATGAGCTCAAGAGGTTCAGGCTATCAAACAACTTGGTGAGAGAGGCCCTAGATATGCGCGGAATGCATATTCCTACAGAGAAGGAAACCCTAGTGCCGGATTACATGAAGAATCGAAGCCTCACCAAACTCAAGGACATGGTGTCCATGACGCCTAATATTGCAATACACCTTCGCATGTGCATGCAACACTTTGCTTTTCCTGCACAAGATAGATTCACCATGCTGCCCAAAAAGATTTGGTTTAGTTTGTATCTGGCAGAGACACAGAGCCTCACCATCAACTTACCCCACTGGATAATTGATCAGATACACCTGGCTCACAAACGATGGCCGCAGAAATAGGTTTTATATGGATGCTGTGCTCTGACGAGAATAATTTATAGGTGTTTGGCTTATGACATCCCTATTCAACGGGCCCTAATGTGGAATCGTGTAGAGCAGTTTAGAGGCAGGACATCCACTGGACCCCCTTCTAAGAAGATGAGAGGCACTGTCCAAGTCCCATGTGCTCAACCACGTGGAGCCACCCTAACACCAGACGTCACCCCTCCACCCCGAAGAGTCCGACCATTCACACTCCGACTTCCAAGACGCAGCACCGATGGGCCTAACTTGATATTTCCTCCAGTCCCAACAGATCTTGAATTTCCTAGTGGTGCACCTTTGGAAGAACTCACGAATGAAGACTTCGAACAATTATTACAAGATGTAGAGCTGGAGGCAGATGAGGCACAACAAGTGGAGAACGTGCAAACGGAGGCAACAACCTCCCAAGCACCTGTCACCACAGTTGAAGTGGATGAAGAGGATGATGAAGATGAAGAACAGGAGGAAGATGAGGAGGATTATGATCAAGAGCACCATGATGAGCAACAAGAAGTGCCAGAACTTGTAGGTGCACCTGCATATACAGCTCAACTACAAAGGTTATACGACACAATCAAAGCAGTACAAGAAAGGCATCAACTCTCTCTTGTATCAGGTCAAGCTTTGATGCAAGAAATGCTATCAGATGATGGGGTGGATCAACATTTCATTGACACCCTCAAATTAGTGTCAGAATCTTTAGGAGTTCCGGAGGCTGTCCACACAGCAGTTCGCCAGTCCGTGAGGTATGACAAACGTAGAGTTGACACATTACCACGAGCAGGTAAGACTATTAGGATACCCGTCACAGAACAAGAAGTACCCATTGAAACCACAGCTACCCCCACCACCACCATTGACCTCTCTGCTGAAACCTTCATTCAGACATCACCCATCTCACCCCAGCATCCCCCATCACCACCTTCTCCAACCCCACCACCACCTCCCACCATGGAAGAAACGTCCGTCATCACCTCTACCTTCACTTATAACCCATCCTCATTCACATCATTCTCATTTTGAGAACCCACCTCACAAGACACCCTCTTCTCTTTCGTCACCAATCCCTTGTACACTTCAACCCTTCTATCCTCCGAACCCATAACTGGCCATCCCATAATTCCAAGTGTGGTTGGAAACCCAGCACCCACCGAAGGCACCTTGTGTTTCCCAGCCTATTCCCCAATACGGGTACCTCCATTCCATGACCCTCACTTCCCATCTGGCCCCTACACCTCTTTCAACCTGACCTCACCACCCCAATACCCGTCCTTTGTGGAGCAGTTCATCCGCTCTCCAATGTTTCAGAGGCACATTTCCCCGCTGTTCGCAACAAAATCAATTTACACGAACACCACACTCACTTCACCTACCATACCCACCTACATGGTAGCCCCTGTACAGTCCACTCTGTCTGATCCAATGGACATTTCACCCACCACAGCACCTCTCCCCACGATTCCACCATCTCCCCCTCCCTTACCCCCCACCTCACCACTCACATCATTGGCACACACAACATTCACTACCCCCCTACCCAATCCCACCTCCCCTGCATTTCAAACTTTTCCCCTTGCATCTCATAATGTAAATAGCACGTTCAATACATTACTTCAGTGTGCACATCAACTACAACAAGAATACCATCAATTGGAAGAAAGCATTGCTGCCCTCCAGGCAGAATCTCAACGTCTGCAAGCTTGAGTCACCACTCTTGAAGCTGATTACCAAACGCTCCTAACCGAGCATACCACCTTACAGCAGGCTCACTCCGAATTGGAATCAAAGACATCAACAGTAGATGATCAAGCAGTCAAGGAACTAGAAACAGTACTCCAAGCGTAAATGATATCTAATGCTACACTCAGACGCAACCTTGGGCTATTAAGGAAGCATATGGCAGCAGCACTAGAAGAGAACAAGAGACTTCAACAACAAAACCAAGACAACTTTGAAGCGGCTATGGAAGGAACTGCAGGAGCAACCATTAGCCCTACCAAGTATAGAGCAGTCCCATCGGAAGACATTCGCATCTTACTTGAGGAGCATGCAAATTTCTTGGAGTCATATGAAAAGTTAGAGACTGAATGTGCAGACCTAAAGAAACAGATAGCCAGTGCCCCCACAACTCAACAGGAGTCGGTAATCTTGCAACACTCTACAGAAGAAGTAGAGACCCTCCGGAAACAGGTGGCAGAACTCCAAGCACGCCTCTTACCATATGAAAGGCCACCCTCGCCACTGAAGAACCAGAACCTGAAACAGTAGTGGAAATCCCCGTCGATGACAGCTATGAAGAGCCGTACGAGCCAATGCCAACACCCGGTAGTCGGACTACAGAGGAAGGACAGGACACTTTAGAAATTCAAGTTCCAGATTGGGTCAAAAGGGTCGAGAAAGTGGGTAAGACACATGATGATCGCGTTGCTGTGCAAATGCAATCTCTCACAAATCTGGAAGAAACTGTCCTTCGGTCTTCTTACTTCAGAACCTATCCCACCAACGGTTAATCACAAGATCAGAGTCGCAATACATGCCTTATTTTGTCTTGCTACATGATTATAATGCAGAAGTTAAAAGACATACAAGGAAGGAGCCCACATTTGCCACTCAATTTGAGCAAGAGGACTTACCGACAGATGTGCGTGCGGGCTCGATTTTCCAGCCTAATTGGCGTGCACGTCTACTAACCGATTACCCTGAGATGATGAGCACCTGGGCAACCATGCCACTGTATATCAAGTATAATCCATGCTATTGCCCAATGGTACGTCGCAGATCTTGGCAAGCATTTGCGATCAAGGTACGCAACAATAAAGAATGCTCGGCTTGGGTTAACTATCCATATTTTGAGTGGGATCGTATGATGACAGACTTGGCCAGAGGACTACGCATACAAGAACATCAGTTGGCCACTCAGGTTGTGGAATATTACATCCAACACTCCCAGCAACAAGGGTCTATCAGGGACGACAGACGCGAGAGAGGGGGGGGTGTTGGAATTGAAGGACTCACTAGGCAAGGAAGCTTAAGAAGGGAGTCAGAGAGAAGAGAAAGTACAAGCAGACAGAGCAGTCAACGACGATCTGGCAAGTAGGCCAATATTTTTTCAAGACATTTATGCACATAAGAGAGGTGGACACAAGGAGAAGGAGCAAGTAGGGAGCTCCAGGAAATGTATATCAAAATGTTAGAAGAAATCCCTACAACAATAGTGATTTTCATCACTAAAAACCCTTGTAAATACCATTTCACATTTTTGTAGCTCCATTTTGTGCAAGCCAAGGAGTCCTTGAGCTTGAGGAGCTTTAGAAGTATCTACCTGTCAGTTTTCACATTTTTTAGACTTCGTTTGAACCTCCAAATAGGGTAGAGAACCTAATTTTTAACTAGGCCGGACACTAGGTCTGGACAAGGCCAAAACCTAGTCAAAAACTATAAATAGAGCTAGAGAGCTCATTTTTGGGGTTAGCTTGTAATTGAAATGAACTTGTAAGAGCTTTTTGAAAGTAATCTAAGAACTCCATTGCTTCTCACTCTTTGTCTTGCCGTGTGTGCGTGTGTGTGTGTGTATGTGTGTGCATGTTTGTGTGCTTCTCACTCACGCACTTGTGCCTCCACTTGCTCGAGGTCTTCATACCATCCTCACGTCTTCCCGGATTGACATTAAAGGAGGTGCTACTCATCACTGAGCTACACCAAGATAGACTTCTCCTGTATGTTCTTCGAGTTCTTGAAAGGACTCATTGTCTTTGCACATATGGGAGGTAGTGCCGCTATCAAAGATCCACTCATGCGGGGAGCTAGAAGTGACTAGGGCATTGGCTTCTGTGGAGATGAAGAGTTCCTCACTCGAGCAGTGGGATCTATGTTGGGAGCCTTTGGATGCTTGCCTAGATGTAGAAGCCTTTGATGATTGTTTCTTTTTGTAGCAAAACTTTTCTAAGTGACCTGATTTTCCACAAAAATTACAAGTGAACTTCTTAGATGAATTATGCGATCCTTGCTTAGATCCATTGCTAGCCTGATGACTTGTGGTTTTGCCCTTATTGAATGGGCCTTTGGCCTTCATGGCTGACTCTTGTGAGGGAGTCGATTTGGCTCGTGAGTCGTGGAGGAGCAAAAGTCGACGAACCTCTTCCCAAGATAAGACTTGGCCGTGATTATACAAAGTTGTGACAAATGTCTCGTATGACTTAGGTAACTTGTTGAGAAGTCTAATGGCCATGTCTTCACTAGAGATATGCCTACCACATAGTGCTAATTTACGCTGGTAGTCCTCGAATTGGGCTATGACCTTGGTAATTGTGTCGTGTGGCCTAATGGTCAAATTATGAAACTCGACCTCTAATGCATATATCTTCGAAGGGGTCTTGCCTTCATACAAAGCGGCTAACGTGTCCCAAGCATCCTTGGACGTCTTGTAGGCAGTAATATGTCCTTTCGTCAGTTCGTCGTACACAAGTAACAACTGACCTAAAGCTCTTTTGTCCTTGACATTCCACACATGCCAATTGTCTAAGTTGGTATCCTTATCGGGTTCGGGGTCTGACCCGTCTACTACCTCATGCAAGAGATTCGTGTAGAGATAGGCACGCGTGACATCTTTCCATATATTGTAATTTTGTCCATTGAGGCATTCATCCTTAGGCATAAAAATAGGGGTGAAAGAGGGTAAGAAGTTATCCATAGATGATGAGCTACCTTCACTTTTGGTCATTACAAAGCTTTGAAGATAAACTGTTTAGAAACACTATCAAAATCTTCACCAAACACACAAGCTTTGAAGATAAAGTGTTTAGAAACACTACCAGAATCTCTTGCCAAAAAATGCTGCTTCAAATAATTGCAAAGCTTGAAATGAACGACTCGATACCAAACTGAAAAATTCTTTGGGAGGGGGGAGGGGGCTTAGAGTAGCCCTGCACTTGTACAACACCAGGAGAAGTCGACACATGAGGAGAGGGCTTAGAGTAGCCCGTTGTACATCAATGGAGCCTTAGAGTAAGCTGAGACACGTGGAGAAGCTTGTGGGTGGGCTTAGACTAGCCTCCAACCCACAAGTATGCACACACACAACACTTTTCTCTTATATGCTTGATGTACAATGTTGGGCATGTAGTGCCAAGGTGAGATGACCGTAGAGAGAAAATAAAACTTTGATGATGCCAATGTAGGTGCAAGATCAAGGAGGATTGAACACCGCATGGAAAAGTAATCCTTAAAGGGTACAAAGAAAGATCAATGTGGGTATGAAATTCAAATTGTGTGCGATCACCAAAGACTCACAAGGTGTCATCTAAAAAAAAATACTTGTGCTTTATTTAAGGGATAGCGTGCGAGTCTTCTTCTTGTAAATAGAGAGATATGTAATAAGGATGCACTTGCAAACGCAGGGCAGATTTTGCAAAAGACAATGTGAAATATTAATAGTGCACTACGGTGAATGGTCCACATAGCAGTTTTAAATAAAAAATGCTATATGTGGAGTAGTCCAAATCTGGACACTGTGCCACTTGGTCGTACAAGCTGTCAGTATCAGTCACCCAAATCTGGAGAGTTTGCCAACTATCTGTTGGTGCAGACCAATCACCAATTGAAGTTTTGAAAGACAAAGGATGGAGATAAGATCAAGTCTTGAAGCTTAGAAGATGGTTACATTCACAGATGGAAAGAAATGTACACATATGTACATTAGCTAAGACATAGGTCACTTATACTTTTGATTAGTCATAAGTCTATACATATTTGCCTATAAATACTATGGAAAAATGTCGGGGCATAGTGAGACGAGACGAGGAGAGACTATGTGAGAGCATAGGAATAGAGAAATGAGGAGTTTTAAGTGTCATTAGGCACATGAAAAGTTAGTTGAAGTCTCTCTCTTATTAAGTTGTAGTCTTCTTCAGAAATGACATAATTTTTGCGCCCGAAGTTTCTGTGTTTTCTCCTTCTGTGGTAGATCTTTTGTGGAATGCTTTTGTACAAGTCTAAGTCTAGAGTTGATCGAATACTGTACAAAATTTTAGCTTCCAATTGTGATCAGGCTGAGAGAATTCTGAATAGGAACATTCATATGTGTAAAGGTCTGAGTACCTTCTGAAACAGGCGCAGATTTCGAGTTCAGAGAAATGGACAGTGCTCAGTGCACAGTGTAAAGTTTTACACAAATGATAGCTCAAAATCTAAGTTGAGAGATAAGCTATCTACATCTAAAAGCATTTGACCAAACGGTTTCGACATTGGGAGAACCATAGCTAAGAAGTTACAGGTGTCAAAGTCGCTACTGCGGAGAAGCAGTTTTACACATAGGTAAAGTGTTTGAGTCATTTCTCAAAGTATACTCAATCATTTGAGGAGATTTAAGTTGGAGAAGGTGCGCAACCTTAAGGCGACACATCCTACAAAGTTTTATCAAAAAATTTACACGAATGGTTAGTCAATCAAAGATTAATCTGTAGTAGACTTTTCTGAGAATTTGATTTTTTCCAGAATAGTCAATTTCTTGATAAGTTAGTGATTGTTCTCTAAATTAAGTGGAGTCTAGACTTATTCTTGATATAGAGGTGCTCTAATTTCAAGAATAGGTTGTTCTTTTGGAGATTAACACTCTCCATCAGTGGTATCAGAGCATGAAGCATAAGAATTGAGGAAAGGGAGACTCTGACTGTTGCAGACATACAAACTTTACATTTTGAAGTATCAAAAGGACAAAGAGTGAAGAAAGCTTGAAGGAAGACACATTGAAGTCGTCAAAAGGATCAGAAGGAGTAATATTCAAAGCCAAGGTACATTTATTTCTCATAAAGCTTAAAGATATGTTAGTACAGGTGAAGAAAGGATGGGAGATTCTCTTCAGATAGAGAAATTGGATAGAGAAAACTATCCTGCATGGTCAATGAGGATGGAAGCCCATCTAATGAGCAAAGATTTGATAGCCTACATTACAGGAGAAGAAGAAAAGCCTCAATTCAGAGATCCTAGTGTTCCAACTAGGGAGGAATTGTCAGATTTGAAGAATTGGATGAAGAGAGATGCTCAAGCTAGGAGCATTATCTATATGGCAGTCAATGACTACTTGCTACCTCACATTAGAGGTCTTGAAAGTGCAAGTGAAATATGGAATGCTTTGGAGGAGCATTTCCAAAACACTACAAAGTCAAGAAAGGCATCCTTATGGGCAGAGTTTACTACTTTCAAGAAGAAAGCTTCACAATCAATATCTGATTATGTGACAAAGATGAAGGACATTGCAGATGCATTAGGAGCAGTGGATGAAGACATTGAAGAAGATAAATTGGTAAGGCAAATTCTCACAAGACTAAGAGGTGATGAGAAGTGGAAGCCTTTTATTTTGTCTACAGAACTTTCATTGGATCATTTCAATCCTGATTTGAATCAATTGTTAGGACATATGCTAACTTTTGAGAATGATATCAAAGGAGATGTTGACAAGAGTGCAGGTCATGCAATGTACTCTAAAGACAAGAAGAAAACTAACAAAGGAAAGCAACAAGCAAATGAAGAAGAAGGCACAACTAGTCAAGCCAACTTCCTAAGAGGAAGAGGAGGTGGCAAAGGTAGAGGAAGAGGCAGGAATAACAAAGATGGAGCCAAAGCTTGCTGGATTTGTGGTAAGACAAATCATTTAGCTAATGATTGTTGGCATAACACTCAGAGTAATGGTGGATACAATCAGAACTATAATTCAAGAGGAAGAGGTGGCAGAAATCAAAGAGGTAATTTCAGAGGTAGAGGTAGTAGGGGTTACTTTGGAAGAAATGCAGGTAGAGGATTCCAAAGTCAACAATACAACAATACCTACTACAATTATGCTTTAGATCAGAAGGAAGATTAAACATTGATAATGAATGCAACTTGTGAAAGGCAGAGTGAAGATCAAAGAGTCTTCTACATTGACTCAGGGTGTAGCAATCACCTGAGTGGTAATATAGCTTTGATGACTGATTTGGAGAATAAGGTATCTAATCATGTTGTTCAAACAAGTGACAATACAAAGCACAATGTGAAGTCAATTGGATCAGTGAAGGCCAAGGATGGTAGCACCTTATTGAGTAAGGTCTTGTATGTTCCTACAATTCCTAAGAATCTGATAAGTGTAGGACAAATTGTGGAAAAAGGTTATGAAGTAAGGTTCACTAATGAAGGAGTGTTTGTGGAAGACCCTAGCAATGGGTATAAACAAATTGTTTCAGGGAAGAAAGAAGGAAGATTGTTCACTTTGAAGATTCAAGGTAATGTTGGTCATGCCTTGTTCACTTATGGAGGACATAAGATCTCTGAGTTAGATCTTTGGCACAAGAGACTTGGACATTTCAATGAAAGAGGTATTAAAGACATGATTAATAATGGTTCAGTGCTTGGATTGCCTAATGTTGCAGGTCAACATATGACATACAGATGTGAGGCATGTCAATTAGGTAAGGCTCATAAGCAACCCTATTCTAAGCATGGGTTTATGTATTCAGAGAAGCTTGAATTGGTACACACAGATGTGTGGGGACCATCAAAGGATTACAGTATCAATGGTTCAAGGTATTATGTGATTTATGTTGATGATGCTACCAGATGGATCACTATCTATGTGATCAAAGATAAGTCAGAGGTATTCAATACATTCAAACATTATCATGTGTATGCAGAGAGAATTACAAGTCATAAGTTGAAGAGACTAAGGTCAGATGCAGGGGGAGAGTATTTCTCTAATGAGTTCAGTGAGTACTTGTGGAATGCAGGTATAAAAAGGGAGGTTACTTGCAGGTACTCTCCTCAACAAAATGGTGTAGTAGAGAGGAGGAATAGGACTCTTGTTGAGTTTGCAAGATCCATGTTGAAGGAGAAAAATTGCCCAAATTACTTGTGGGATGAGGCTGTAAATACAGCCACTTATCTGGTCAATAGGCTACCATGTAAAGCCTTACAGGGTATGACACCATATGAGGCATGGTGGGGTAAGAGACCTACATTAGACCATTGCAAAGTATTTGGATGTTTGGCATATGCATATGTGCCATCACAATTAAGGCACAAATTGGAGCCTAAAGCTAAAAAATATGTGTTCATTGGTTATGATGATAAGCAGATGGGGTATAGGTTGTGGAGTCCATCCACAAAACAATTTATTGTGTCTAAGGATGTTACATTTGATGAGCAAGGTACTTGGTATGCAGGTACAATCAATATTAATACAGGTGATGAAGAAGTTGTGAGTCAAAGGAAAGGTAAATCAAAGGTTCATATATTTGATGAACAAGAGAATAATGAAGTGCAGGTTGAAGTTGAAGAGATACCAAGATTTGATCCTGAATGTGATGAACCAGAAACCTCAAGGAGTGGAGAACTTAGAAGGTCATCAAGACACAAGTGGCAACCTACAAGGTATAGCTATGATACTTCTTTTTTGGCTACCAAAGATTATGCTTACATGATAAAAGCAGATGAAGACCCTTCTACATATGAAGAGGCAAAAGGTAAAGAAAATTGGGAGAAAGCTATGCAGGAAGAATATGATGCATTGGTGGAAAATCAAACATGGGATTTGGTTCCAAAACCAAATAGCCAGAAGATCATTGGATGTAAGTGGGTCTACAAGACAAAAAGATTTGCAGATGGAAGTGTGTCTAGGTACAAAGCTAGACTTGTTGTGAAAGGGTTTGCTCAGACATATGGTATTGATTATGATGAGACTTATAGTCCTGTGGCAAAGATGACAACCATCAGAACACTTATAGCAATTGCTGCATGTAAAGGTTGGAAATTGTGTCAATTAGATGTGAAGAATGCTTTTTTGAATGGTTATATTTCAGATGATGTTTTCATGGAGCAACCTCAAGGATTCAGAGATGGAAGATATCCAGATCATGTGTGTAAGCTCAAGAGAGATTTATATGGCTTGAAGTAGGCCCCAAGGGCATGGAACTATAGGCTTGTAAAGTTCTTAAAAGAACTTGGATTTCAAGTATCAAAAGCAGATAGTAGCTTGCTTGTCAAAGCAAGTGATGATGGGTTCATTTACATATGTATATATGCTGATGATATAATTCTTACAGGTACAGATGAGAAAGGCATTCAAAGCCTAAAGAAGCAAATGGAGAAAGAGTTCAAAATCAGTGATTTGGGAGATTTGTCATACTTCTTGGGCATGGAGATTTCATACACTCAACATGGAGTGTATGTGACTCAAGAAAGGTACTTGAAGAATTTGTTAACCAAGTTTAAAATGAATGATTGCAGAGTAGCACCTACTCCAATGGAGGTGAATCGCAAATTGAGCAGATATGGAGGTGAAGAGTTCAAGGACATAAAACAATACCAGAGTTTGGTTGGTAGTCTTATCTATGCTACATTAACTAGACCTGATTTATCATATGCAGTTGGGGTTTTGTACCAATTCACGCATTGTCCTAGGAAAGAACATTGGATTGCAGGTCAAAGAGTGTTGAGATACATTAAGGCTACACTCAAAGAGGGTTTGTATTATGGTTTTACATCAGATACAAATATCAAAATATATAGTGATGCAGATTGGGCAGGTAATCCAAATGATAGAAGATCAACCTATGGGTACATGTGTTATGTGGGAGATAAGTTAATCTCTTGGTGTTCAAAGAAGCAACATACAGTTGCTTTGTCATCTACAAAAGTAGAGTACAAAGGCATGGTTGAAGCTGCAAAGGAAGTGATATGGCTTAAGACTCTCATGAAGAGTTTTGACACTATACAAAGCATACCTATCATTTATGGAGATAACATGAGTTCATTATATCTAGCTGCTAATCCTGTTTTTCATGCCAGGACCAAACACATTGAGATACAGTATCACTTTCTAAGAGAGAAGGTGATGGATAAAGAGATTGAAGTCATACATACTTCAACAAAAGATCAGATAGCTGATATGCTTACAAAGAGCTTGGATGGACCAAAGTTACAGAAGTTTAAAGACATGGCAGGCATAAAGAAGATAAGAGAAACCTCAATTGATGATTGAGGGGGAGCTGTTGGTGCAGACCAATCACCAATTGAAGTTTTGAAAGACAAAGGATGGAGATAAGATCAAGTCTTGAAGCTTAGAAGATGGTTACATTCACAGATGGAAAGAAATGTACACATATGTACATTAGCTAAGACATAGGTCACTTATACTTTTGATTAGTCATAAGTCTGTACATATTTGCCTATAAATACTATGGAAAAATGTCGGGGCATAGTGAGAGGAGACGAGGAGAGACTATGTGAGAGCATAGGAATAGAGAAATGAGGAGTTGTAAGTGTCATTAGACACATGAAAAGTTAGTTGAAGTCTCTCTCTTATTAAGTTGTAGTCTTCTTCAGAAATGACAGAATTTTTGCGCCCGAAGTTTCTGTGTTTTCTCCTTCTGTGGTAGATCTTTTGTGGAATGCTTTTGTACAAGTCTAAGTCTAGAGTTGATCGAATACTGTACAAAATTTTAGCTTCCAATTGTGATCAGCCTGAGAGAATTCTGAATAGGAACATTCGTATGTGTAAAGGTCTGAGCACCTTCTGAAACAGGCGCAGATTTCGAGTTCAGAGAAATGGACAGTGCTCAGTGCACAGTGTAAAGTTTTACACAAATGATAGCTCAAAATCTAAGTTGAGAGATAAGCTATCTACACCTAAAAGCATTTGACCAAACGGGTTCGACATTGGGAGAACCATAGCTAAGAAGTTACAAGTGTCAAAGTTGCTACTGCGGAGAAGCAGTTTTACACATAGGTAAAATGTTTGAGTCATTTCTCAAAGTATACTCAATCATTTGAGGAGATTTAAGTTGGAGAAGGTGCGCAACCTTAAAGCGACACATCCTACAAAGTTTTATCAAAAACTTTACACGAATGGTTAGTCAATCAAAGATTAATCTGCAGCAGACTTTTCAGAGAATTTGATTTTTTCCAGAATAGTCAATTTCTTGATAAGTTAGTGATTGTTCTCTAAATTAAGAGGAGTCTAGACTTATTCTTGATATAGAGGTGCTCTAATTTCAAGAATAGGTTGTTCTTTTGGAGATTAACACTCTCCATCACTATTGATGTCAGCGGACAAATAAGTAGGTGCAGATGCAACGTTTCTCTCCAAAATTAGAATACAGATAAGGTGTCATCTTTGTGCGATCAAGAGGGGATGTCTAAAATTGACCGTCCAGTAGAGTTCCCTTAGTGCTCCAATTATGGCTTGATACCTCAGACGGCAAAATGTTCTACTTAGTCTCTGCAGTGCTCCTTCTCGCTCACTTGCTTCTAGAAGGCCGTCCGGTTGTGTCGAAGGGGGATGAATCAATTTGCTCAGAGGTAGCATTACCATTCTTTAGCACGGCGTAGCCATGGTTGCTCATTCCATTACTTAGTGCATAGTTGCTGCTTGTGTCGTCTTCATTACTTTCATACTCAGCTCCTACCCAGTCAAGAAGTGTAGTGCTGTGGATCTCCGACAGGAGTTGGAGGTAACATGGGCGCCCAATAATGTAAGGTTCGAGGACGCAGGAGAAGCCCCGCAGTTGGTTTTGGAGAATACCACTGGTGGTGTGGGCTTTGCTTCTAAGAATTTTTATATGCTGGGAAACATTGACATGAAGATAAAGCTTGTGTCGGAAGATTCAGCAGGCACCGTCACAACGTACTACATGTCATCAGAGACATCAAATCATGACGAGCTGGATTTTGAGTTCTTGGGAAACTCGTATGGCGAGCCTTACATCCTGCAGACCAACGTCTTCTCCAATGGAGTGGGCGAGCGAGAGCAACGTATAGTCCTATGGTTCGACCCTACTACGAACTTCCATACCTACTCTATTCGCTGGTCCAAAGAGCATATCCTGTTTTTGGTGGACGACACTCCTATTCGAGTTACTCTGTGTGATGACAGAACGTTGCATCAGCACGGCTCTTTTAACCCCCCTCTCTCTCTCTCTCTTTCAGTCTCTGTTAGAGATGGAAGCGTGATGCAGAGCCGATAGTTCTTACTCTCTCTCTCTCTCTCTCTCTCTCTTTCTCTTGAGAAATGGTAGAGCGACGCTCTGTCTTCTGTGTATGCTATACTATATGGGAGAGCTTAGACGATAGATATTGATCCTACACAGATGGAGAACTTTCGCTTCCTGGAAGGCCCAAGGATTATCTCTATTTTCGGGTCTGATGGATTAGAGATCAAATGAAGGCATATCTTTAGAGGATAGCGATCGAGCTATTCTCAGAAGCTCTGTACAAGTCCATAAACGATACTGTAGTCCCTCTAGATGCACAGCTTCAAAGGAACACTTGAGCATTAGAATGCAAATCACATATTGGGACCAATATTACAAAGTATTATTCCCACACAACGAGGGATTCAGTACAACGAGAAGGTTGAATCCATTATAAAAGTAATGAAGAGATGCTTAAAGGGAACAAAAATGAATTTATATCTTTTATTCTCTTAAATGCAAAGAGCACCAAATAGTGTAGGAACGAGTGTTTATAACCACTTTAAACATAAAATTGCATAAGAAATGCTATGAAAATGATCACAACGAGTGTGGAAGGGAGGGGAAAATGAGGTAAAGGGTGAACAAATTGATGAACAAGAAGGGTGGGAGGGTGGGCAAATGGGCAATATAAAGCCCAAAAAATTGATGGCAAAAGGCTTCTCTCAATGAGGAGAAAGCACACCACCAAAACAGAGCACCACCACCACCAAAATCACCGCCAAATACACCTAGCGCTCTGATACCATGTAGAGAGTACACATGAGGAAGCAAAATGAAAAGTAAAGTACTCTCACAAAACAGAGAATGTAAAAGGTTGGACGAGGAGGGGCAAGGTCCTCTCCCTTCTTGCATAGAAGTTCGTTGTGGTTGAAGCCCCACCTTTTGACTACATTTCCTTAGGATGTGGCCATGGATGTCACAACAAAAGCAAGTGTTGGGACGATTTTCACATGTAATTTCTTGTTCCAATAATTATTTTTTAACGATGTTGAAACAAATTGATTTTGGAAACTCTTTATTGATGTCTTCCTACACGCAAAATTGAGGGTGCCATTTAGCATAGATTGAGTGAGAGGTCCCCTCATAGATTATTCCCTCCATATCCCCTTTGGCGGCCAATCAAGACAATGATCTCATTGACGAAATTATGAAGATAAAATGAAAGACTGGGAAGCTCAATTCAGAGAGGGAACATTGTAGAGGAGAATTGTAGAAACCACTTAAAAAGACACATTGTGGCTCATTTGGTACGAGTATGGAAGGCCTGCAAAGCTATCTCTTTGGTGCCAAAGACTAGTAGGACATCATTGCCAAAAAAAAAATGGAATTTTGGGACCACTCTTCCCCTTGGAAACCACTTTTTTTACTGAGCCAAGTTCTACACACTTCGAAGCATATACATTTGAACTCTTGCATCAAGTGAAAAGGATGCGCGATTCACAAAAGACCTAGCTGGGTGATGAAGTATGTACATTTCAACTCTTGCATTTTGCTTATTCTTAGTTAACTAGGGTCACCATGCCAAGACTAACTCCAAACAGAAAAATGGTGACCCTATTGTCCATTCCAACCCCTCCCTATCTTACGTTACATTTCACAATGGGTAGCCATGCCCCACCCTTGAACCGAGTTCTCTTCTCTAAGCCACCGCCATTGGGACTCTTGAATCTCCTTCCGGGACATACAAGTCTTTCTCTGGAAAAGAAACGTGGAAACGCTGTGGTTTTTGGCGATGGGACCGTCCAATTCGTACGATTTTGATGTGCACGGCTCCCGACATCGAAACCTCCTCCGACGCTTCTGCAATCACCACAGTTCAGTCAACGGATCTTATTTCAACGTTTGTTTCTAAATTGTCAGACAGCATACACATTGCATAGATCTTCTACAGCTGTCGCTCACTGTGCAGAGTTTCTGTGTCCCACTAAGCGTTCCATTCTCGAGGTAATTCGAAAGCTTTTACATGAATACAAATGCGTCCACACTTACATAGGCTTCACGTTGAGTCGTCTGGAACACCCCCATCTAGAGGCGCGGTCACTAAGAGTGGAGGAGCATGGTCGCAGTTATGGTGGAGACCATCCCTGCCTGCTACACATTTCTGGGCGCATTGTACGGGGATGTTGTGTTCCGTTTTCGTAATGGTTTGGGTACTCCGCTTTCGTGGAGGACTTCCTTTTATTGCTCATATTCCGTCCCTCGCGGATCGCACCGATCTGATCTTCAACGTAAATGCCACACATATCCCTTTATCTTCCAATGAATGTGTGAGAGAGAGAGAGAGAGAGAGAGAGAGAGAGAGAGAGAGAGAGAGAGAGAGAGAGAGAGAGAGAGAGAGAGAGAGAGAGAGAGAGAGAGAGAGAGAGAGAGAGAGAGAGAGAGAGAGAGAGAGAGAGAGAGAGAGAGAGAGAGAGAGAGAGAGAGAGAGAGAGAGAGAGAGAGAGAGAGAGAGAGAGAGAGAGAGAGAGAGAGAGAGAGATCCTCACGTGTTAGGGCTCTGATTGACACATAGTTTCCCTCCATGGAAACATTGTTATTGTTGTCGCCTATTCGGAAAAGGTTGCTTTTATCTCACACACAATGTTGTATCTTTGCATGTGTTGTCTTTATTCTTTTCTACGTACGAGTCACTTTTCTTTACATTGCTGGTTGATGTTTTAAGTTATGTTTTTTTATAGGTAGACTACGGTCTTTTTTGGGCCCTTACTTTATTTCGCCCTTTTAATTTAAAGGATGGACATTCTTTCTATATCTTGATATGCTGGTAGAAAGCCGTCCGGTGTATTTCTTCTTAAGTTCTCACCATTTCTTAATTTCTTACTATATATGCATATTGGTTTCAAGAAGAGTCTTGTAGTGTAGAAAGTGTTATGAATGTTTTCCAGCTAAACCACGGAGCTTCCCATGTTTGCAAATCAAAATGTTCTGCCTGTCAACTTATGCAAGTATTTATCTTTGCCTTGTCTAGTTTCCTTTTTCTCGAGATTAGCAGTAATGGTCTGAAAACTCTTCAAAGAGTTCCTACTTGAGACCTTCTTCAATACTTTTAAGTTATAGGTCTAAAAGGTGTTTCTATGCTATCTGAAAATAGCTATAGAGAATTACTAGATTGTTCTCACAAGTCTCATAAGGGTCTCATCATTGTTATCCCTTAATTATGGATGAGTCCATAGACATTAAATCTTTTTCTCATGAGCCAAACAAAAAATTTATTGCCAAGGGAATGCCAACTTTAATGTTGAAGCTAATCCAAATAGAGTTGGAGTCTCATAAAAAACCTACCATTGGAATCTACTTCCTTTATCATTTATTATAGTGTGTCTTATGCATAATTTCATCGAAGTGTTCTAATTGAAAAACAATGAGAAAGAGAGTGAGAAGGACCAATATTCATATGATCTTGAGAAATTTGAGATTGCGATCCATATGGAGGTGAGATAGAGCTCTCAAGAGGACTTTATCAAAGATTGTTGACATACTTCTTCCTTGGAGTTAGAAAGTAGCCCTCTAAGGCCTATCGACAACATATTCTAGTCTTAAAAAATACTTGCATTGTAAATCTTGATTCCATCTCTTGTGGAATTGGATATATCCATCATTGTTGCCCTTTCATGCAAGTGTCATAGTAGACCGAAGCTTCTTTTCGGAGTCTTAGCTTGGTTGGAAACCCCACAGAAAAAACTTTTCAAATAAAAGAAATATGTTGCTTGATAGGTTAAATCAAACCTAGGTTTTTCTTAGAGAGAGATAGGGTTACCAAATTTAAGGCCACCTTAGTCCGTGACACGTGTAGCACCATGTTTGAGCCAAATCATAGAAGCGTCTTATCAGATGCTTCACTTTCTCAAAGTAGGAAAGGAAAAGCTTGACATGAAGTGATATGGCCTATTATGGAGTCAAACAAACATGGTCAGCAATCACTACTTTCAAGAGGAATCGATATAGTGTTTTAGTGTATGAAATTCAATTTCAACTTGAATAAGGCGGAAGCAATCTCAAACTTGTGAAAAGCCACTATACCAACATGGTAGCTATTAGTGTGCCCCACCATATCCTCCTTGTTGACAAGTCAAAGTACAAGTCATACTCACCGAATCCTCCTCGTTGGGAAGATCAGATTCACCTTCCATCCATAGAGCCAAACAAGCTCTCCATTGAGCTTGGATCTTGGAGCTATGCACGAGTGGCCATCACAACAAAAGATGGGAGTCTTAGCAAAAGATGGTGTCTCATACCACCACCACACACCAGAAGGGGTGTATGGATGACTCCACCAAAGGGGAGCCTCCAAATGCATGTACAAAAGGATATGCATCAATGAGCTAGTGAGTCTTAGTAGAGGACTCAAGGTGGGCAGACTCACATTGGTTAGTTCTTTCTCATTTGGTTGTACATATAAGTGAAGTCACTCATGCACGTGTTGTGAGATATTATGGACATAACACTTCTCCCCATATTTTTAATTCCTCAAGAACCTCCTTGGTAATGAAAGTAGGGAACAAACTCTTCAATGAGTGAATGGATTCCCAAGTCATAGTAGACTCAGGTTTATGCATCCACTTGATCACATACTTCAAGTAAGAAGCCTTCTTGGACTTTTGCACCTGCCACCCTCTGATTCAAAATTAAACCGCATTCTTGTGGAATATAACAAGTCATATCCTCCAAGTTCGGGATCTCCTTTGGAGGCATTAGAAAATCACATGGTCCAATCACTTTCAAATGACTAAAGTGGAATATGGCATGCATGATGATTCCTTGAGGCATGTTCAGCTTGTAAGATACACAAGTTACCTTCATTGTGATAAATAATGGACCATGATATTGGGAGGATACTTCACACACATGCTCGTTCGTAATGTCTTAGCATTCCTTGATACTTCAAGGTACATGCACATACCAATATGCAACTCACGAGGCCTATGGTGTTGCTTAGAAATGAGCATAGAAGACTACATCTCCTTCATATCATGCATGAAATTGACTAGAGATCATGGTTCGAGATCATGGTTCTACACCCTTGAGCCTATTGGAGAAGCCCTTTCTTCTAGTCATCTCGGGTATGATCTTAGGCTAGAAGGAACTTTTTGTGAGTATTTGCTTCAGCTTCCTCAAACTTAATGGTTGATTTTGTGCATACAATCTCTATTATGCAACAATTGGTATCAAAGTTTGCTCTAGCGTAGTCTAACTTGACATATTTTCAACTATACTCGATTAGTGAACGTCATCATGGAAATTTGTGGATTTATTTTTTTTGAATTCATTGCAGAGAAAGTGGTGGTGAAACTAGTCAAATCTGAGTACAACTGGTCTATTTGTTGTTTCTAAGTTTTATTGGAAGTGTAGTAGGCCCAAAAATAATCAGAGGCTAAATCCAAGATCTTTCCTACACTTGAACTGGAACATTACATACCTTAAGTTGATCAAGAGAGATAAATTACAATAGAGAGATAAGAAGGCAATTATAAAAGTGAAGCAGCTTAACACTACCACACATGCGAATAAATGCAAAATGTCAATATACAATGTGTATGGTACAAAAATCTGAATGTAGGCTGAATCTAAGGGTTCTAGTTACAAAAAGTAATGTGTGAGTGACTAAGAGGTATTATGTGAGTGAATATGTGCAAAAAGGACATAAACTGTCCAAAACAGTTATTATGGCAAGCCCTAAAATGAAATTAGATCTTCGTTGATGTAGAGAAGCAACATTGGTCACATCTCGCAATGAAGTGGTAGGTAAACACCTGATAAAACAGTAGCACGTGAAGAAACCCTAATGTAGAAGCCACAACTCTCCAATATTAACATGCATATTAGAAAGTGTGAAGAACAAAGGAAGCTGTCAAAAACTCCTCCCAATCTGCATATACACATTCAAAACTCCTCCTAACTCTTAAACCAGAGCTTAAGCTTGTATAGCTTCAAGAATTGATGTCTTATGAGGCTGTAATGCCGCCCTTTATATAGGTTTTGGCTTACCCACGAAAATCGGGATGAAAAGCAGTAACAACTCTAACGAAGGAAGTTTTTGCATGAAAAGCAACTTGAAAAGCCAGATGATGTAGTGTTATATATCATTAGAAAGTTATCAATGAGTACTTTCCAATATTTAGAACCTTAGCACATAACACACCTTGGTCCTTGATCAAATTAATTGAGATGAATGACAATAGAATAGAGAGAAGACAATTTTAAAAGTGCAACATCTGAATGCTACTACACAATAATTAATATGTTAAATGTCAATGTACAATGTGTGTAATGATACAAAACTGAATATAGGCTGAATGAAAAGGGTGCTAGTTACAAAATGTAGAGAGAGAGAGAGAGAGAGAGAGAGAGAGAGAGAGAGAGAGAGAGAGAGAGAGAGAGAGAGAGAGAGAGAGAGAGAGAGAGAGAGATAATATATGTGAGAGAATATGTGCAATATGAAGTATGAAAACTGTCAAAATAGTTATTTCAGCAAACCCTAATCTGACATTAGGTCTTTTCTGATGTTGAGCAGCAGGTATGGAACCAACGTGTTGAAGAGGTAGGTACATAGTTAAAAAAATTGTATGATTTTTATTTTTAAAAACTTGTATAATTTTTATTTTTTAACAATCATAAAAATCTCAATCATGATTTAAATATCTAGGAAATATTTTTATTTATAAAAAACATATTAAAAAATTGTATAATAAATTTTTAAGTCTTGTCCATACCTTGTTGTATTATGCATTCCTCAACAATGACTTCTAGTTTATATGTCAAGATATATTTTGAGGGGATATTTTGATTTTAAATATCATTCACAAGGATCTTTTTCAAGAGGACAGTTTGGTATGCATAATGAATTTGTACATGATTTTGCAATTTTAAAGAATACATACATATGGACATTGGTTGCTTATCAAAGTATTTTTTCACTTGTGTGCTCAAAGTATTGCTTTGCTTTTGCGTGATGAATGATCTTTGATACCAGTATTTCATTTTGTATGTGTCATCATACTTTGAAAAAGTGAAGGATACTTTCATACTTGGATAAAGTGACGCGTACGTCTAGCCACTCCTTTTTGTAGTAGATTCAAGATATGGATTTCATCCCCTCTTATTTATGTTCAGCCGTTATCCTAACCATTGAATGGTCTTGACAAAACTTTGATTGTCAAGAGATTCCTTAGCTCACGGGGATCTAGATAATGATAAAACACCTAGATTGGATGTGTTGATGGAGGAGTGTAATCTCTTTTATTGGGAATCCCTTAAATTACGATAATTGCTATTGTTAATGAGATTTGGAGAGACTTTTACATGCCATGATGAATGACAAAGTACAAAATAAAATAAAAATTGCCCATGATGAATAAAAACTTTTGGTTTTTATTTTCATTTTTTAAATCTCTACGATTTAAATGATTTAGATCGCGATTTAAATCTACGATTCAAATCTCACCTTTGTACTAAAGGTAGGTAGAATCTTGGTACAGTAGCAATTAAGGGGTCTTATGTGAGAGAATATGCGTAATATGGAGTGTGAAAACTGTCAAAACAGTCATCAGAGCAAACCCTAATCTGAAGTTCGGTCTTCTCTGATGTTGAGTAGAAGCTATGGAACCTTCACTTGTTGAAGAGGTAGATAAAAACCTAGTATAACTGCAACATATGAAGAAACCCTAAATTAAGAAGCTTATACTGACAAAATCAGCATGCACACTCAATAGTGTGAAGAAGATGAAGGGTAAGCTGCCAAAAACTCCTTCAAATCTGCACTATCTCCTCCAAGAGTCCTTGTAGCTGTAAACCCTAATCTTGAACATGTGAAGGCTTCAAGAATTGATGATTATGATAGCTCATAGGTTGGTCTTTATATAGTTTGTGAATCCCATGCGAAAAAGCTACCAAAAAGCTTTAAAAACACAATTCCGTAATTTTCAATGAGAATCGTGGTGGAAAATCGAAAACAGGGTTTTCATGATTTTTTAATAATTTCTAACATGCTTTTTCATTGCCTTTGATGAGATATGATCTAAACCACTGATTGAAGTGCTTTTCCATTTTTAGTCTTAGCCATTCATTCAAGATTAGGGATAAAGCACAACTTTATTAGAAATTGGGGTTTGACTTTTGAACCACCTTTTAGGTGTTAGATGTTGGAACTTTATATACCATTAGAAAGCTCTCAATGAGCACTTTCCAATAAGCGAACAAATTTTTTTTTGACCATCTTTGACCCAAATTTGACTAAGTCTTAGATTTAGGGTTGCTGGAATTTTGGGACTTTTGTGCTATTCTGACATTGTTTTCCAACATTTTCCTCGGTCACAAGAAGATAACTCTTTCAAGGTAGAAGGTGGATCTCGAAGTACATGTGATACTATACATTGAATATGGCTTGGGTATTTATAGCTATAAGCTCTAACAAGGAAAGGTACAAAAATCCTCAAGAAAGATGTTTTTCCAAAAAATCTTGGCAAACATGTAATCTAGTGTTTCCAAAAATTTGCTTTGCTTTAATGACTTAGTGCCATGCTTTTACGTGGGAAACTTTTATTTTTAACTTTTTATTGATTTTCTTTTAGGTTTCACATTGGCTAATATAGCTAGTATGAACAACTTGAACATATTTTTGGTGGGTCAAATAGAATCTATTTGGATAGTATTATAAATGGTTGGAAAGCTCTCTTTGAGCACTACAAGAATATGTAATATCTCCAGGCCCACATTTCGACCAACTTTGTCCACCCTTCGACCAGCACCTAGTGGAAGGTTGACCAATGTTGAACCGCAAATTACCTATTTGTGAACAGCACACCCTCCCTCCCCCCTCCCGTGCCACAACACACACACACACACACACACACACACACACACACACACACACACACACACACACACACACACACCCTTTTCTTTATCAAAAGATTCCCAAAGAAAAAGTATCATGTGTATGCACACATTTTGTTTTTCCATTTTCGTGAGTATTTTGAGGCTTGTTTGATTATGTCTTCCTCTGCAAACTCCTTTCATATTCAATTTTTGTCCTGGAAATGGGAAAGTTTTAAGAAATGGAAAAGTTTTAAGAAATGGGTAATTAAAAATGACATGAACATGAGTTTATGCCTTTAGTGTGAAACAGATGTAACTTGTAAGTCCATTTTGGTGAAGCAACTGAAGTATTAGCTGTTATTTGAGTTCCATTTTCCATTTCATTGAATTTAACATATACCTCAAATTTGTACTATTTGCAGGCTCACCCGGTTTTGATGGTCGTTGGTTACATATTTCTATCAACTGAAGGTAATCCTTGAGTGAAGTTTCTTTTCCATGGTTTTGGTTGCTCATTGTCTTTGAAAGCTCATGTAAATGATGAGCAGCCTGTTTGTCTCAGCAATTTTGGTTCACAGAGGCATGCATGGTACCAAAAGCAATAAGAAAGCAATCCACTTCACAATCCAAGGGGTGGCTTTTTGGATGGCTGCTTTAGGGATCTGGACTGCTTTGCTATTCCATAAAACCATAGGAATTAGCAATTTTTACAGTTTACATTCGTGGTTTGGAATATTAACAGTATTTCTGTTTGGGATTCAGGTACGGTAACACACAATCACAGCATTACAAGTGTGTCTCCCCACATATATGCCGTTGGTTGTTTTGATTCAGTTTGGGTGTTCATGACATTTAGTATGTGTTTGAAGCCTGAATGTTTCACATCATTACTTTCATTTTCTTTCATATTTGATGCTTCATATGTTGGTAGATCACAAGTCTGATGACATAAGGTCTCTCTCTGCATGTCTTGATCGATGCATTTCAACTTCTGCAGATGCTTCTGAAGATTGTTTGAACCATTGCATTTTTCACCAGTGCCTGTGTAGCTAATTTATGGCTTTCACTCATGACCTCTTCTTGCACATGTGTAGTGGATTTGCTCCTACATGATTTATTGGTATCCAGGGGCTTCTGCAAAGACACGGGCTGCTGTCCTACCGTGGCATACATCCATTGGTCTGCTTGTTCACTGCACGGCTTTGTTAACTGCAGAGATGGGCCTGCTTGAGAAATTGACATTCTTGATGGTGAATAAGGTGATTGGAAGGTTCAGTTTTGAAGCAGTGTTCGTCAATAGTGTTGGATTACTGTTGCTTGTACATGGGGGACTTGTGATCTTGGCATGTGTACTTCCAAGGTCTTCCTAGAGCTGTGCAAAAAGGATTCACTTAAAAAAAACTGTTGAGACAACCCCGGAAGTGTTGGTGATTCTCGAATAACTTTACATTTCCTTAACAACTTTAGAGGAAGTAACAAAAGGGCTTACAGTTCATATGCTTATCTGTGGCAAGAAATTCCTTGGTGTAGAGTATCCTTGAATTCATTAGACACCAAGAAAATGCTTGGTGCGACTCCTTTGCAACAAGGGATCCTCGTCTCATCCCTCTTCCGTTTTTTTTCTCCAGATTCCCTTCTGGGATTCTGAGAATATGAGGAAGTACTATCTTATTCAGGTATGGCTGAATTTTATGCAGCATGATTAATTGAAATTAAGAGTTATATGAAATCAAGGAGAGTCTATGTTGTATGTCTTGATGTTTTGTTCTTTTGATGTTTCAAGCAGAGATTGAATTCCAATATCATGACCTTTTAAAAAGTTTTCAAGCAAGCTGTTCAGATTGAACAATACTTTCTTTATTCTTGTGTCAATCTAGATACCAAGTAATATTTTTTTTGTTCTTATAAATTGCTGGAGGATATAAAATTTGTGGCTGGCTTGCATTTTGTATGGCATAGTGAGCTATTGTCCTTCACTTAAGTCTAGACATTCACAACATACAGGAGCATCATACACGAAGCAAATGTCAGTGTAGTCAATGATATTCAACTCCCAGTTGATATGCAAAGCTGTAACTAAATATGATGGGGAAAAAATTCATAGATCATACTCTTACTATGAACTTTGAGGTTACTATCAAGTCTATAAGTCCACCTTTCAGTATTGATGCAGACTATTTCGATTCCTAACTTAGAGATTTGTATTGTTGTCAATATAACTTAGTATGTGGTGAGGATCACAAAGAAAAGAATACTGAAGAGACCCAAGACGTTATATGCTGATTTAGGACCAGCTCATTATGCCCAATATGAGACAGAAACATGTGCAAAGCATCGGGACTCTTTTAAGGGTAAAAAAGCCTTATGTTTTAGGAAAAAATGAGCGTTTAGTAGGTTGGATGTAAGAACTACGTAGTAATCATATCCATGCACTCATCTGAAAAGTTGTAGACACTTTTGAAACATGCATGATCCTCATCAATGAGGAAAATGATTGTGTTCAATGATGGGGTTTGTCAATGCTCACAAGTAAGTGATACATCAAGGCATAAATTAATGTCGATAGGCAAAATTCATTGGTCCCTCTCCATGGTATTCAAAATGAAAGTATAAGTTCAGAACATCGTATCTATGCACTACAATGATTTCCAATTCCCAACCACTACAATGATTTGCAATTTCCAAACATATATACTTACAACGACACATTGATGTATTCTATGAGATGTATGAATACATTGCATACGTATTGCCGATAAGAATCTCAAAGAAAGATGATGATTCTTGTACGATGGACCTTGTTCAGATTAAGCTGACGATGTAAGGTTAGACATAGGATACTACATGCCAATCAAGTATCATGTTGCTCTTCTCTACTCGGCTCAGAGATGTGTGCAGAGCATATCTATTTAATCTTAAAAGTTTCTGCGAAAGGGGAATTCCCAAAATTAACTGTACATGAAAAAGGAATCTTGTTTAAATGTAGTTAGGTCAAGGGTTAGTACTTTCCATGTAAGAATCCCTCAGTACAGAATCAAATCCCATGCATACAAATGACATAGATGGACATATGTGAAGTCTAGTGACAATTGCTACGATAGAATGTATATCAACATTCATCACACAAATAGATTTCTGATTAGTTTAACAAAATTACTGTTTTTCTCATCACCACTAATTTTATCATTTTCGGCTCTATGTCCGTGTGTGTAATAGCTCAACAAAAGAAATGTGATCCTCTGAAGGTACAATTCTCCTTGCTTGATATTTATTTATTCTAGTTCTCTTTTCTTCATAATTTCTTCTATTGGTATCTTGCAAATTTTCCCTTAGCTACTTCTATCATATTGCAAGATATTATGAAATCAGTGATAATTGTAAATGCATCATTTTAGAATAAAGATGCTTACCTAAGAGGGATTATTGGGTCCAATTAAAAGATACTTGGAGTATAACTTTGAGTTAAAAATATTGCATATTAATTAAGTAGGTATTCATGATGTGAATTTGGGATGCTAATGATTATAGGCCAACTTGATACCAATATGGACTTTGAGATCATAGTATAGGTAGGGATGAAATAGGTAATTGATATATCAATGTCTTTACAAGGCACAAATCAAATTAAGAGATCAAGAATCCACATCATGCCGTGTTTGATAGAATGTCTAGGTAAGAAAAAGGATAATACCAAGAAAAATCACTAGGCTAGTAAAAATATTGGTTCCCTAGAAGTATGTGAAAGCAAGTTGGTGCTTAATGGACAATGGGCTTATGTTAGGAATCTCATATTAGAATTTGTACATGTATTGTTACATAAGGGGGTGTAGAGCTAGTGTAAAAAGGAATGACAGTCTAGGGATCCCTTGATATCATAGGATATGCCGCATCAATTACTAATATATACCATGATTGGTACTTTGATTTGACATCTTACATGATGAAGATGCCATATGTTAGTTGTATGATCAAACAATTCAACCTTAATGTGGAAAAGATTATGTAGGAGTTGTTACTTGGCTTCCAATGATAGATGTCCAAATAAATTTATAACCTGCCTTTGCATGTGTTGCTTTCCGTAGAGTCTATAAATGTTCATAGATCAAGTGAGAACACATGCATAGATATCTATTTCTCATATTTACTGGATCTAAAGATGATGGAAATATAAAACAAGCGTGATTTTGACGTGTAAAGTCTGATGTGGAAACTATGCAAAAGGATTTGAGGGCTAAGATGGATTAATCAATTAGAAAACATGATATATGCAAAGGAAACTATCTCCATCTTGTGCAATCACACACGTAAAATATATATGGGAGGGGCTCCATTATAGATGCTCTATATCATGTATATCCCTTAATGTTTTGAGTTGTGTATATCACTCGATTTACTTATTCAAATAACTCCATGATATTTGGATATCTCAAACAATCCACATTAGTTTGTTGTTTTATTCCTTGGCTCTTTGTCTCACTTAGCGTGATGGTTGGTTCCCTAATAATTTCTCATTAACCATGAAAGAAGTAAGTGATCATGAGTGTTGAAAGTTTTTTGGATGTTCAATTCGTAGTTTTTCTTCTCTTTTCTATTTTCAAAATCCTTATTTTGTAATTATGTGATCTCTCTCAAAGACACTAGTTTCTCATGGGATTGGAAGTTGTAATGTGGGTATATGTGTTGTCATAGAATCTAAATAGTCATGGGAAGGTAGGAAGGAAAAAATTTTGTATCACATTTGGGATGTAGTGTAATAGCATAGTCTGATTATGTGATATGTGTGTGTACGAGAAATTTGAAGAGGAAATTGTAGTACAATTTTGTGATAACAAACCTCTACTTGAATTTTGAATTGTATAATCCCTTTTAAGAACACAATTCTTGATTTCAATTTTTGCATCATGTGTCTCAAGTTATTTTATGATAATTGAAGTACATTGTATTTCACATTGTGTACAATTTGATTTGAAAGTTTAATTTTCAATTTTGTGCTCAACTAATTAAAGCGATTTTATATTAGTTAAGTTCAAGTTCATTGATTATGATATATGAATGAAACTGAATATTATTGTGCATACTTTGTGGAGATGTCCTAAAGGGGGCATAGGGACTAAATTATAGCTAAGTTAGGCCACAAGACCTTGGAGATCTTATTGCCTTGTTTCAAGTACAAGTTGGGCATTTCCCCTTTATATTTGGTATACACAAGTAGGCACACTTCTTCATTGGCAAAATGTGTACTTTCATTTAGTAGTTATAGAAATAAGACTATCCAAGGATCTGCACAAGAATCAACAGTTTAAGGTGCATGAATAATGCATGGGATGACCCACAAAGATTAAGATTTAGCACAATTTTAAGAAAAGAAGATGGGATGCATGGTTAAAGTCACGTTAATTCCATGTTTAAAAGGGTACTTGAAAGATCCCTGACTTTATAATTGTCACATGAGTATCATCAAGATTTAGAGCAAGTGATCAGGAACAAGCCAACTAGGATGAAAGCGTTTTGCAGTGAGACAAGCAAGAGAGCTCCAACCCTAGGCTAAGAGAGAATGGGGAAACCCCATAGATACCTGATAGACTAGTTCACCAATGGCTAGGCATTCAAGTAGTCCATCAGATATTGAACACGAAGGGGAGACTACACTATACATCCCTGAAGGTATTCCTACCTCTTTGCTAAGTTTGATATTCAATTAGTTAGTAGAAAGGATACAACAAATCCTAAACTTGCAACAAGCCATATGTAACCCCACAATTTGAACCTCTAAGTTCAATGGCAAAGAAAATCAAGATGTTGACAAACATGTAGGTTGTTTTGAAACACAATGGTTTTCTAGTGGATTTTCTAACCTTAATGGTGATAATATTAACAAGGAACAATTTGTGGCCACATTGCAAGGGAAAGCAATAGTTTGACTCATGCTCTATAACATGAAAGTTTTCCAAGATTGATAGTCTTTAAAATATATTTCTACCTCGAAAAATTGAAAAAGATGCATGAGGGTGCATTACTGAAGAGAAAACAAATCAAAGAAAAGGAATTGTTGGTAGAAATTGATGCACAATAAATATAACTTCATTGAGTAGAGGGAAAAATAATCCAAAGCCATCTTGGGAACAACTAGGGGATTAGTTTTGTAGGGGATTGAGATAACAACTCAAAAGTTGTGTGGCTAGTCACTCACCCTAAACATAGAACTAGGAGTTAAATATCCATGAGGGTTGAAAAAAGATATGGAGTATTGGAAAGCAAAAGAAGTAAAAAAAAGAAGGCTGCCAAAGAAAAATCAGATTTTGAAGAAGAAGAATTCGAGAAGGTATCATCCAATGAGGGATAAAAAAACGAATCATTTTTAGAAACTAAATAAAAAAAGTTCACTAGAGGTTTAGTCAATGGAAATCACTATGGATAAAGCAAGGACAAAGGAAATATATTATGAAAAAATTAAATTGACAGAAGAACCCATTGATTATGTACTTACGAAAAAATCAAGATGTAAATGTTACAAGATATACAAGGAAAACATATTGAATCCAATTAAAGAAGCATAAATATTGTGCAAGAATTTTTGCCTAGATAAATAATTTAACTCTCCAACGTTCAACCAATTTACCTTCTTAGGAAGAGGCTAAAGAAAAACATGGGCAATCTAATGAACTGCTTAAAGCTTTACTATAGGTACCCATAACATTGAAAGTAGGACAATTACTCAAACCTTTCCCAACCTTTATTCAATATTTAGTGAAGAAGTTGGAAAGGACTATAGTGAGGGAAGGAGAAAAATTGATTGAAAATAAATTCATAGGCAGATTTGGCTTAGGTAATCATTGATGTATCTATATGACACATAATTTTTAGGAGGTTTGATGGATGAAGGTTGATAAATGAGCATCCTTCCTAAATTAGACTGCAAACAACTAAATTGAATGGATTAGATTCCATTACCATTTCAGGTAAAGCAGGCAAACTAGAGAAAGATACAAACCATAAGGATTCTTAGGAATTTGACTATTATAATTACATGAGTAAGATACAAACCGTGAGGATTCTTAGGAATTTGACTATTTGAGTTGCATGAGTATCCTTTGTATTCAACTTTGTTCTTATGTTCTTACCATATGATTTGGGTAAACTAGGTTAAGTGTAGCCAAAGTAAAGGAATTATGGGGATATGATACCATTGTGATCAAACAAGAATAAAAGAAGTTCATGATGCAAATGGTGGGCTTTGGTAAAGAAAAGCATTGCAATTAGATTTTTCCATGCTACATGAAGGCATTAATATATGACAATCAATAAAGGATGACGAAGATGAATCCCTTTAGAAAAATTAATATGTCATTCCCATCTTAGGAGTTGATGTGAAAAAAATCACTTATTCAATATTACAACAAAATAAAGTACAAGAATATGATATTTCCATTGATACATTTTGGTAGTGAGATGTATGAAGATAGTTAGGACCATTGGGGCACTTTTTTCCCTCTTTAGGAGTTTTTTTCCCTCAGATTGTATACATGGCTATAACCCTAATTTGTCACTTATCTTTGTACATTCACCTGGTAATACATTCTGTATTGTATTGTGCTCCAATATATTCTTCCCCTTGTGCTATTTGTGTGCTTTTGTAGACCTCAAAATCCAACAATTGGTAGTAGGTTGCAGCTTCATCTAGGGCATTGTTGACACCCCTTTGGTCATAGTCTCGGAATTGCATGAAAATTGGTGAACATACTCAAGTTCTTCGAATGCACTATCTTAGTGATTGTATAGGAAATTTCATCCTTTTATGCATAACATATATACATGTTTTGGTTCACTAGTCACTTTTTTGCATCAAGGTATTTAGTCACTAGCCATGGTTGAAAGCCATGATTTATCTTGTATGTTTTCTATTGAGGATAAGTTGGATGGTACTAATTACCCATTGTGGGCATATATGATGCATCATGTATTGGTAGTCAAAGGGTCATGGAATATTATGTAGGGTGTTGAAAAACATCCTATCACACCTAGAAATATAGTTATTAAAGGTGATCTAGATGGTGTCGAAGATGATGCCCTGTTTGTGCTGTAGTTCCTATTACACCTATTACAAAACAACTTCATTGGGATGGCAGATATGCTTAGGCACATACATTGATAGCTTTTTCTAGCAAACATGCCATTATCCCTCATGTTTGCTCTTTCAACACGACAAAGGATGCTTGGAATACACTTAGTTTATACCACGCAAGATATGAGGCTCATGTTGCTTACCTCAGAAAACAATTGGAGAGTGAGCATATGAATGAAGGAGATTCCATGGAAAGTTTTTTTGAAAAAGATCAAAGAGTTGGAGCAATTTTTTTTTTGGGTGATCAAGTTTTTCCAAGTAGTTTACTTGTGTAGACTATTCTTAATGGTCTTCCGAATTCAATCAAAGTTTTGCTTCTATTCTTCATTGATGATGAAAGGAAATCCAAATGCCTTAATGTTATAAGAGTGTCATTCTAGCACAATGGCAAGTACCAACGTGAGGAGATCCACCTCATAATTGTCAATCCATGGAGATGTGAGGACTAGTTTGAAGACTATGAGCAAGTGATGGCACAAGTGCGTGGGTGAGAAGCACACAAGATGCACAACATACATACATGCACGCACAAGGCAAGAACAAAGAGAGGAACAATGAAGTTCTTTGAATTACTAAAAAAAAAAATCCTTACACAAGCTCAAATCACTAACAAGATAACCTAAAAAATGAGCTCTCTAGCTCTTTTTATAGTTTTTTACAAGCTTTGTCCATGTCCAGACCTAGTGTCCGGCCTAGTTAAAAATTAGGTTCCAGGGCTTATTTGAGGGCTCAAACAAAGTCTGAAAATTATGAAAATTGGTATCTTGCTACTTCGAATACTCCTCAAGCTCGAGGACTTCTAGGCTTGAACAAAATGGAGTCTAATCTACCAAAAACGATATTTACAATGTTCATGTAGTGATGAAAATCACTATTAAAAGGGAGATATCTTGGAAAAATTGTATGGCCTAATTGCCGGATCTTCTTTGACTGCTTTGCCTGCTTGGCCCTTCTCTCTGCTTTGATTCTTTACGTTGTCTCCCTTGTCTTGTGATGCCCTGACTACTGCCAACAACCCCCCTCGCTTACGTCTGTCATCCTTGACAGACCCTTGTTGGTGGGATTGCATGATGTAATACTATACAACATCTATGGCTAGGTGATGTTCTTGAATGCATAATCTTTGAGCCAAATCTGTCATGAGCTTATCCCAATCGATTTGACCTGGAATGTCCAGATGTGGCACATGTAGCTGATCGGCATGAATGGCTTGTTCTACCACAAAGAGATGTAGCAAATGTGTTGGTCTGGGAATGAAAATTTCAGAATGATATTCCTAGAACCCGGTAGAGAACAATTCCTCAAATCTCTACTTGTAGCAAGCAGGTAAATACTTGATGCGTGCATGCCATGCAAAGATTGTGTTCATCAAGGGAGTTTGGCTCATGTCGTATACTAAATCTTTGTTTCCTTCAAAAAATCTAGGGGCAGAGATGTATCGCACCTGGAACTTTCGAAACGTTTTGAAGACGATTGTCATGAGCTCAAATATTTTCATACACATCTTCGCTGTGATGTCTCGCACATTCTTTAAGCGTGTAGACCACTGTCGTATGGTGGATATCATGTATGCTATAGTTGGCGGCCCTCGACATGGAGCAAAATATGGATAGTTGATCCATGCAGAGCATTCTTTATTGTTGCATACTTTGATTGCAAAATCTTGCCATGATCTACGACGGACCACTGGGCAATAACTGTTGGAGAATTCCTCTCCTATTCATAGCGGAAACTATAGAAGACCTTCTCAGGATCAAGACTTTTGCCAATAGTTGAACCTTCAAATGAAAACTGTTACCAAAGAATGAGCTTGAAACCTCTGGTCACTCAAACTAGACACTTATAGCTTTCAAATGACCTATCAAACACTCAGTTTGGAGTAGTTTTGGGTTGGCAACTCTTTGCCTCAAAACAAGCTACCTATCCACTCAGTTAAGCTGAAAACTGGACTTCACTAAAACCTGAATAACTCACAGATCATAGAGAATTTGATAAAATTGTCCTGTGTAGAGGAAGTAATCAAGACAAGCTTTCCAATGAATGTTTAAACTCTAAAAATGGATACATAAATTGAGAGGTATGACTCTCACAAGTAGGCTACCCAGAAATTGGTATGCGGCTGGATATAGTCTATGAGAGTGAAGAGAACGAAATGACTCAAACCAAATGAACTACCTACAAGGGGACTTCCATGCCTTATTCCTCTGTTCTTGAGTGTCCTCCCTTGTTTCTTTTGTAACCAAATGTCCATGAGCTCTCATGATGAGTTTGAGAGCTCTTCTCCATAACTCTTACACTACTTTGAGTAGCCACTCCTCTTCTAGTTCAACTTTTTTGGATTTGATTCTCTTTTAATTGATTCTTTTTGATCTCCACTACTTACTGAAGTAAATGCTTCCATTTTTCATTTTTGTATTTTCCTTCCATTTGAAGAAAATCCTTTTTGCAAAAATATATACGACCTTAGTTCTTTATTTTTAACACTCCCCCTCAAGCTCACATGCGAGCTTGCACCTTCAGGCATATCTTGCAAGTTGATTTCATCCTTGAACCTCTTTAGCTTAGAAGCATCTGAGGACTTTGTAAACATGTCTACAACCTGGTCATTAGTTCCAATGAACTTTATATCCACATTTTTGCTCAAAACTTTTTCTTGAACATAATGATAATGCACTTCTATGTGTTTACTTCGTGCATGAAACATTGGATTGTTTGTCAAGTGAATGCTTGAAATGTTGTCACCATAAATTGGAATGGCCTCCACCTGGACATCAAGATCAGCCAAGAGCTTCTTAATCCACATAGCTTCATAAGTTGCAAAGGCTAATCCTCTATATTCAGATTCTGTGGATGATAGTGCAACAGTAGGTTGCTTCTTCGAGCTCCATGTGATAGGTTTGCTACCTATCATGAACACATAACCAGAAGTGGATCTTCTATCTTCCTTCAAACTAGCCCAATTAGCATCACTGCCCTTTACCTGCAATTCTTCATCATATCTATAAAACAAGGCATGATGGACTGTGTGCTTCACATCTTAGCACTCGTTTCGCCGAATTTAAATGTTCACTTGTTGGAGCTTGCATAAATTGAGAAAGAACTCCAGCATAAATCAATGAACCAATAATACTCTTGTATGTAGTTACATCATGTAACTTACCTCCATCATTTGAGCATAGCTTCACACTTGTATCCATAGGTTGAGTGAGTGGTTTGTATTCACTCATTCCAAATCTGAAAAGAACATCCAACATGTACTTTCTTTGCATCAAGTAGATGCCATCTTTCCCATAGACTATCTCAATGCCTAAAAAGTATTTCAGCTCACCAAGATCTGAAATTTTAAACTCCTTACCGAGTTTTCTTCTTTCTTCATGTAGAGAGAGGGATCTGCACTACTTGGACTATACCCACACCTTATGAGGTACTCGACCAATCTTTGATTCCAAGCACGTGGTGCTTGCTTCAGCCCATACAAAGCTTTCTTCAATCTACAAACAAAATCTGGATGCTTTTTATCTTCAAATCCAATCGGTTGACTCATGTATACCTCCTCTTGAAGTTCACCGTTGAGAAAAGCATTTTTTATGTCAAGTTGATATAATGGCCATCTCCTTGCTACACTCACTCCAATCAAGGTTCTAATTGTTCCCATCTTTGCAACCAGGCTGAAAGTCTCTTCATAGTCGATGCTGTGAGTTTGTTTGAATCCTTTTGCTGCTAGTCTAGCTTTATGCCTAGCTAGAGAACCATCAACATTTCTCTTTATTTTAAACACCCATTTATTTGGAACAATCTTCATACCTTCAGCCTTTGGAACTAGCTCCCATGTGTGATTGTCCTTGAGAGCTTTTATCTCTTCTTGCATAGCTTGCTGCCATTCTTTTTGTGTACGTGCTTCTTCATATGCATCCGGTTCTTTGTCTTTGACCACTTGTGTCATATATGCAAAATGCTTTGCAATAAAACTATCATAGCTCAGCCTTTGAATCGGATACCTTGGTCTCGAAGACCTCCTTTCATTTCTTTTTGAATATTGCTTCTTCAACTGGTTCAGCTTTACCTTTGGTGTAATCACCTCTTCATACTCTTCTTCACTTGCATTTGAATGACTATTTTGGGCAGCACTTTCAGCTTCAAATCTTTCATAACCTGATGTTGGTGATGAGGAATGACTCCATACTTTCCCCTTCCATGTTAAGCTTTCTCCATGTGATGTAGAAGCTTCTGGACCTGACATTTGAGTGCTTGTTTGATGAAATTCTTCTTGGACAACATCTCCACCATCTTCACAATCTTCTTCAAGAATCTTCTCTTTCCCTTTGTCTCCAAACCATGGTCTTAGCTCACCTGTATCCCTTTTGCTCTGATGGATATCCAATGAAAATACATTTTTCTGACTTTGCCTCCATCTTTTTCCTTAGTTCTTGAGGGATGTGAACATAGCACACACATCCAAAAACTTTGAGATGTGTAAGGTCAGGTTTCTTACCGGAATAAACCTCCTCGGGAGTTAGATTGTGCACTCTAGTTGTTGTGCACTTGTTCATCAAATAAACAGCCGTACTAGCTGCTTCAACCCAATAGTTTAGTGGCATCTTCATCTCGTTGAGCATGCATCTTGCAACTTCTGTTATATGTATATTTTTCCTTTCAGCTATTCCATTTTGTTGAGGTGTGTACCTACATGTAAATTGTCGCTTGATGCCATTTTCATAAAGAAAATCTAAAAATTCTTTGGAGAAATATTCTCCTCCTCCATCAAACCTCAAGGTCTTTATGTAGCGTCATGTTTCCTTTTCTACCTATGCTTTAAATCTCTTGAACATGGAGAACACATCTGATTTTTGTTTTATGCAAAACATCCATACTTTTCTTGAATGATCATCAATAAAAGTAAAAAAATATCTATTACTAGCCACTGATGGTTGTTGTGATGGTCCCCATACATCCGTATGTATCAAGTCGGGGACATTCCTTGCCACATAGTTGCTTTTTTTGAATGGTTGTCGAGTTTGCTTTCCTAGTTGGCATGCTTCACAAAACTCATGTAGTCCAGCATCATTGAATCTTGGAAGACCTCTTACCACTTCATAGTTGCTCATGTCCTTGAGCTTGGGAATGTTGATATGCCCAAAACTTTTGTGCCACAAATCGATTTCAACAATCCTCTTGTTTCCAAACTAAATATACATCACCTTTCCATGTGGTTGTTGAATGTCCAAGGTGAACATCCTACCTTCTTTTCCTTGAGCAATGACCTTGAATCCTTCTTTTGGATTCTTTATAAAGCAACCTTTTCATTGAAGATAACATGATATCCTTTCTCTACCATTTGTCCTACTGAAATCAAATTCTTTGCAATAGTAGGAACCTGAAGAACATCAACCAATACCTTCTTATCTCCAAGCTTCATATCTCCAACATGCTCAATTACGTGTTGAGTTTCATCAACGGTCTCCACACATCCTTTTCCACTTGGAGCTTGTAGCTTTGTGAATAAATCTCCTTGGCATGTCATATGGTTGCTGCAACCTGAATCTATGAACCATTTTTTATCATCACTTCTCGAGTTGTTCTACTCATGCTTCATGGCAAGCATGGTTTGCTTGTCTCCTTCACTTGACGTACTTGCATAGTTATTTTGGCTCCTTTGGTTGCCTCCATTTAGCCTTCCATTCTTTTGCCAACAATCATTTGCATAATGTCCTAGTTTACCACAATGATAACATGTTATACCTTTATGAGGATTGTATGAACCTCGACCTCTTCCTCTATTTCTTCCTCGACCTCTTCCATGTGTGTTGTCATTTGAGTTGTCCTTGTTCTCCTCCGAGTTGTGTTGGCTGGAATTTGTGTTGTTGTAGCTTCTTCCTCTTCCTCTCGAGTCTCCTCTTGAGTTCCTTCCTCTACCTCATCCTGCATATAACATTTGACTATGGCAGTCCTTACCTTTGTTGTCTTCTCCTTGTTGAGCAACCTCTTCAGCCACAAGATTTGGTATAATCTCGTCGAATGTTGGTAGAGGGTTTCTCTAAAGAATGTTTATGATGAGGGGCTTTCACTTTTCTTCACTGCTCAAGCCATTGAGGGCTGTTTGGATGATGTCTTCCTTTTCTATCTTGCATCCAATTGATGCTTGCTGATCTCAAAGCTCCTTGATCCTCAATGTATACTCACTAATGCTTTGGTTTGAGCTTTTCTTCATGTTGAGCTCGTTCTTAAGTTGCATCCTCCGAGACCTTGTTGAGGTAGCATACACCTTCTCCAATGCTTTCTAAACCTCCTTGGCTGTTTCTAAGCTTTGCAGATGACCAATCACAGTGTTAGAAATAACTTGTGAAATGAGGAATATCACCCTTCGATTCCTCTCTTCCCAATAAGCAAATTGTCTCCTTTGTGCCAGAGTAATGTTGGGATCTTGATGGTCCACCGATTGTGGATCATCTCTAGTAACTAGACTCCAAAAACCTTTACCTTTAAGATAATTTGTAATTCTATACCTCCAAGACTCAAAATTGTCTTTGTCGAACTTCTCAACTTGTTGTCCTAAATCAGCCATTGAAAACTTCCAAGATTGAAGTTTACCTCAAGTATGTTTTGGCACTATTTATTGACTTCACGAAGCTCCCCCTTGATTTGTAGCTTCTCCTTTGCTTTACTTCAGCTCCAATACTTTGTCTCTTCAACCTCAAATGCTCTAATACCAATTGTTGGAGAATTCCTCTCCTATTTGTAGCAGAAAGTGTAGAAGACCTTCTTAGGATAAAGACTTTTGCCAACAGATGAACATTCAAATGAAAACTGGTACCAATTGAAAAATGCAATGAAATCGAAAAATTGGTCACTCAAACTAGATACTTATAGCTTTCGAATGAGCTATCAAACACTCAATTTGGAGTGGTTTTGGGTTGGCAACTCTTTGCTGCAAAACAGGTTACCTGTCCACTCAGTTAAACTGAAAACTGGACTTCACTAAAACCTGAATGAATCTCAGAACATAAAGAATATGATAAAATTCTTCTAGATAGAGGAAGTACTCAAGACAAGCTTTCCAATCAATGTTTAAACTCTAAAAATGGATACATAAATTGAGAGATATGACTCTCACAAGTAGGCTACCCAGAAATTGGTATGTGGCTGGACATAGTCTATGAGAGTGAAGAGAACGAAATGACTCAGACCAAATGAACTACCTACAAGGGGACTTCCATGCCTTCTTCCTCTGTTCTTGAGTGTCCTCCCTTGTTTCTTTTGTAGCCAAATGACCATGAGCTCTCATGAGAGTTTGAGAGCTCTTCTTCATAACTCATCCACTACTTTGAGTAGCCACTCCTCTTCTAGTTCAACTTTTTTGGATTTGATTCTCTTTTGATTGATTCTCTTTGATCTCCACTACTTTGCTGAAGTAAATGATTCCATTTTTCATTTTTGTATTTTCTTTCCATTTGAAGAAAATCCTTTTTGCAAAAATATATATGACCTTACTTCTTTGTTTTTAACAATAACATGGGTTATACTTGATATATGGTGGCATGGTGGCCCAGGTGCTCATCATCTTAGGGTAGTCGGTTAATAGCCATTCTTGCTAAGTAGGTTGAAAGATGTAGCTAGCACGTGCATTTTGAGGTAAGTCATCAGGCTCGAACTATGTTGCAAAGGTGGGCTCTTTCCTTGTATGCGTTTTAATTTCTGCATTATAGTCGTGTAATAAGAAAAAGTAGGGCATGTATTGCGGCTCTGATGTTGTTATTAATCGCTGATGGGATAGGCACTGAAAGTAGGAAGATTTGAGAACAGTTTCTTCTAGATTGGTGAGGGATTGAATCTGCAGTGCAACACGATCGTCATGGGTTTGGCCCACTTGCTCGACCCTCTTGAGCCAATCTGGGTCTTCAATTTCCAAGGTGTCTATTCCCTCTGAAGTCACTCGCCTGCCAGGTACTGGCATTTGCTCGTATGGCGCTTTCGACAGGAATTTCAACCACCATTTCAGGTTCTAGTTCTTTGACTGGTGAGGGCGGCCTTTCATATGGTAATAAACATGTTTGTAGTTCTACCATCTGCTTCTTTAGGGCCTCTAATTCATCTATAGATTTTTGTAAGGTGGTCGAGTCCTGGTTAAACACATTCTGATTCTAACTTTTCAAAGGACTCCAAAAAATTTGCATGCTCCTCTAGTAATATTCTGATATCTTCAGAGGCAACAAAACAATACTTTGTTGGACTAATTTCTGCACCTGAGTTGCCTTCCATAGCAGCTTCAAGGTTATCTTGGTTTTGCTGTTAGAGGTGCTCGTTCTCTTCTAATGCCACAACCATGTGTTTGCGAAGAAGTCCTAAATTCCGATGTAATTTAGCATTTATGAGTATCTGTGATTCAAGCATGTTTTCTAAGTCCTTGACTGTTTGATCATCTATGTTTGATAGCTTTGACTCCATTTCGCTATGAACCTGTTGTAAAGTGGTATGTTCTGCTAGGAGTGTTTGGTGATCAGCCTCCAAGATACTGACTATAGCGTGCAGTCACTGAGACTCTGCCTGGAAGGCAGCATTGCACCCTTCCAATTGGTGGTATGTTTGTTGCAGATGGTGTGCATATTGAATTAATGTATTAAACAGATTAGTTACATTATGAGATGTAGGGGAAATAATGTGTAATGCAAAGGGAATGGGGGTTGTGTATGCGGTGTCTACCAATGATGTGGTGATTGGTGAGGTTTGTGGTAGGGGAGCGGGAGATGGTGGAAGGGTGGGGGGAGGGGGCAGTGCTATGGATGGTGAAATGTCCATAGGATCTAACAATGTGGTGCGTGCAAGTGCTACCATGTATGTGGGGATGGTAGGTGAAGTGATCGTGGTGTGTGTGTGCAAGAAGTGTTGTCCGAACAATTGCATATTATGCTAGTGAAGAAAATCCTCCATGAATGAGACATAGGGGGATGGGGTGATGGTTGCGGCTATGGTGTGGGAAAAAATTGAGGATGTGAAAGGGAAGTAAGGATCATGGGATGGGGTTACATGCAAAGGGTGGTAAGCTGGAAGACCAAGAATGTCGTCAGTGGGTTGGGGGTATCTCACAATGCTAGGTATTATGGGATGGCTAGTGATGGGGTCGGAGGACAAAATGACAAAGTGTACAAAGGATTAGTGATGGAAGAGAAGAGGGTGGTTTGTGAGGTTGGCTCACAAAAGGAGAAGGATGTGGATGAGGTTGGGGTATGGGTGATGGTAGTTGTTACGACTGCGGTTTGTTCAGTGGTGGGAGGCGATGGTGGTGGAGAAGGGGGAGATGGAGGGTGTAGGGGTGAGATGGGCGATGTCTGTACAAAAGTTTCAGTAGTGAAGTCAATGGTGGGGGTGAGGTTAGCTATGGGTTCTATGGTAGTGGTAGGTTCAGTTACTGGTATTCGTATATTGTTTCCTACTCGTGGTTGTGTATCGACTCTATGTTGGTCGTGTCGAATAGATTGCTGAACGACTGTGTAGATAGCCTCCTAAACTCCCAAGGATTCGGATAGTAGTTGGATGGAAGTAATGAATTGCGGATCCACTCCTTCACCTGCCAACATCTGTTCTATTAGGGCTTGGCCTGATGCAAAGGAAAGTTTATGCCTCTCTTGCACTACTCTGATCATGTCGTATAACCTTTGCAATTGGGCTGTGTATGCAGGAGCACCTACAAGTTCTGGTACTCCTTGCTGCTCATCTCAGTATCTTTCTTCATGCCCTTCCTTTCCCTTTTCAGATTCTTCATCTTTTGCATCATCTTCATTTTCTTGTTTCTCCACATCAACCATGGTAACGGGTACTTGGGATGTTGTTCATTGTAGTTGAGCTCCTTCCACTTGTTGTTCTTCTTCTGCTTCAAGATTCACTTCCTGTAAAATTTGCTCAAAGCCTTCATTGGTGAGCTCTTCCAAGGGTGCTCCTCCGAGGAATTCTAGATCCATGTGATTGGGCGGAAATATCAGATTTGGACCTTCAAAGCTTTTTCGGGCTAGTCGTAATGTGAATGGCCTTATCCGTCGAGGTGGGGGGGGGTGACATCAAGGATTAGTGTTGCTCCACGGGGTTGAGCACAAGGTACTTGTACAATTCCTCTCATCCTCTTGGAAGGGAGTCAAGTGGAGGTTATTCACTAATTTGGTCAGCACATTGCATAGAATCTTATTGGTGCTTTTGGCTTGCCCATTAGCTTGTGGATGATAGGGGGAAGATTTCTTGTGTATCACTAAGAACTCTTGGAGAAGGTTTTCAATAACTTCATTCAAGAAGTGAGTGCCTCTATCACTTACTAACTCTATCGGTAACCCATATCTAGTGAACACGTTCTCAAATAGAAACTTAGTTGTCATTCGAACATCGTTCTTCGTTTTGGCTTTCACTTCTACCCACTTGGTTAGATAGTCTGTGGCCACAATGATGTATTCAACATGTGAACTCTTAGCTGGGGGGTTAATAGGACCTACAAAGTCTATTCCCCACTTAGAGAATGCGCGTCCACCCATCATAGGTTTCAATGGCATCTCATCTTTACGTATGGGTTATTAAGTTTGCTGACGAATGTCACACCGCTTCACATAGGTATGTGCGTCCATGTGAAGGGTGTTGGTGTAAATCACAAGCCTACACATTTGGCTTGATGGATGCATTGAAGTCCATACACCTATGGAGAAGCATAGGAACTATTGCTAGTGATTTATTACCACTTTATCTCTTTGTAAAGGTCAAATTGACTTGGAATCTTTTGTAAACACCTACCAAAAGGATTCGTGGAAAAAATTAGCTCTTTGATTGAAGGAATATCTCCTAGGATATAGGAGCTTGATCATAGGGAGCCAAAAGTTTGAATTTGAATTCAAATTTTTACTCATTCTCTGTAAAAAAGAGATCATGAAAAAGTCGCGGTTAGAACTCATCATTTTCGAGCTTCTCATTACTGATTGTGAGTGTGTGTGAGACCTACACTCTAGCCCACACCTATCTACACCATTAGGCAATGATTTTCATGCCAATGGATTTGTATACAAGTGTTCATTAATACATACATTCACATTGTTCATTTTTGAGTTCTCTGTCATACTACTTAAACGTCTGTCAACTTGTGGAGTGCATATCTCAGTCAAATCTTCACGAAATTCAATGATCTAAAGCTTGTTGGATTCATCTTGAAGGTATCTACATGCTATCAAAATTTGCAAAGATTCTATTAAGCCATTTCAGAGAAATTTGCGTCGAGGTGATCACTGGTCAATGTCTGCTACTGTCCTAAAAAATCGGGGGTATAGCTTTACTTACTAAATTGATTTCTCTTAGCATAGTTTATCTTTTTACATCATTATACTTGGAATAATTAGCTTGCTAAGCTAATTAGATACCCCTATAAGGAATTTTTCCACTTCCTATTGTGCTGGGCACATTGAGCAAAAGATCCAGTAGGTGTCAAGACATAAATAGAAGGTTTTCTTGAGATTTTGAGTTTCAAAGTTATCTGTTTTGATTCATTCATTACACACATCACTTCCAAAGTATATAAGCCATTTTATGGTGTCATTGGAAAGCTAAGAAGGTCTACTCATCAACTCTAAAGCAAAAGAGGGCTGGTACAAAGCAGGTTTTGGCAGTAACTACTCAATCTCTTGGAGTGTCCATCCATCTTTCCCTACAGTGGTATCAGAGCAAACTAAGGTAAAATGGGAGATGGTTTTCCTTCATTTGTTGATAAATTAGACAGGAACAACTATCAGGCATGGTCTGTGAGGATGAAGACCTACTTACAAGGAAGGAGTCTCTATGGATACATCTCAGGAGATGAGGAATTGTCCTCATTCAAAACAAGAGGATTGCCAACAAAGGAAGAACATAAAAAGCTCAACACATGGTGTGCTAAGGATGCATTGGCAAGGTCTTATTTACTCAACTCCATCTCTAATTTTCTTTTGCCACATATTAGAAATTGTAAGACATCCCAAGAGACTTGGGAAACCTTGTCATCTTATTTTTCCTCCAACACAAGGGCTAGGAAAAATCAGTTGTGGATTGAATTCACAACATTAAGGAAGCAACCTAAGCAAGCTGTTTCAGAATTTGTGACCAAGATTAAAGATGTAGCAGATCAATTAGCAAGCATAGGAGAAGAGATTGAAGAATAACAGATTGTGAGGCAAGTGATCCATGGGATCAAGGCTGATGACAAATGGGAAAGCTTCACCACTGCCATGGACCTTTACATGGTCATGCAAATTCCAGATCTTACAACTCTCATGGGACAATTGTTCACTCATGAAGCAAAGCTCAACAAGAATGGAGATACATCCAAAGGTAATAACTCTTCTTCCCTATATACAGATAAAAGTCTAAAGATAAAGGCAAGAGCAAGAAGGTGGAAGATGAAGGCTCTACCTCCCAAGCCAACTATGCAGGGAGAGGTAGATCATCAAGAGGAAGGGTCAGAGGAGGTAAGCAAGGTAGGGGGAGATCCTATAACTCCTCACCATGCAACATTTGTGGTTTATCAAATCATACTATAGATGAGTGTTTTAGGAATTACAAGAATCAGAGAGGAAGAGGATACCAAAGAGGTGGACACTCACAGTCAAGAGGGAGATTCAACCATCACCAAGGCTACAACAACGACAACTACAACAACAATTACAACAATAACTACAATGGCAACTACCAAGGAGGACTAAAATCCAGAAAGGACTACAACTACATAGAGGAGCAGGATAACTCTCTTTTGATCATGAACATGACTTCAAAATCAGGTACAAATGATGACCACCTATTCTACATTGACTCATGATGCTCAAATCATGTGGCTGGCAATGTAGCACTACTCTCTGATCTTGAGGAACCAAAAGGTAAGCATCAAGTCCAAACAGGTGATGACACCAAGCACTCAGTAGTTAAAGTTGGAAATGTTAAGACTTGTGATGGAAATCAGAATTTGTTGAGCAGGGTACTCTATGTACCAACCATTACCAAAAATTTGATGAGTGTTGGACAGATTGTGGAGAAAGGTTTGCAGGTTAGAAACAATCAATATGGAGCATTTGTGGAGGATCCAAGACATGGGTTCAAGAGGATTGCTAAAGGAGAAAAATCAGGTAGACTTTTCACTTTTGAGTTAGAAGACACAAAGAATATTGTACTACACAGTTATAAAGATAAAAAACTTTCAGAGCTTGAGATTTGGCACAAAAGATTAGGGCATATAGGAGAAAGAACCTTGAAGCAAATATGCAGGGACCAATGTGTGCTTGGAATACCTAATGTATCCAAGCAGCATATGATTTACAAGTGTGGTGCTTGTCAATTGGGGAAGTCTCACAGGTTACCTTTCTCAAGGGAAGGTTACATGCATGAATACTACCTAGAGCTTGTCCATACAGATGTATGGGGACCAAGCAAAGACCCCTCAGTCTCAGGATCAAGGTACTATGTGTCTTTTATATAGCAGATGGACTGTATTGTACTTCACGAAGCACAAGGATGAGGTGTTTAATTGCTTTAAAAAATATCTTGCACTTGTTGAAAATCAGACTGGAAAGAATTTGAAGAGGCTAAGGTCAGATGGAGGAGGTGAGTACTTCTCCAATGAGTTTGAAAACTTCTTGCAGGACAGAGGCATCAAAAGAGAAATAACCACAAGGTATTCTCCTGAACAGAATGGGGTAGCTGATAGAAGAAATAGGTTGATTGTTGAAACAACTAGGTCTATGTTGAATGAGAAAAAATTACCTAACTATCTATGGATAGAAAGTGTTTCAACTGCCACTTATCTCATAAACAGGTTACCATCTAAATCTCTTGATGGGATGACACCCTATGAAGCATGGCATGGTAAGAGACCCTCACTAGACCATTGTAGGATATTTGGATGTGTAGCATATGTACACATTCCTTCTCAGATAAGAGGTAAGCTAGACCCAAAGGCTGAAAAGTGCATCTTTATTGGATATGATCTAAATAAAAAAGATTATAGGTTTTATAACCCTTCCAATAAGGGATTCATGGTGAGTAGAGATGTTGTCTTTGATGAAAATGATTCTTGGTATGAGAATGAATGCAGGAAGGTTAAATTACCCTATGAAATGGAAGAAGAGTTTCCAAGTCTTGCAAACGAAGAACCTACTCAGAATGAAGACTCAAGTTTAGAAGATGAAGATACTATCAATCTTGAAGAGTTCAAGGCATGGAAGTCCAAGGGCAAAATGAAGAGGAAGAAGCTTGAAGACATACCTGAATCTTCAACTCAACCAATCAGAAGATCACAAAGAGAAAGTAAAAAACCTATCAGATATGGGTATGATACATCTCTTGTTACTAAACATTCTGTTTATCTTGCCAAAGATTTTTCAATTGAAGAATCAGGATCATATGAAGAAGCCATAACCAAGACAGAATGGAAAGAAGCTATGGATGAGGAGATTGAAGCACTCAAGGAAAGTGATACATGGGAGTTAGTACCAAAGAAGGACTCCATGAAGGTAATAGGATCCGGATGGATCTATAAACTTAAAAGAAATTCTGATGGCACAATTAATAGGTACAAAGCCAGATTGGTAGCCAAGGGTTTTGCACAAACCCAAGGCATTGACTATGAGGAGACATTCTCACCTGTGGCCAAGATGCCAACAATCAGAGTGTTGGTAAGTGTGGCTGCATCAAAAAATTGGAACATGTACCAATTGGATGTCAATAATGCTTTCTTGAATGGATGGATTTTAGAGGAGGTATATATGTCACAACCTCCTGGATATGAGGACCCTAAGAAGGTAACATATGTTTGCAAATTAAAAAAGGCTTTATATGGATTGAAGCAGGCACCTAGGGCATGGAATTACAGGTTAACTACATACCTCCAAGACCAAGGTTTTGTCATGAGCAAGGCAGATACTTCTCTATTCATCAAGAGAAGTAACTCAGAGGTAATATACCTGTGTTTATGTTGACATCATACTTATAGGTAATGATGTTGTTGCTCTAGCACAATGGTGAGAACCACGTTAAGAAGCTTCACCTCCTTAATTGTCAATCCGCGGAAGAGATAGGAGTGATATGAAGATCGTGAATGTGAGATGAAGTGAGAGTGAAGGTGAGAAGCATAGAGATGCACACACACATACACACACACAACGAAGAGACAAGCAAGGCACAATGGAAGGTGAGAAATTAACTCTATTACTCAAGAACACTCTTACAAGTTCAAAATAGCTCTAAGCTCTTCTCTACTCAAACAAGCTAACTTCAAAAATGAGCTCTCTAGCTCTTTTTATAGTTTCTAGACTAGTTTTGACCGGTTTCACATCTAGTGACCGGCATAGTTAAAAAATAGGTCCTAGATGCTATTTGAAAGGGTAAACGGTGTCTAAAAATAACAAAAATTGATACGCTTGTTCTACCTAAGCTCCTCAAGCTCGAGGACTCCTCGGCTTGCACAAAATGGAGCTATGGATTACAAAATGGGGTTTTCTATGTTACATATGTTACAATAGTGATAAAAATCATTGTTGGAGGTTTTTGGAAAGTATTTGAAAACATAATTCTTTGAAAAAGGATTTGACTGGCTCCCTGCTCCGTCGTTACATGCTTCCGCGTCTTCTATGCCTCTGGCTGCTTCCAACACCCCCCTCCCTCTCGCTTCTGTCGTCCCTGACAGAACCTTGTTGTGAGGTCTGTCGGATATAGTTCTGTAGGAGGTCTTGAGCGAGGGTGTGCTCGGAGATACGAATGCCTCGGGCCAGATCTGCCTCGAGTTTCTCCCAGTCGATTGGTTGCGGTTCTTCCGGTGGCAGGAGCTGATAGTGTGTTGAATAGACCATTCGTTCACAGGCAAATAAGTGTAATAAATGTGTAGGCCTGCTTATGAATACCTCTGAATGGTATTCCCAGAAGCCGGTTGTGAACATCTCTTCGAATGTCTGCTTGTAGCACGCCGGTAGATATTTTATTCTGCAATGCCAGGCATAACACACCCGTAGCGATGGCGTTGTACTCATATCATATACCAGGTCGAAATTGCCATGCTCAAAGCCCGGGGTGTTTACATGAGGTTCCTTGACGCGTCGGAAGACTTTAAAAATCATTTGCATCATGTCAAAGATTTTGACAGTCATATGCGCTGCTATATCGTCCATATGCTTTAGTCGAGGGAGCCAGTGGCGAATTGTAGCCATCATGTAGCCTACAGTTGGTAACTCGATGGGTGGCTTAAAGTAGGGGTAATTCAACCAGTCCTGACACTGCTTATTGTTTTGTACCTTGATAGCAAAGGCTGTCCAGGAGCGGCGTCGTGGTACTGGTCCCCAACATGGGTTGTACTTTAAGTGCAAAGGTGCCTTTACCCATGTACTCATCATTTCTGGATATTTCTGTAGTAAATCTTTTCACCAATCTGGTTGATAGATCTCTCCTTGCTGCGCATCGATTGGTAGATCAGCCTCCTCGAATTGAGTTGCATGCGATGGTTTCTTACCTGTCTCTTTCTCAATGGCTAACTGGTATTCGGCCATTAACATAAAATACGGTTTATACTATAGCTCGTGCCCAGATATGTATCGTCGCGGGGCCAAATGAGCAAAGAATGGAGATTGTAAAATTCTTTCTTCTATCATCGCCATGGCATGTAATTGTGCCTCTACTCTAGCTGAGTGCGTTGTTCCAAGTTCCTCAATTGTCTTCATCCACGCGGGGGTCGGGAGTTCGTAAGTCATCTGGCCTTCGGCCGTGACGCGTCCGCCTGGGATTGGTTGTGGCTCGTACGCCTCTTCAAACGTTTCCTCCACTGGGATGGTGACAGTTTCTTCCTCAGCTGGAAGCTCAGGTGGGGAATCTGGCCTTGGTGATGCTTCATATACTGCAATCCTTGATTCAAGGTTCGATACCTGGGCCCGTAATGCGTTGAGTTCCTCTAAGATGTCAGGAGAGGGGTCCCCAGGTGCTGGTATGTCTTGGTGTGCCGGTGCTCGTAACTGGAGTAATTTATGATCTTCTTTGAGTTTCTGTAACTCCTCGTTCAGGCGGTCATATTCATCTAACAATCTTACATGATCTTCTAGCATCATCCTCATCGAGTCTGAGGGAATGGCTTTGAACCGACTAGGACTCAAAGGTTGGTCTAGGTGGTCAAGAGCTGCTTCTAAGTTAACTCGGTTCTGATCCTGTAGGCGCTGGTTTTCCTCCTTTGCTGCTGCTAGATGTCTTCTGAGTAAGCCCATGTTTTGTGTTAGCGTTCCATTGCGGACTGTCTGGGCTCTTAATAAGTTATCCAGGTCAGCAGTGGCTTCCTTGGTCTTTTCTTCGCTTTCTAGTTCTAATTTATGATAGGCCTCTCGTAATTCTTGGTAGCGGGTGTTCAGTGAGGCATTCTCAATAGACAATAAATTAAGCTGCGACTGTAAGTCATTGGTTGTCCTTTGTAGCTGCTGGTAATTATCGCTAAGAGATGTGAACTCATCTCTGACTTGCGTCATACACATGAACATCTGTCGAAATGCATTATCTACAATGGGTGATAGTATTAATGGGGTGCTAAATGAAGATGCGGTGGGTGTAGATGCAAAGGGAACGGGGAATGGGGGTGGGAAGGTGGATGCTGTAGTGATTGTTGAAAATTGTGATGTGCCTAAAAATGTTTGTGCCGTGAGTGAGGTGAGTGATGGTGCAGTGGGTGGTGAGATGTCCATCTCATTGGACGTGTCTAGTGCGGTGACTGTGAATATGGGTGTGACTGTGGGTGCTTGTGCTGGTGTAAATACGGGATTTACAAAGGTTGAGGAGTAATCGACCGGGGGGCTAGCTGGTGTAGCTGGGTGGAAAGGGGAAATAGGGGTTACAGTGGGTCGGGGAGGTGAGACGGGGGAGAAGGTTAATGGCGGTGGTAATGGGAAAAGGGGTTGTGGAGGTGTGGGGAAGGACGGGAAAGATGGATGGAGGAATGGGTTGAATGGAAAGGTGGATGTGTGAGGGGGTAGACTGGGTCTAATGGGTGCAGGAATTGTGGGGTGAGTGGTCGTAAAGATGATTTCTGCTACGCCACCAGCGAATGAAGATGTTGGTCTGGGAGAAGGAGGGTGAATAGGGGAGGCAGGAGGGATGGGCGGTGATGGAGGAGTGGTTGGGGTGGTCGGTACTTCAGTGACTACTGAGGTATGTACAGTTGTAGCGCGGGGTGGGGAATCTACAAGGATGGTTTCTGCTGCCAACGAGCTTTCGGTGACGAGGCGTGCCTCCCTGGCTTGTTCTGAAGACTGTGCTCCTGTTGGTACACGAATGTATTCGCCGGGCTTTGAAAGTAGTCGTACTCTACGGGGGTCAAACTGTGGTAGTGGCTTTCGTTGCAAGTACCTGAGGGCTTCGTTGGAGCCTACTGATTTGACTAACTCTCTGAATCCTTTGATGTATGCGTCTTCGAATCCGCCTGTGACAAGTTCTTGTTCTATTATCGCTTGACTCTCTTCCTCAGTCAGCTTTTTGCGTGCCCAAACCTTTTCCATAGTTCTATACAGCTTCTTAATAGCCAGTGTGTAAGCGGCTGCTTCGTAAGTTTCATCTTCATGGGTACTTGTATCACCATGTGTGTCTGTTTGTTGGCCTTGGCCATCTGTCTGTTCATGCTCTTGGGATTCCTGAGTTCCCTGGCTGGCTTCGTCATCGCCTTCATCGTCATCGGTTGCTGTTCTTTCGTCATCGGAGCTAGATACAATCTGTCCTTGTGGCTGATCCCGGGGTGTGGTGGGATAGCTGGGCCTTTCATATTCTTGAGAAAACAATTGTCCTTCTGAAAACTGGAACTCATTGGAGAATGCATCGGGCATCTCAAAATCAAAAGTTGGATCCAGTGGTGCTGTTTGTTCTGCTTCTAAATGGGGTATTGGAAAAGAGAAAGCTTCCGCACCAATGGTGGTGGGAATTTCAGCTGCTGTGGTGATAGGTTCTGTGGTTGTGGCTGCTTGGGGTGCAACAGTACTGGTGGTGCCCTCCGGTGTAACTAGTCTTGATAACCGTATACGAATTGGTGGTACCGTGGGAGTGGCTGCTGTCGGTGACGGCTCTGGAGATGGTTGTGGCGAGGGTGATTCTGGGACTTGTAGGCACAGGATAGTTCCTCTCATGCATTTTCCGGCTCTGCCTTTGCTAGCCTTTCTAGCTTTCTTAGTGGTCCCTTTGAATGCTTTTAGTTCCTCACTGGTCATGGCGCGCTCTATGGGTAAGTCATATGCCAAGCACATATATATAATCCTTGTAAGTGCACAACACCCATTGATGACTTTCTTTCGTTCCCATCTATGTTGTGCCAAATAGAGCTGATCAATTATCCAGCTAGCTAGATCAACCGTTTGAGGTCCAGTACATGCTAAGTATAAACCAAACCAGATTCTTTTGTGGGGCATGGTAAAACGATCCTGAGCTGGGAAAGCAAAATGCTGCATGCATATCCGTAATGGCTTAGAGAGCTCAGGTGTTATAGCAGAAATATCCTCCCACTTAGTTACGTCGCCACGTTTCATCTGCTCTGGGACTAGTCGTTCTCGCTCCGTCGGAGTGTGCGTTCCATGTATTTTGAGAGCTGCACGAATTAAATCTTTGGACAAATAAAACCTTCTGAATGGAGGGTCATTTACCAAGGATGGTAACATGAATGTTCCAGGTAGATCCTTGTTCTCTGAAGCTGTCAAGGTGGTTACTAGGTAAAAGCATCTGTAAAAATCGGGTTTAGGCAGAGGGTCACTAAAATATTCTGTAAATCCCGCTCGTGCCCAAACGTGCGTTAAATCTTGTGTATTCTGCAGTCCTTCAAATTCTCTTGAAAAGAACTGGTACTTGGTCCATGTGCGAAGATCAAATGCCAAATTGGCCTCAAATATGAAATCAGCGTCTGCTAATGGTCCTGCTAGGCCTTGAAACCAGTGAGAATTACGATGAATCTTCTCAGTATATCCTCTAGGAGGATCGTCGATTGGCATGGGTCCTGGAAAACCTTGAAACTCTGGTGGTTGCATCGTAGGATAAGATTCCTCGAGTAATTCTCCAATATTGGCCATTGGTGTGCTTGGGCCAGCTTCTGATGGTCCTTCTTCGGTTTGCATGATGATTGACGAGCTAATGGAAAAGATCTGCTACAAAAGATTAGCACATTAGTATGGAAATTAATTATGATCCCATTAAGGTGAGACCGCAATCCCTTTCCATAACCGATGTGTAACCCGTGTAGCCAAGTGTCATGAAGTGATTGATGCAATGATTATTTGCAAAACTAATGCAGGTCTCTAGACGCCTACATGGTCAGATTATGCATACATTTCTTGATGAGCTTTTATTATGCATGATGTGGGGTTTTGGTGTATGAATTCATACAAAGTTGGGTTGAGGGTGAATTATTACACGGGTGGAGTTTAAACGGGATGGGAGAATTGTTAGATAATGGGGTACAAGAAGATGTCTGGATACGTTTCGGTATCCATTTCCTAAGAGTCTTTGAGTGGGTGGTGTGTTTCTGCTGAGGGACAAAATGTGGTATCGGGTTCGGTGGTATTGAAGGATGGAAAGATTTCTGAGGGGTATATATTACATGGCTTGAGGGTTGAACTATAATACATTGCTTGGGTACCCAAATCTACGTGGGTGTGGGTCGATTGATAAGATACTTCTTGGCGATCCAAATCTGTCGAGTATTTGTACTTGTAGAAGAAGATCGAGGGGACTTTGAATACTGACTCTGCTTCTGCTTTGACTTCTTCTTATCAATGTCTAAGTTGTTGAAATCTATCGATGCTTTCTGTTCTTTTGGCACCCATATTTGTCTCGTGCCACTTGTTCTGCGATTTTGATACTGCTGTCTTTGCCTTGTCTGGTGGTGTCGTCGGTCTGGGTTCCTCTATTGTGGTTGACTCCTTCGTGGTTGGGTTTGAGAGGTCCATTGGACGCTTTGCTTTGGAAAAGAAGGGAGATCCAACACTTGCGTGACCTGCCCATTAGGAAGTGATTCGTTCTTTATCTTTAATCTAGGCCAGTCCGCAGCAAGTTTGGAAGGATGAGCATCGCAGGGTGTTGTGCTCATTTGGCCGCTGATGCAACCCACCTGACCGCTGATTGTGTCCATCTGCCCTAGCGGTTGGGTAGCTGCCCCTTCTAGTTTGCAGGAAGCCCAAGGGAAGATCTCCTGTCGTCCTTCTGATTGACAACTGTCCATAGCCAAGCCCGAGTGGGTTGGTGTAGACGTAATGTGACTGATCTGACCAAATATCTTCCGGTCTTCCGTTGCATGTATTTCATAGGGTCTAGGGTTACAAACCTCAGTCGGAATGCCATTAGGGAAGTCAAGCGGTATCACTCGCTTCTATTCTAAGGTTCCAATCTGTAAGGAGCCTTGTCTAAGATTTAGGTCCATTGAGTGATCGTATAGGGGTTCTATCAGGTCGTCATCATGGCACACTAGTAGCTTCGCTGTCATGGTCACTTCCTTAATGAGGATAGGAAGGTCCACCTCAACCATGCAAGGGGTTTCCATGCCTCCTAGCCCTATGAGGTATGCCTCAATTGGCCGCATTTCTATTCCTGAATCCTTATAGTGGGACCATCTAATCACACTAGTCGTAGCACCTGAGTCAATTAAAGCCCTGAGCTCTTGGCAAGGGTTGCCGTGCTCTAGCCTGACTGTAATGAATGGTCTCCTGTCCACTATACTAGGATGAGTGGTTGACTTTACCTGACACATGGCCATGGGATATCTGGGTGTAGTTTCCAGATGGTTATAATGTTCTCTCCCTAGTCCTTGTCTTCTTAGCTTCATGCGTTTAATGCGTTCTATTGCTTCTGCCTGAGCTTCCGCTCGTATTCTATTTTCTTCCTCCTTACGCTTCTTTGCCAACGTGAGTCGTCTAAGCATATCCTCAGTAAGAGGTTCCTGATATAACTTGACTCTACAACCACTAATATAATTAGGCATTATGTTTCCTTCTAAGGTGGCTAGCTGTATTGCTCCACTTGTCGAGAGTCTGTTAATGATCATAGGTCCATAACCTCTCTTTTCTAACTTACGTGCGTGTTGCTTTAGCGTATATATTAGAACTAAATCTCCTTCTTTTAGGCCTTTATCTTTCACATGTGCATCAAAATATGCTTTCTGTCGCTTCTTTGCTGCATATATTCCATCTGTTGCCTTTAGCCTGGTTTCTCCTAATCGTTCCAAGTCCATTATTCTCGCTGATAATTCATGGCCGGTCCACTGATGTTCTTGTGCAACCTTAAGGGTCGGTATCAAGAAGTCCAAAGGAAGCACAACATTCTGACCAAAAACCATCTGAAAGGGAGTTGCATTGAGTACGGTCTTGTAGGCCACTCGATATGCCCAAACAGCGTGGTGTAACTGTTTGTCCCAATCTAAACGTTTGTTGTTCACGAGTTTCGTCAGTACGTTACAAAGGATCTTATTAGTGCTTTCAGCCTGACCATTCGCCTGAGGATGATATGGTGCGGATTTCTTGTGAATCACCATAAAATCCTGTAACAAATATTCAATGACTTGGTTTAGAAAGTGAGTGCCTCGATCGCTCACTAACTCTATAGGCAGTCCATATCTTGTAAAGACATTCTCAAATAAGAATTTTGTAGTCGTGTGTGCATCATTCTTTTTTGTGGCTTTTGCCTCTACCCATTTCGTAAGATAATCCGTGGCAACAATAATGTATTCCGCATGTGTACCTTTTGCAGGGGGGTTAATGGGTCCTACAAAGTCTATACCCCACTTAGAAAATGCACGTCCGCCCATCATGGGTTTCAATTTTCATCTCTGCGAGTAGGAAATTGAGTTCTTTGGCACACATCACATCTCTTTACATAGGTATGAGCATCCATGTGAAGAGTGGGCCACCATAATCCTGCAAAGAGGATGGCTTTGATTATCCTATCGGGTCCAAAATGACCTCCTGCAACATCTTGGTGTGCAGTCTCTAGTATGCTCAGATAATCGCTCTCATGAACACATTGTCTTAGATATCCATCTCGTCCTCTTTTGTATAGGTTATCGCCAATAAGTGAATAATCTTGAGCTTCCTGCTCTAGACTGCGTTGTCGTGCTAAAGTCATTCCTTGAGGGAATGTGTTCGTCCTCAAGTATGTCACTAACGATTCACTCCAGTCTGGTGTGAGAGACACGTGATACAATGTAGCATGCTCTACTGGTGGTCTTTCACAACAAACATGGCATTCTTTACACAACTTGTAGACATCGCTTCCATCAAAGGCCAATATACTCCTAGTCTATGCAGAGTCTGTAATGTTCGATGTTTCGAATGATGTTGCTTTAATGCACCTACATGTGCTAATTGCAACCAATTTGCATGTTCTGATTCATCTACACAAAAAGCAAGAATCTTTTGATTATCCTGTTTATATATGCTTCCTGCCATTATTTGGTATCTCTGAGACTTGGTAATCTCTCCCTCTTTGATCTTTATCCTAGGATTCTTGGGTCCATATGTGAGAATAGGGACTATAGGCTTAGCCCATTCTGGTGCTATCTCAAGGTTAAACAAATATGCGTCTGGTAACTCATCCACTACTCCTTGAGGAGCTTCTCCTGAGGTTAATCTTGAAAGGTGGCCAACTCTAAGATGTGTCTTTCCTTTCCTGACTACGACTTCAAAATCATACTCCATGAGTAATAGAAACCAACGTATCAATCATCCTGTGTTACATGGTTTGTTGACTAGGTACAATAGGGCTTGATGATCTGTAAAGAACTTGAATTTGTTGGCCAACAAGTAGTGCCTAAACTTCTTTACTGCGTAGATCATCCCTAATCCTTCTCGTTCCGTCGTGGTGTAATTTCTTTCTGCTGCGTTCAATTGTCTGCTCGCGTAAGCTATGGGGAGATCTATGTTACCTTCATTCGTGGGTTGTGCTAACACACATCCTATGGCATAATTGGATGCATCCACATGTACATGGAATGGCTTACTCCAATCTAGGGTAGTCAATATAGGTGCTGAGCACAAGCCTCGTTTAAGTTCATTGAATGAATTTTCACATTCATCTGTCCATTCAAAATTGGTTAAAAGAGAGTACAAAGGCTTGGCTATGATTGCACACATGTGTATGAATCTCCTATAATAACCGCAATGGCCCATAAATGCTTGTACCTCTTTCACATTAGTTGGTCTAGGTAATTCTGCAATTACCTTCACTTTTTCCTCATCCGTAGAGATTCCATTTTTTGACACAATGTGTCCTAGAATTTTACCTTGTCTGACCATGAAAACGCATTTTTCTGGGTTCAAACAAACCTGATATTCTCGACATTTGTCAAATATTTGTCTTAACTCTGGGATATGTGTCTGTCTTACATTTGAATGTGCACATAAGTCATCGACATAAACTTCCAAACTCTTGCGTAAGAATTCTTTGAAAACATGACACATGAGTCGTTGGAAAGTGGCGGGTGCATTTGTTAAGCCAAATGGCATTACCCGAAATGCAAATATGCCCCATTCAGTGGCAAAAGCCGTCTTGTGTTGGTCCTCTGGAGCAATGGCTACTTGATTATAGCCTGAAAAACCATCAAGGAAGCTGTAAACTTCCTTGCCCGCAACTCTTTCCAATAGATGTTCCGTGATAGGAAGAGGATAACTGTCTCTAATCGTGGCGGCATTAACTTTTTTAAGGTTAATACACACACACAATTTTCCATTTTTCTTGGGCACAACCACAATGGGGGATACCCATTCAGTATGCTCAATTTCGTAAATGAATCCTGCTTCTATCAGCCGATCTATCTCCTCTTTAATCTTCGCAGCGTAGTTATCATTGTACGTGTAAGGTTTCTGTTTCGTAGGTTTTGCATCTGGAGTCATAGGGATTCTATGAGAACATATATCTGGATCTACTCCTTTCAAATCTTTGTAACTCCAAGCAAAAACATCTCTATATTCGCGCGATAGGGCAACTAGCTCTTCTTCTTCTTCAGTTGTCAAATCATGCCCTATGTATGTACATTTTTCTTCTTCTCCTTCTATGGCTACGATTATTTTCTTGGTTTTCTCTCGGTTATCATATACTTGTCCGTCATTCGCCTTTCTATTAGGCATTCGTACCATGATTCTTCTATCTTCGATTTCATATTTCTTGAAATTCTCGGGTACTTCAAATAAAGATTCTTCTTTTTTTGACATGGTTTCTTTCTTCTTCCTTTTCTTGCCTTCACTTTTGCTAGTCACTTGAGTGGCTATTGTCACGTCATTCATAACTTCCTCGTGTCTCTGAGGGTGAGTCTCTACTTCGTAGAAATATTCTTCCTCTGATGCAAAGGGTGGGTCCATGATAATTGATTCTAAATCGAAATCGCTTGCATCCTCAAATGCATCAGTGTTAGGTTCACACTCTTCTAAAATTGCATCGCACATGATTGGTTCTATCGTAAAAACTGAAATGTCATAGCCATCCTCGTCACAGTGGGGTGTCCATTGTTCTTCATTGATGGCTATGTCCATGGTTGCTAGGATTTCTGCCCAACCATGGGGTTCAAACTCTTCGTCTGGAAATATTACAGGTGCATAAGCTGGATCCTGAAGGGTTCGTGGATGTTGTTCTGCACCTAAGGTCCTGGCTTCTAACCTTTCTTCCTCTTGTTTTGCAACTTTACACATCCGTAGATGAGTATCCTCATGCAACCAAGAAGGATCTGATTCTAATGAGTGCACGGATTCCGTCTCTACTGGTGTCTTATGGATGGTATTCCATTGTATTGGGGGTACATCTCTATGTGAATAGTCTTTAAGGTTGACTTTGGTATTCACTCCTAAATGTTGCAAGTACAAAGAATTAGTTCCCCAATCTTGTACAATTTGCAACTGACGCATGAATGGTCGTCCCAATATCATCTCATAAGCATGATTTTTACTAAAATCACAAATGGCAAAGGTATGCTCAAATTCTACACCACAAGTGGTGAGAGATATGCCTTCTAGTAAGCCTAATGGTTTTTCTATGTGTCGGTCAGCCATTTGTAGCTTCATCCTGGTGGGTCTTAATGCTAGCTTACCCCAATGTTTCCATAAAGCGGTCGTAGCGATGGCTACGCCGGCTCCTGAATCTAAGATGGCTTTCGTGGTGTAGCCCTGATGGGTTATCGGAAGATAAGTGTTACCTTCCTCTCCTTCGCTTACATCTCCAATCTTTTCTATAGGTATTTCTGGTACCTCTTATGTGATCCTATTTGTGAGGAAGTAGTAGCAAGCTCAGGGAATTGATTTGCTACATGTTTCCACAATTCTGGTTTTACCTTTAACAACTCCTCTAGAGTGAGATTACATTGTACTTTGGTATTCTTGATCACTTCCGTGTTTCTAGGGATTACTGATTCTTCATTCCTCACTATTATCGTGGGTGCTCTCATATTAATAGACTTTGCTTCCCAAGAACCTGTGAACTGAGGTAATTCTTGTAAAGAATTAGATTCAAAAGTTGTGTGTTCACTCAGTTGCTCCTCCTCTACCTCATCGTGAATAGAGGGAATGTCTTGGGGAAATTGTTCCTGCAAGTCATCTATTTCTTGAATAGGAGGATGGGTTCCTTGTTCTTTTCTCTATTTCTCTTCTTGGATTTCTCTCAAAAATTCATGTGAGTACCTATGTATGGAAGACAGATTGTCTTGACTTTTTGTATTGGGTACTTGAGACAGGGATGGTGCATTCCTTTCCTGTGTCTCTGGGACAATAGGGTTCCTATGCTGATCCTTTTTCTCTTTGCTCTCTATCAAGTATTCTAGCCTCTCCATTAGTCCTTGAAAGTGTAGTTCCGGTTTTGCCATGTTATTCCAATTAAGATATCTAGAGGCTTCGAACAAAGCTTGTGCTAGTTCTACCATCTTCATGCACAGTTTAGTCCTCTCAATTTCTAGATCAGCTCGTGGGTAGTTTTTACTCATTTCAGCTACCTGAGGTCCCTCTTTTAATATAGCCTGATATGCACGAAACATCATGTCTAGATTTTCTGGTATGGGTTCCGCTAAAACTGATCCTGATTTTTGAGCTGGATTCTCTTGATTCAATTCCTGCGAAGTCAATTGTAGAATTTTGGCTCTAGATTCCTTTAAACTTCCTTCCAACTCACTTATCTTTTTACTCCATTTTCTCTTAATTCTTTCTCTAGAATCTTTCCAAGATTTTGTCTTTTTACTGCTAGATTCTGCAGCTTCACTAGTTCCGGCTACTTTCTCCTGATTAAGCTGTTGGTTCTGTAAGAGCGCCTGGGCTCTTGTGATAGCTTGGATAGGCACGTATGTAGGGTTGGATCCATCTGCGTTATTTACAATACCTATCACGTTGATCGGTGTCACATTCGAAGCATTAACAGGGTTCTTAGGGCAATCTTTGATTATGTGCTCTTTGGCACAATCAGCACAAAAGCCTTGGATATTATAGTACTGTGATTGTCCTGCTATCGGGGGATGTGGACAATCCTTTATGAAATGATCTCCTTGGCACCTAAAGCATGGTCCTCTAGGGCCCTGTGGTCTTTGTTGTCTTAATTGGGGCCGTGGATTTGGGTTTGTGTACATCACATTAGCATAGTCTGGCTCCCAACTAGGTTCCACTGGTGGACTATCATAATGATATGTCTCCACATGTTCTGGTGACTCTGTGTAATATGCGGGTGGACTATCTACATGCGTAGAGTCAAAACTGTTCAAATTCGGGTCACCCTCTGTGATCAAAGGTGAAGAAGGCACTAAGGCCCTACTTAGGTTCTCTTCTGCAGCAGCGTATTTGACTGAGATGACATTCGCTGGTGGGGGTGGCTGCTGAGCTAAGACAGGTTGAGGTCTCTGTTGAGCCTGGTATGGGTAGTTCTGAGGAGGCATATAGTAATAAGGCTGAGCATTGTAATGGCCTTGATACCTACCTGGCTGCTGGTATGCTTGCGGGTAGTTCAGTCTCACTGTTTGTTTGTTGTATGGGCAGTCCTGAGCCGTATGATTCGTGTATCTTCTTTCAATTGTATAGTATTGGCCACTAGGGTTGGTTTGTGGTTGTGGTGCATTGGGGCACACATTTGCCATATGATCACCACCACAGGTGTAACAACGCTTGTTCATTAGTACCCTAGGTTTACTAGAAACTCCTAGTTTCTGGGCCACTTTTTCTGCTAGGTCTTCTATTGAGCTAGACAATTTTGTGGATGCTAGAGATGAACAGTCTGAGTCCTTATAGACCTTTGAGAGTTCCAACTCGTCTCCTAAGTTGTCCTCAATGTCTATACAAATTCTTACACATTGCTCTAGCGTTTTGGGTTCTTTTAGGTACACATAGGAGCGTAGTTTAGAGCTCAACAAGCCATCTAGAAACAATGACACTTGCTTAGCTTGTGAGGGTAGCTCTTGCATTGGACATCGTTCAACATATTGTCTAAACCTACGTACTGCGAGTCTAACTGTTTCTTGAGGGGTCTGTTTAAAGCTATGAATCAACGAAGACGTGTCATGTCTAATCCCACTTTTAGAGAATTCAGTGATGAATGACTCTAAAAAGTGATGGATGTCTCTAAATTGCCTTTGTTGCAAAGGTTGGAACCAAGTTAAAGCTGTATTCTTTAACGTTAGTCCAAATGCGTTGTATTGCGTGAACATGTCTTCAACTTGTTCTGCTCTTAGTACTTGCTTGAATTCTGCGACATGGTCATAGGGATCTCCTGTCCCATCAAAATAATTCTTCATTGATTTTACTAATTGAGTGGGTCTTAACATTCTTGCATGTTCACGTGGTCTAGGTAGAGGAAAATCATCTCTACCACCTGGTATTCCATGATCTCTTTGTCTATCCGCTCTATTAGTGTCTGTGGTTGTTCTATCTCTCCCTATGGGATGAGTGAAGCGTACTTCGGGTCTTTCTTTATTTTTCTCTCTTTGATTTCCATGGGCTGATGATGTTCCTGCCCCTTGTTGACTTGTATTCATGTTCGTTCTAGATGGAGGGAATACCAATTCACCTCTCCATGTGTATGTGTTTTTAGCGTGGTTAGGCACCACAAAGACTCTTTCTGAAGTCTCATCCAGGTATACAACCTTTCCAGGTGTATCCGGGTCCTTGAACTCGTATATCGTGATGATACCTACCTCACTAAGTAGTTCTGTCTTGTATCTCCAAAAGGCTTCATCAGTTTCTTTATTTACAAACAACTCTATGCTTCTGTTGTCCTGAGGGATCCATTCCGGGATTAGTACTCGTGTCAGTACAGATTTCCCTCTAGGTGTTCTAGGTTCTTCTAATGGTTCTTTTCCTGGAGATTTAGCTTCCGTCTCTAATTGAATTATGCCAAACTCATTCGTATTGTTTGGCTGCGTACTTAAGATGTACATTGTTCCTTCCTTGTCTATGTACGCGTCTCTCTCGAATTTCACCACTGGATGTTCCAATCCAATGGGTTGATCGGGGTTGTGCATTTGCACCACTTGCCTTCGCAAACCATCCTCATAGATGCGAGCACCTAATCGGTTGGTTCGGAGAAACTCTAGTTGTGTTCTATAGGGTCCTTCTGGTTTTTCTAAATAGGCTACATTAGACCCTCCTTCTGGTCTTTCTGTGCTAAATGCCATTTCTGAATCACTAGTATCTGAGCTCTCGTAGGGATAACTAGTGTTCAACTATTGAGCCCACGATCGTGCAGTAGTTCTTACACTTGCCTCTGATGATCTAAGGCTTCGTCGGTCTGACTTACCTATATGTTTGCCCGATCTAAGGTTCATTAATTTTCTTCCTTGCACACTCAGTACACGCTCAGATCGTCAATGATTCTTTGTTATTACTTTCTTGATTCTTTTTAGATTTCTTTAGATTCTTATCTTAATGTATGCGTCAGGAATTCGACTTTCTGTGGTACTTTGAGTTCTCGTTCCGTCAGACTTATGTTCTTTCCTTTAGGTTTTCGTGTCACACACCTTTACTTTAGTCTTGATCTTGATAAATTTAATTCTCTTGAACTTGAGGAATTCCTATCGTCTTAAATCCACAATGCTAACGTTTATCCTAAGCTAAGAATTGACTGAGGGGGTTGAGTAATCTTCCAACCTCTCGTCAGCTTTTCTGGTTGCTTTGATGCCCAAGAAGCCGCGCTTCCCAAGCTTTATGCCCTTCACTGCCTTGCCTTGGTTGCCTTTGATTGCCCTTGCTAGACCTGGAAAAATCCAATATTAGACCAATTCACAGTTGGATGATCAAGCACTTGAGTATATACACCTTTTAAGTCCCTTCCCTTTTGCCAAACTTTTTAATGCTTGCCCCCTGGCTTTCTAGTCCCAAACTAGGTCAACCTCAAAATAGCTTATCTAAAAATAGACATATCCTTTAAGAAAAAAACAGTTGAGGTCACGTAGTACTCGTCAAGAGCTTTCTAATGAGCTATTAAGCTCAAAAAACGGACTTCGGATGAAAAAGTTATGACCGTTCAGGCCCTGGGGGGTAAAAACTGACAAACAGGTTTTTCTCCAAATATGAGCTAAGGGGTCTCCTATGAGTATAATCACCCAAAAATTTCCCAAAAATAGCCCCAAAATTGGCCAAAAAATGAAACCCTAAAATTTGCGTTTGGGGTGGACAATCGCGATGGTCTGAGACAGTCGCGATGGTCTGGGACCGTCGCGATGGCGTGAAGGTGAGCAATCATGATGGTCTGAAATGCACGGTCGCGATGGTCCAAAAAGTGAACAATCGCGATGGTCGAGGTGAGTGAACAATCGCGATGGCGTGAAGTCGGACCGTCGCGATGGCTCGATCAGGCGGACAATCACGATGGCGTCAGTCAACGGTCAACGTGCACAATCGCGATGGTCCAAAGTGAACCGTCGCGATGGTCACAGATGCGATGGCTTGAGCCAATCGCGATGGTTAGGGCGCGATGGCTTGAGCCAATCGCGATGGTCAAAAATTCGGGTTGTCGCGATGGCGTGAAGTGTGAACCGTCGCGATGGTCTAGCTTGCCACGTGGCACCGTCAGCGCGATGGCGTGAGCCAATCGCGATGGTGTGGGGTCAACCGAATAGTCGCGATGGTCCGCAAACCGTCGCGATGGTCCAAATGAACCGTCGCGATGGCGTGAGACCGTCGCGATGGTCCGGCCGAGCCGTCGCGATGGCGTGAGCCTATCGCGATGGTGTGACACAATCGCGATGGTCTGAGACCGTCGCGATGGTCCACCAAAGTATGATTTTTTGCAATGCAAGTATGGATTCCTAGAGGCGCAAGTGTGCTCTACACGCTGGTGTGGTCGCCTTCTTCAAATTCCGAACTGTGCAGACCATCGCGATGGTCTGACACAGTCGGAAATTTCTGACAGAAACTGAAAATTTTACCTTTTCCAAGCTTTCCTGATGCTCTGGAGCTCTGTACCTGCAAGAAAACTCAAGAAAACAAAAGTACACACAAGCACAAAAGCTCTCTCTCACTCTCTCGCATGCACAAATGAGGGGAAATGAGGAGAATGGGTGGATATGGTGAATTTTCTGATTTTTTTGGAGATGAAGATGATGTTGCGGTGATGAAGATGGAGTGTGGGGAAGGTGAAAAACACTAAAAACTAACTAAAAACAACAACAAAAACTGAAATTTTTACCTTCCAACGCCACTTCTTGCTATACTCTTACCATCACACATTCGTCCTAGACTCGATCCCCGACAACGGCGCCAAATTTGGTGTTGCTCTAGCACAATGGTGAGAACCACGTTAAGAAGCTTCACCTCCTTAATTGTCAATCCGCGGAAGAGATAGGAGTGATATGAAGATCGTGAATGTGAGATGAAGTGAGAGTGAAGGTGAGAAGCATAGAGATGCACACACACATACACACACACAACGAAGAGACAAGCAAGGCACAATGGAAGGTGAGAAATTAACTCTATTACTCAAGAACACTCTTACAAGTTCAAAATAGCTCTAAGCTCTTCTCTACTCAAACAAGCTAACTTCAAAAATGAGCTCTCTAACTCTTTTTATAGTTTCTAGACTAGTTTTGACCGGTTTCACATCTAGTGACCGGCATAGTTAAAAAATAGGTCCTAGATGCTATTTGAAAGGGTAAACGGTGTTTAAAAATAACAAAAATTGATACGCTTGTTCTACCTAAGCTCCTCAAGCTCGATGACTCCTCCACTTGCACAAAATGGAGCTATGGATTACAAGATGGGGTTTTCTATGTTACATATGTTACAATAGTGATAAAAATCACTGTTGGAGGTTTTTGGAAAGTATTTGAAAACATAATTCTTTGAAAAAAGATTTGACTGGCTCCCTGCTCCGTGGTTACATGCTTCCGCGTCTTCTATGCCTCTGGCTGCTTCCAACAGATGTCAATGGAATTAGACAAATCAAGAGCCAAATGATGAAGGAGTTCAAGATCAATGATCTTGGTCTATTAAAGTATTTTCTTGGGCTTGAGTTAGTCTATACTAACTCAGGAATATACATTACTCAAAAAAAATATATACAAGACATGTTAAAGAAGTTTCACTTGCAGGATGCCAAAGTAGCAAGTACTCCAATGGAGGTAAACTTAAAATTAAGTGCCCATGAAGGTGATGAAGTTAATGACATTACAGGTTATCAAAGTATGGTGGGTAGCTTGAACTATGCTACCTTAACAAGGATAGATATTGCATATGGAGTTAGTGTGCTAAGTCAGTTTATGCACAAGCCAAGGATACCTCACTTAGAGGCTGCCAAGAGAATCTTGAAGTATCTCAAGGGTACACAACATCATGGTTTGTATTTTCCTTACACTTTAGACATTGATATCAAGATCTATTCAGATGCAGATTGGGCAGGATGCAAGGATGATAGGAGGAGCACTTCTGGATACATTTCATTTGCAGGTGACAAACCAATTTCATGGCCTTCAAAGAAGCAACCCACTGTTGCTTTGTCTTCTACAGAGGCAGAGTATAGAGGACTGGCTAATGCCACACAAGAAGCCATTTGGATTAAGCTTTTGTATACAGAATTGGGTTTGTATACTAGGGCACCAATAATCTTTGGAGATAATACAAGTTCACTTCACCTTGCAGCTAAAACTATCTATCATGCTAGGACCAAACATATAGAGGTCCATTACCATTATGTGAGAGAGAAGTTGTTAAGCAAGGATATTCAACTGACCTATGTATCAACCAATATGCAATGTGCAGATTTGTTGACTAAAGCTTTGGATGGAACCAAACTTTGCAGGTTCAAAGCAATGATTGGATTGCATGATATATATGAAGATTGAAGATGAAGACCAAGCCAAAATGTTTGGCTTGAGGGGGAGTTGTTGGTGTAAATCACAAGCCTACACATTTGGCTTGATGGATGCATTGAAGTCCATACACCTATGGAGAAGCATAGGAACTATTGCTAGTGATTTATTACCACTTTATCTCTTTGTAAAAGTCAAATTGACTTGGAATCTTTTGTAAAAACCTACCAAAAGGATTCATGGAAAAAATTAGCTCTTTGATTGAAGGAATATATCCTAGGATATAGGAGCTTGATCATAGGGAGCCAAAAGTTTGAATTTGAATTCAAATTTTTACTCACTCTCTATAAAAAAGAGATCATGAAAAAGTCGTGGTTAGAACTCATCATTTCCGAGCTTCTCATTACTGATTCTAAGTGTGCGTGAGGCCTACACTCTAGCCCACACCTATCTACACCATTATGCAAGGGTTTTCATGCCAATGGATTTGTATACAAGTGTTCATTAATACATACATTCACATTGTTCATTTCTGAGTTCTCTGTCATACTACTTAAAAGTCTGTCAACTTGTGGAGTGCATATCTCGGTCAAATCTTCACCAAATTCAATGATTTAAAGCTTCTTGGATTCAGATTGAAGTTATCTACATGCTATCAAAATTTGAGGAGATTATATTCAGCCATTTCAGAGAAATTCACGTCGAGGTGATCACTAGTCAATGTCTGCTACAGTCCTAAAAAATCGGAGGTATAACTTTACTTACTAGATTGATTTCTCTTAGCATAGTTTATCTTTTTACATCATTCCACTTGGAATAGTTATCTTGCTAAGCTAATTAGATACCCCTAAAAGGAATTTTTCCAATTCCTACTGTGCTGGTCACACTGAGCAAAAGATCTAGCAGGTGTCAAGACATAAATAGAAGGTTTTCTTGAGATTTTGAGTTTCAAAGTTATCTGTTTTGATTCATTCATTACACACATCACTTCCAAAGTAAATAGGCCATTTTATGGTGTCATTGGAAAGCTAAGAAGGTCTACTAATCAACTCTAAAGCAAAAGAGGGCTGGTACAAAGTAGGTTTTGGCAGTACCTACTCAATCTCTTGGAGTGTCCATCCATCTTTCCCTACAAAGGGTTGGCCACCACAAGCCTGCAAATAGGATTGCTTTAATCACCCGGTCTAGTCCAAAGTGTCCGCCTGCTACACCTTGGTAAGAAGTTTCCAAAATCTTAAAATATTCACTCTCATGGACACATAGTCTCAGATATCCGCCTTTTCCACGCTTATATAGATTATCACCAATGAGTGCGTAATCTAGGGCTTCTTGTTCTAAACTTCTTTGCCTAGCCAGGGTCATATCTTGAGGGAATGTTTTCATCCTCAGGAAGGCTACCAATGGTTCATTCCAATCTGGTATTAGAGACACTTGGTACATTGTATCGTGCTACACAGGTGGTCTAATACGACAGACCGGGCATTCCTTACACAACTTATGGACATCTGCTTCCATAGTCATCCAGTGCACTCTGAGTCTCCTTACTGTCTCTAGAGTTCTTTGCCTTGATTAGTGTTGCTCTAATGCACCCACTGTGAAGAGATGGATAGGTATGTGCTTGAAGATGAAGAGGTGTTGCAAAATCCTTGATCTACACCAGCCAAATGAACTCCAGGAGTATATGGTGGGCCCTTTTAGCTTGCCAATGGATGTATTAGACACCCTATGTACCTTGGAAGATCACTCTAAAAAAGATAGATCAAAACAGATAAGTTGGAGTTAGCTCAGAGGTGAAAACTTGCTATTCTTGGTTCATACACCTGTCCAATGTTTTACATAATTCTCTGAGCACAGCAGCAATTAGCTTAATTCCTCTTGGTAAAGTCTAGTTAACTTAAAGAGCTAACTTTCAAGAGTAATCTCATCAAGAATAATAAACCACACACTGAGAATGAGTTTTAACAAGTGATGACATCATCCCGATTTTCACGGGCTGCTACAGAAATAGACCAGTGAGCCGAAAAATCAACATAACTCAGAATTTAGGAATCCAATGATTATGAAAATTTGTATGGTTATACTAGACAGTAAGATAAATCCAATAAACTTTAAATCACTGAATTTGGATACGTAACCGCTGAGAAATGGCTCTGACAAGAGGAGTGAAAAAGTCGGGTACCTGACAGAGAAGTGAAGATGAACAACCCTGTTGACTTCAAATGAACATAACTGAAGATTGCAACATCCAAATGACATGAAAATTTGTGAGCATATAGTAGACTTATAGAGCTAACTTTAACAAGTTAAATCACTGAAAATGATGCACCAAGCTCAGAGAAAACATCTCTGCAAGCGGACTGAGAAAACTGAGAGTAATGGCAGTGAGTAGTACACTTCACAAGAACATGGAAAGATGAACTCAAATAATCATGAAAATGAAAGTATATTGCTTGTACAATACAATGACTTACTGATACATATGTGTGCCTTGTAATCACACCTTGATATGGCATAAAGCTCAGCTCTTGGAGGTCTTCACATAGGTCTCTCTAACCACGACTAAAGCCATTGTTCTTCATTGATGGCTACATCCGTTGTTGGTAAAATTTCCACCCAACCATGAGGTTCAAATTCTTCTTCAAGAAATACTACAGGTGCATAGGCTGGGTCTTGAATTGATCTATGAGTCTCCTTTGCTCATGTCTCCTATCTTATCCAAGGGTATTTCTGGCACTGTTCTATGAGATCCTACCTGAGAACAAGGTTTAGCTATTTCAGGCACTTGGTTGGCTACATGTTTCCATAGCTCTGGACTAACTTTGAGTAGCTCTTCTAAAGTGAGATTGCAGTGCACTTTAGTGTTTTTCACTACCTTTGTGTTCCTAGGTATGATTGATTCTTCATTTCTTATCATGACCGTGGGTGCTCTCATGCAAGTAGACTTAGCTTCCCATGGGCTTGTGAAATGGGGTAGTTCCTGCAAGGAATTAGACTCGAAGTCTAATCTCTCATGGGATTGGGCACTGTCCTGCTCTCCATAAATGGAAGGAATTTCTTGTGGGAATTGATCATGCGCGTCATCCACAAATTCAATGGGAGGAGGAACTTCACTTTCTTTAGCCCATTTCTCTTCTTGAATCTCTCGTAGGAATTTTGGTGAATATCGATTCATAGAAGAAGCTGTGTTTGGTTCTGCGGAAGGCACATAAACTTCCTGGGGAGGAATGCTTATCTTTTCACTTTCATTGTCCTTTCCCTGGGAGATGGATTCCTTTCCAGATTTTGCAATTAGGCTCTCCAATCTTTCTAACAATCCATCAAAATGCAACTGTGTCTTAGCTGAACTAGAGTAGTTGAAAAGACAACTGGCTTCAAACATGGTTTGAGCCAATTCTACCATCTTAACACAAAGCTTTGTTCTCTCTATATCTAGATCAGCTCTAGGGTAACATTGTTTATGATCTGTCACATTTGGCCCTTCTTGGATTCTGGCCTGATATGCTTTAAGCATCATGTCTAGGTCCTCGGGAGTGGGATATGCTAAGACTGATCCTACTCTAGGCGGTGAGGGGTTACATGTGGTGGATTAGAAGGTGATAGGGATGATAATGGTGGTGGTGTGTGAGAGTGCATTTGAGAGGAAATTTGGACTATCTTGGCTTTTGTTTCTCTTAATCTTTCCTCAAGTTCACTCATTTTCTTAGACCATTGCCTTTTATTCTCTCTCGGATATCTTTCCAAGCTCTCGGCATTTTCTTTGTTATACTCTGAGTCTCACTAACCTCTGAGTTTTTTTCCTGGCCTAAGCCTTGGTTTTGTTGTAATGCCTGAGCTCTCGTGACCACTTGCATTGGGGCAGTGGGAGTTACACTTCCTGTAGAGTCTACTATTAACCCAATCACATTAATGGGAGTGATCTTTGTGGCATTGTGTGGGTTCTTTGGGCAGTCTCGTAAGAGGTGCTCTTTCCCACAATCATGACAAAACCCTTGAATTGTCACTAATTTGGGTTGCATCGGAGCAGTTAAAGGAATAATCACGAATGAAGTGATCTCCCTGGCATGTGTAAGATGGCCCTCTAGGTGCTTGGGGTCTTATCTGTCTAGGTTGAGGCCTAGAATTAGGATTTTCACACATGACATTGGCATATTCAGACTCTCCACCAGACTCACTAGGGTCTTCGTAATAGTAAATTTCATTTTTCTCAGGTGACTGCATATAGTAAGCCTATGGGATATCCATATGAGTAGAGTCAAAATTATGATCATTCGGGTCAGTTTTTGAAAGCAATGGTGTTACTAGCACTAAGGCTCTATTTAGATTTTCTTCAGTAGTTGCATACTTCACTGGGATTATATTGGTTGGAGTTGGAGGTTGTTGAGCTAACATAGGTTGAGGCCTTTTTTGGGCTTGATAGGGTTGTTGATAGGGCTGTTGTGGCCTACCATACTATTGTGGGTACTGATTCTGATATCTTCCTTGTTGTGGATATGGCTGTGGATAATTTTGTCTAATAGCTTGCTTGTTATAAGGGTAGTCTTGTGCAATGTGGTTAGTGTACCTCCTTTCTATGGTGCGGTATTGGTTGTTTGGGTTTGCTTGGGGTTGAGCCATAATTGGGCACACGCTAGCCATATGGTCTCCTCCGTAGGTGTAACATCTTTTCACTGGGGCAAATCTAGGTATCTGTTTGCTAGAGACTCCTAGTTTCTGAGCTACTTTCTCTGCAAGTTCCTCAATAGATGTGGATTGTTTGGAGGTGAGGCTAGTAGAGCTATCTGAATCTTTATAGATTTTTGAAAGCTCTGATTCCTCCCCTAGATTATCCTCAATATCTATGCACATGCATACACACTCTTCTATGGTTCTAGGGTCATTCGGGTACACATAAGATCTCAATTTTGTACTTAACAATCCATTTAGACATTGGATCTTGGTTGGGGAAAAATAAATTCACCCTTCCAAGTGTAAGCATGCCTTCCATGCTCTGAGACCACAAAGACTCTCTTTGAAGTATTGTTTAAATAGGTCACTTTGCCTAGGATATCAACATCTTTAAATTCATAGATGGTGAGTGCTCCCACTTCATTAGGCTGGTCAAGTTTATACCTCCAAAAAGCCTCATCCATCTTTCGGTTTAGGAGTAGATCTATGCTCTTGTTGTCCTGGGGAATCCACTCTAGAGTGATTATTCTAGTCAGGACCGATTTGCCTTGGGGAGTTCTAGGCTCTCTTCCTAAGTTTCCTTGCTCTATGTCATCTATGTCTATCTCTAGAATCACATTACCAAATTCATATGTTCTATCTAGTTGGTTGGTGACTACGTTCATTGTTCCTTCCTTATCTAGGTATGCACCATTTTTGAACTTGACCACTGGATGTTCTAGTCCAAGGGGTTGATCTGGGTTTTTAATCTGGACAACAGATCTTCTTAGACCATCCTCATAGATGCGAGCACCTAATCGGTTGGTCTTGATATATTCTAGTTGTGTTTTGCAAGGACCTTTGGGTTTCTCTAAGTACGTCACACCTGAACTTCCTCTGGGTCTCTCCATACCATAACACATCTCTGATTCGCTAGTTTTAGAGCTAGGGTAGTGCAGATAAGTGCTCAATTGCTCGGCCCAAGACCTAGCAGTGTGATTGAAACTAGCCTCTGAAGCCCTAAGGCTTTGTCTATCTCGTCCTAAATATCTTCCTGACCTAAGGTTCATAAGCCTTGGTCAATATCCCAATTTTTCCCAGTGCAACCTCATTGCAGAGTTCTTTTGTATTAGTTCCTTGTTCTTTTTAATTTTCTTAGCATGTCACTTCTTTTCCACCCAATTTTCATGGCAAGGGACACTTGCGTTTTATAGTACTTGAGTTTGATCACTTAATTTAAGTTCTTTTACTTTAGGGTTTTTCACAAATGTAGCCTATTTATGCTTGCACTTGAGTAATTAGGGTTTCTTGAACTTGATCATGCTTAACGTTGCCCTAATTAATCAAAACCTCTATCCGTACTTAGCCTAAGCTATGAATTGACAGAGGGGGTTGAGAACGATCTTAAGTTGCTTATGCCTTGCTCTTGAGTGCTGAAGAAGACCGTTCTCAAGCTTGCAGTATGCTCATGCTCTAGATGCCCTTTAGTGCTGTCGATGAACCTGTAAAAGCCCGAAAGTTAGCTCAAGATTTCAATTTAATTGACTTAACAAAGCATGTCCATTCATGTAATACAAAGACGCAATTTTTATTTGGTTTTATGGGTTATGATAGTTCTTATGAAGAAGTTATGACAGTTCAGGGTTCTAGGGTTAAAACAGGCTAACAGGCAAACAAGATCTTTTGAATTACTTGTATATGGGCCTCACAATGCTCTAATGGCTTGAATTTTATGTTCCAAATTGGCCAAAAATTGAAAAATCATAAACCTTGAAATTTGGCCGAAATTGGTTGTCAATCGCAATCGACAAGGCTGTCCGTCGCGATGGATAGAGTTGTCCATCATGGCCTGCCAATCGCAATGGACGGGGGTGTCCATCGCGATGTCAATTGTGATGGACAAAGTATCTCAGGTTTCTCAATTTATATGTGTCAATCGTGGCCCATAATTCACGACAGATAGCTTTTTTGTTGTGGGGGTGTCAATCATGATTTTTCTGTCGGTCGTGATGGATAGCTTTTTTTCATCGTGGGGGTATCAATCGTGATTTTTCAATCGGTCGTGATTTTTTAGTCGGTCACGATGGATAGCTTTTTTCATCGTGGGGGTGTCAATCCTGATATTTCTGTCGATCGCAATTTTTCAGTCAATCACGATGGACAGAGTTGTCCATGGCGATGGATGTTGTCAATCACGATGGACAGAGAAAGCACAATTTTTTTTGAAATTTTTGTGTGGATGTGATGTGCAAGGCCTATAGATCATGAATATGCACTTAGTTTTACCAAATACTCAAGTTTTTTGTCAATCACGATTGATAGAGCTCAACACCTCGAGACTTGTGCAAACATTTTTCATACTTGCACAACCTGCTAAAGATGATGATACAGCTGGAACCTGCAAGAAACACTCAAAAATGCACAAAAACAGCAAGCACAATATCTCTCTCTCTCTCTCTCTCACAAGTGAAATGAGGAGAATGAGAAGGGGAAGGTGATATGACCAAAAAACTAAAAAATTTGCAAAGGTGGGGATGGAGGTGGGAGATGGTGAGGATGAAGGTGCCTTGACTTTTGCAAATAAACCTGAATCTTTAGATCCTTGAGCCAATCCAAGGGCTTTGAGTCATTTTCATGGCTTTCAAAACCATTCAAATGGCTAAAAACACTAGTTCTATATGGTTTTTTCTTCTTTGACTACACAAAAACAAGGGAAGTTTATGTCTAGCCTATGTGATTAAGGGAGTAGATTGTGTCCACCACCCTCTTCTCATTGGTCCATGACTAATCACTCCTTAATCTAAAAGACCCATGAAGGGTTCATTTTTCCCCCTAATCAGATAAAGGTGCATCTAATTTGCTATCTCTCAAAGTTTGCCCCAGCCATTTAGGCATAGTTTTAGCCCTCTTCTATGTCAACCCTCTTATTGACAAGTACATCATGTAAATCTGTATCAAAAGTGGAATGATCTACATCATCATGTGGAACCTATAAAGGCTGAGAAACTGACTCATTTGCAATGGCACTTGACTATCCACCTATAGAAAGAGGAAACAAAATGTCATACAAATCTTTAGATAATTGACCTATTCTTCCTAGACTAATCATACTGTAGCAAATAGAGACTAACTCTTGGTTGGCAGTAGTCAGGGCATCACAAGACAAGGGAGACAACGTAAAGAATCAGAGCAAAGAGAAGGGCCAAGCAGGCAAAGCAGTCAAAGAAGATCCGACAATTAGGCCATACAATTTTTCCAAGATATCTCCCTTTTAATAGTGATTTTCATCACTACATGAACATTGTAAATATCGTTTTTGGTAGATTAGACTCCATTTTGTTCAAGTCGAGGAGTCCTCAAGCTTGAGGAGTATTGGAAGTAGCAAGATACCAATTTTCATAATTTTTAGACTTCGTTTGAGCCCTCAAATAAGCCCTGGAACCTAATTCTTAAATAGGTCAGACACTAGGTCTGGACAGGGACAAAGCTAGTCAAAAACTATAAAAAGAGTTTGAGAGCTCATTTTTTAGGTTAGCTTGTTAGTGATTTGAGCTTTTTGAAAAAAGTTATGAAGTTAGGTTCACTAATGAAGGAGTTTTTATGGAAGACCCTAGTAATGGTAAGACATTTTTTTTTTAGTAATTCAAAGAACTCCATTATTCCTCTCTTTGTTCTTGCCTTGTGTGTGCATGTGTGTGTGTATGTGTGTGCATATTGTGTGCTTCTCACTCACGCATTTGTGCCATCACTTGCTCATAGTCGTCAAACTAGTCCTCACATCTCCATGGATTGACAATTATGAGGTGGATCTCCTCACGTTGGTACTTGCCATTGTGCTAAAGTGACACCAAATTTGGCATCGTTGCCGGGGAGAGAGCTTCGAGGACAAGCGTGTGATGGTAAGACATAGAGTTGTGACATTGGAGTCGTAGGTAATTTCTTTACTTTCTCTTATTTTCTCTTTTTTACTTCACTGTCATCATCACCAAAGGGCTGAGAATGATGCCCATACTTTGAAGGCGTCTTTTAACATCTTCCCTTGGATCTACCCTTGATCTAACGGCTCCAAATGCATACGGATATGAGCACAACCCCAAACACGGACGTCCCTTAGATTTCCATGCATTTAATGGCTCAAAAAGCACACAAAAAAGATGATAAGCCCCAAATCCAGGGATCCATTGGATTGACCTCCATCCAATGGCCCAAAAACTTGCAGAAGTGTGCACATCAATGATTGAGTGTGTCCCTACTCCCACAAATTGTTAGAGCTTCTATCTCTTGCCTTCCATTGATTTGAATATAAACCATTGATTTCAAGCATCCAAAGGCTATAAATTACTCCATTCAAGAATTCAAAAAGATAAGCACATCAAATATTATTTTATTTGAGAATACCACTAGTGGTTTCACTTGCCCCCTTATTCTCCTTGATTAAGGTTATGACTCCCTAAAAGTTAGGAATCCTTACAAGGCCCATGCAAGGCTCACTTTTTCCCCTAATGGTATCGTACTCGTTCAGGCTCTCATAGTACTTCCTTTCCATCATATTTCTATGCAATGACTGCCTTTAATCTTTGTAATGAGAATGAGCTTGTTTCTTTTGATGAAGCACAAAAATTAAAAAAATTGGATGGTTTCTATGAAATCAAAATATGATGCTAATATGAAGAATGGTGCCTGATCTTTATGTCATTTATCTCGAAAAAAAAAGGCCACTGGCACTAAATGGGTATACAAGCTGAAATGTAAGCATGATGGAACAATTGACAGGTATAAGGTGAGGTTTGTTGCCAAAGGTTATTATCAATGGAGAGGCATTGATTTTGACAAGACCTTTGCTCCCACATGCGGAATAACTATTGTTCATAGCATTTGCACACTTGGAGCTCATCGTGCTTGGAAGTTACTTCAATTGGACATTAAAACTACATTTTTGAATGGTGACTTACATGAAGAAGAGTATGCATTTCAACCCAATGGTCTTGTGCAAAAAGGGCATGAAAACAACGTGTGCAGGCTAAAAAAAGCATTTTATGGTTTGAAGCAGCCACCCCGTGCTTGATATGAAAAGATACATGCCTACTTGAGTGCACATGGTCTTGATAACAATCCAACTAAGAGCACCTTATATGTTAAGTGTCTAGATAATGTACTTTTGATCATCATTGTATATGTTGATGACATGTTGCTCATGGTCCTAATTAGAAGCTTATTGCTGGATTTAAGGCTCATTTGCATGCCTCTTTTGATATGTCAAATTTGGGACATTTGCATCATTACTTGGGCATTTGATTTATACAAGTTGATGGGGGAAAACTTTGTGTCAAACAAAATTATTGATACATTATTACAATGTTTTGGCCTTGAAGATTGAAAACCTATTGCCAATCCTATGGAAACAAGTTTACGGTTGACTCTTCATGATGCTTGAGGTACATTTGATGATGTTCTTTATAAGCATGTTGTTTGATCCTTGATTTTTTATCTCTCAAATGAACATGCTACTGCATTTCCCAGGTGTTAAGCATTGGTATCAAGTAAGCACATCTTTCACTACTTAAGTGGTACCGGATTACTGCTAGATTTACATTCTTTTCTAACTTAAACTTGGTTGTTTGCTATGATACTCACACATCCACGAGTGTTTTTTGCTGCATGCTTGGTAGGTCAATCTTGGTTGAGGAAGAAGCAGCCTATTATGGACACTTCTAGTTGTGCGGCTGAGTATAGGGAAGCTTTCATAGGGACTCTTCAATGTGTTTGGCTCAAATTCCTTTTGGATGATTTGGGTGTTGGTCACTCTTCTACCACCACCATCTTTACTGACATTCAAAGCACATTGGAAGTTGTGGGGAATCTTGTGTTCCATGCTCTCACAAAGCACATTGAGGTGCATTATCATCATGTCAAGTAGAGGTTCTCTGTTGGAGAGATCAGGTTGGCCTATATGCCCAGATAGGATAATGTTGTAGACCTTTTCACAAAGGCTCTGCCTAGGGATATGTTTGAAGCTTTTCACAAAGCTTTGGACTTACTTCCTTTTGTAAATTGATCTCTTTCCACATAGCTTGGTATTTCCTTATACATGAGTTCTAGCTCATTGTTCGCCACATCACTTTGAGGGGGATTTGTTGATATATTTTGGTAGTGATGTGTATGAAAACACTTAGGACCATTGAGGCTCTTTTTTCCCTCTTTGGGAGGTTTTTTCCCTAGGCTTGTATATACTCCTATAACCCTAACATATCTCTTATCTTTGTACATTGACTTGGTAATACATCCTATATTGTGTTGTGCTCCAAGCTTCTTCTTCTTCCTTGTTTTATTCATGTGCTTCCGCAAACCTCAAACTCCAACAATTCACCTAGTGATCAAGTAGGGATAGAACTTGAACAATAAATAAAACTGAACTGAAGAAGATCAAGAAGTTAATGATGTAGTCATATATGCTAAGAAAATACCCAAAAGGCACAAATTTAATAGCTTTAGAGTGAAAGAAGATGATTTTTAAGACTTGAATTCATGAACTAAGGAGAATCCAAGGATTGTGAAGTTTCTAGTGTTTGGGCTTCACTCACTAATAAGGCATGAAGACATGAAGACATATGAGGAAAGAAGAAGGACAAAGAGCTATGGAAGTTGGATACTCAGAAAACCATGCTTATATGAAGGGAAAAATTCACACATGTAATATAGTGATGAAATTATGATAAAAAATAGTCTAGAACTTCTAGAATTACATGTTTGAGTTTAGGAGCATGTAGGTCGAATGCATATAAGTTAATGTGAGAGAAACAGCATAGAGTGGCATTATCATCAACTAAAGCAGAATACAAAGGCTTGTGGAAGCAACTAAAGAAGTAATATGGATGCAAACCTTGTTCAAAATTTTGGGCATTGATCAAGGTATACCTATAATGCATGAAGATAATATGACTTCACTTTATCTTGCAGCAAATCTAGTATTTCATGCCTTAACAAAACATATAGAGATCCAATATCATTTCCTGAGAGAAAAAGTAATGGAGAAAGAACTTGAAGTTGTGTTTACTCCTAAAAATGACCTGATAGTAGATATCATGAAAAAAAGCTTGGATGAAGTGAAGACAAGTAGATTTAAAGGAATAGCAAGAATAAAAGAGAAGGAGATTGTATGAAGAAGGAAGAGAATGCTAATTAGTGATTGAGGGGGATCTATTGAGGCTTCACTCACTAATTATGCATGAAGACATGAAGACATATGAGGAAAGAAGAAGGACAAAGAGCTATGGAAGTTAGATATTCAGAAAACCATGCCTATGTGAAGGGACAAATTCACACATGTAATATAGTGATGAAATTAGGATAAAAATAGTCAAAATCTTCTAGAATTATGTGTTTGAGTTTAGGAGCATATAGAACAAATTTATATAAGTTAATTTGAGAGAAAAAAATGTAGTTGAACTCGATTTTGTAAGTCCTAAGTGAGTAGAGAGGCATTCGCGTATTTTCTGAGAGAGATGATGAGGAGAGATCATTTAGTGTAGAAGGTCTTTCTATGGCTACGAGCAGGATGAGGTCATGCCATTGTGAACACATCTTCTCTAATAGAAAAAACATCTTTGTGTAGAAGGATTTGAGTTAATTCTATTTGTGTGAAGAAATCTAAGTGATTTCATAACTATATGAATGTTAGTTGGAAGTTACGAGTTTTTTGGCATAGATTTTAGTGATCTTCTAAGAGTCATATCTCATAGTATAATGCAAGGTTTTTGGTGAATGATAGGTCATTTTGAAGCTATTATTCCTTAGCTAAATTTACCAAAATATCTTTGCAAAACAGGGTGTGTGATCATAGAAATAAGCTTAATAGTGAAGGCATGTCAATCAATGAAGGTAGTTTTCAGATTTCAGACATAGTGTAACTTCTGAAGACATTTCAAGTCATTTGCAAGTTATTACTTGAAAATTTTTCTTGTAATGTGTTGGTTACTATATGTAAGAACTTATATTAATCACTGAACACAAGAATATCTGAAATTCAAGTCAAATCAAAGAAGAATTGAAGCTAGAAGAAAAGGTGCAATGTCACTCTAGCACAATGGTAAGCACCAATGTGAGATCCACCTCATAATTGTCAATCTGTGGAGATGTGAGGAATAGTATGACGACTATGAGCAAGTGAAGTCACAAGTGCGTGAGTGAGAAGCACACAAGCATGCACACACATACACACATGTGCACACAAGGCAAGAAGAAAGAGAGGAACAATGGAGTTCTTTGTATTACTCAAAAAGTCTCTTACACTAGCTCAAAACTCTAACAAGCTACCCTAAAAAATGAGCTCTCTAGTTCTTTTTATAGTTTTTTGACTATCTTTGGCCCTGTCTAGACCTTGTGTTTGACTTAGTTAAAAATTAGGTTCCTGGGGTATTTTGGAGGCTCAAACGAGCTCTAAAAATAACTGGTACATAGATAGTAATACTCCTCAAGCTCGAGGACTCCTCGGCTTGCACAAAATGGATTAGGAATAATGGAAAATGGTATTTAAAATGGTGTGAAGTGACTAAAATCACTCTTTGGGAAATATTCCTTCATGAAAATTTATGTGGCCTATTTGTCGAATTTGCATTGACTCCTTTGCCTACTTGTTCCTTCTCTCTACTATGACTCCCTTCATTGGCTCCCTTGTCTTGTAAGGCCTTGACTGCCATGACTGCCACCAACACCCCTCACTCTCTTGCGTTTCTTGTCTCTGACAGACCCTTCTTGGTGGGAGTTCTTGACATAATACTGGATGACATCTGTGGCTAGGTGATGTTCTTGAATGTGCAATCCTTGAGCCAAATCTATCATGATCTTATCCCAATCGATTGGACCTAGAATGTCCGGATGTGGCAAGCATAACTAATTGGCATGTATGGCTAATATTCCTAGAACCCAGTAGAGAACATTTCCTCAAAGGTCTACTTGTAACAAGTAGGTAAATACTTTATGCATGCATGCCAATCATAGATTATGTTGATGGAGGCTGTCTGGCTCATGTCATAGACCGAATCTCTATTACCTTCAGAAAAATGGGTGTCGAAATATATGGTGCTTATACCTTGTGGAAGGTCTTGAATACGACTGTCATCAGCTCGAAGATTTTCATACACATCGTGGCGGCGATGTTCGGTACATTCTTTAGGCATGAAGACCAATGACGTATTGTAGAGATCATGTATGCTATGATGGGTGGTGCTCTAGGTGGAGCAAAATATAGATAATTAACCCAATCAGAGCATCCTTTATTATTGTAGACTTTGATGGCAAAAGCTTTCCATGATCTACGACGGATTACTGGACAGTAGCATGGATTATATTTAATATATAATGGCATTGTGGCCCATGTGCACATCATTTCTAGATAGTCTATGAGTAGTCGCTCATGCCAATTGGGTTGAAAAATCGAGCCTCTACGTGCATCTATTGGTAGATCATCAAGCTCAAACTAGGTGGCGAATGTAGGCTCTTTTCCTGTGTGTCTTTTAATCTCCACATTATAGTCAGCTAATAATACAAATTAGGGCTTATACTGTGCTTTTGATGTGGTAATCAGGCGTTGATGGGAGAGGTTTTGAAAGTAAGAGGACCTCAGAACGGTTTCTTTTAGATTGGAAAGGGACTTGATCTGCACGGCCACTCTATCATCATGTGTTTGACCAATTTGCTCAAATCTCTTGAGCCAATCTAGGACTTTGACCTCAAATGTGTCTCGTCCCTCTTTCGTGATATGTCCACCAGGTACCAGCATCGGGTCATAAGGCTCTTCAAAACTCTTTTCAACTGGGATCTCCACCACGGTTTCAGGTTCTGGTTCTTCAATATGAGAGGGTGGCCTCTCATATGGTAGGAATCTGGCTTTTAATTCTTTTACCTGCTTTCTTAAGGCCTCTAGTTCTTTAGTGGACTGTTGAGGGATGGTAGGTTCAGGTTGAGATGTGCTGACATTGGCCAACTGCTTCTGGAGATTCGCACATTCTAATTCCATCTTTTCATAGGACTCTAAAAAGTTGGCATGCTCCTCAAGTAAGATTCGTATGTCTTCTGAGGGCACCGCTCTATACTTTGTAGGGCTAATTTTTGCTCCCAAGGTCCCTTCCATAGCTGCTTGAAGGTTGTCTTGATTTTGTTGCCAAAGTTGCTTGTTCTCTTCCAAGGCTGCAACCATGTGCTTCTGTAGTAGCCCTAGATTGCATCTTAGTTTAGCATTGGTGAGCATCAACGCTTGGAGCACGTTTTCCAAATATTTGACTGCTTGATCATCCACAATAGACATCTTGGACTCCAATTCGGTATGAGCCTATTGTAAGGTGGTATACTCTGCCGGAGTGTTTGATGGTTAGCTTCTAGTGTAGTGACTCTGACTTGTAGCCTCTGTGACTCTTCCTGGAAGGCAACACTACACTCTTCCAATTGTTGATACTCTTGTTGTAATTGATATGCACACTGAATTAACATCTTGAATGAATTATTTACATTATGAAATGCGAGGGAGGATTTTGGAATGTCGAGGGAATGGGATTGGGAAGGGGAGTTGTGGATGCTGTGTCTACCAACGAGGTGGTGAGTGGTCATGTGGGGGGTAGGGGAATGGGTGATGGTGGAATTGTAGGGAGAGCAGGAGGCACTGTGGGTGGTGAAATGTCCATGTGGTCAGATAGTGCGGTGCGTACAGGTGCTTCCATGTATGTGGGTATGGTAGGTGAAGTGAGTGTGGTGTTTGTGTATAGTGAAGTGGTTGTGAGTGCTTGTTGTCCTAACCTCTGTGTGTTGTGGATGTGCATGAAATTCTCCATGAACGAGACATAATGGGGTGGGGTGATGGTTGCGATTGATATGTAGGAAAGATGGAGGAGGCATGTGGGAAGTACAGATCATGGGGAAGGGAAACATGTGAATATGGGAATGTAGGGAAACCTAGAATACCTTGGGTTGGTCTTGGGATTCTATCTATGCTAGGTATAAGGGGGTGGCTGATGATGGGTTCGACAGGCAAAAATGGGGACTTATATAGAGGGTTGGTAATCGAAGAAAAGAGGGTGGCCTGGGATGTGGCTCATGAAAAGAAAAAGATGTTGATGAAAGTGGGGTTTGAGTAATAGTCGTGATTACTACGACATGTTCTTCATTGGTTTGTGGCGGAGGTGGGGGTGATGGAGGAGATGGAGGGTCCCAGGGTGAGATTGGGGATGTTTGTACAAATGTTTCTGTAGTGAGATCGATGGTGGTTGTTGGGGTAATTGTCGGCTCTATGGTGGCCATGGGTTCGGTTACTGGTATTTGTATATTCTTGCCTACCCGTGGTTGTGTATCCACTCTATGCTGGTTGTATTGGACAGATTGTCAAACAGTTGTGTAGAAATCTTGCTGAACTCTCAAGGATTTGGACATTAGTTAGAGGGAAGTGATGAATTGCGGGTCCACTCCATCGTCTACTAACATGTGTTTGATCAGGGCTTGGCCTGATGCCAATGAAAGTCTGTGCCTTTCTTGCACTGCTTTGATCATGTAGTATAGCCTTTGTAACTGGGTTGTGTATGCAATAGCACCTATGAGTTTCGGTACTCCTTGCTGCTCATCGTCATATCTTTCCTTATGCCCTTCCTCGCCTTCTTCAGATTCTTCATCTTCCATGTCATCTTCGTCGTCTTCTTCATCCACATCTATAATGGTAATGGGTACTTGTGATGTCTTCTTTTGCTTCAAGATTCACTTCTTTTAAAATCTGGTCAAAGTCTTCATTGGTGAGTTCTTCCAAGGGTGCTCCTCCGGGGAATTCCAAATCCATGGGAACAGGCAAAAATATCAGATTAGGACCTTCAGAGCTTCTTTGTGGCAGTCGTAAGGTGCATGGCCTGACCCTTCGAGGAGGGGGGTGACATCAATGGTTAGTGTTGTTCCATGGGGTTGAGCACAATGTACCTGTACAACTCCTCTGATCCTCAAGGTATAAGATAAACCAAAGTTTCTTAGGTGGCATAGTGAACCTATCTTGTGCTGGAAATGCAAAATGCTGCATGCACATTCTCAAGTGAACTGCGATGTTGGGCATCATGGCCACCATGTCCTTGAGCTTGATAAGGTTTCAATTCTTCATGTTATCAGGTACAAGGACTTCCTTCTTTGTAGGGATATGCATGCCTCTCATGTCTAGGGCCTCTTGCACTAAGTTGTTGGTTAACTTAAACCTCTTTAGCTCATTTCTCCTTGTTAGAGATGGGAGTACAAATGTGCTTGAACCTTGGGGATGCTTGCTCTGAGTCAAGGTGTTGATAAGATAGTAGCATCTCATAAAGTTGGGATTTGGGAGCTGAGCACGGATGTATGTGTCCAATCCTACTTTCTCCCATACCAGGCGTAGTGCTTCAACATTCTGTAACTTTTCAAATTCCCTTGTGAAAAAATGGTACTTGCCTCCCTTTCCATTGAATTCTAGCTCTGCTTCCTAAACGTACAATCCTTCTCCCAAGGGTCCTAAAACTTCACTAAACCAATGAGAAGCTTTATCAACAGGCATTGTATGGCTGCTTGGAGGGTCCTATATAGGTATAATCTGAATGGCCTACATCTCCTCCGATCTTTCAGTCATTTTCGGCATGACTGATTCTCCATATCAACCACCTATTGACTAGTTCTAGCATGGGAGCTAGTTCCTACTACATCAGCCATGATGTTGCTAGAAGTAGCTGATGCTTATCTTCTGGAAGGAGAAAATCACATTAGCATTGCATAGGAAACATGATAAACCTTTTTCCCTCTACAATACCAACATGTCATTCTTTGAGGTTAGAAGTTAGTTGAGTGATGAATGGTGTGTGTGAGTGAAAGTTAGAAGGTCAGTAATGCCCCTATATGCATTCTTGGCTGTGCAATGTACTCGAATGCATCTACGACTATGCATAGTAGTTTACATGGTGGGGTGTAATTTATTATAGACTTTAACTCTTCAACCTTTCAATGTGAGATATGATCTTTTAGCTTTGATGAATTTCTCATGTTTTGGGATTATGTCTTCTTGGATTTGCGACTTTTTGGGTACCCATTTCCAAGCAATCCTAGGTGTGATCTGTTGGTGCAAGTCAACCACCAATTGATGTTTTGGATAAAGACTTGGAGTCAAAGAATGAAGAAAATATTGATTTATGAAGCTTGTAGATAGTACATGTTTAGAAGATGAAGCCTTATATACATATGTACATTACTTTATGGTTAGCTCACATATACCTTTTGTATGGTTATGAGCTTGTACATATTTGCCTATATATACAAGAAAAATGTCAGGGCAAAGGAGAGAGAGCATGTGAAGAGTAGAATTAGAAGTTGTAACAGTTATTAGATACTTTAGAAGTGTAGGAGATCTCTCTTATCACTCATATGTAAAAACTTCTCAGAAATGAAGAAATATTGTGCCTGATCTTTTGCTTTGTACTCCTTCTGTGTTTCATCTTTTGTGAAATTCTTTTGTACAAGTCTAAGTCTATGGTTGGTTGACCTCTATACAAGTTTTCAGATCCTAATTGTGATTTGGGTGAGAGATTTGAGTGTAGGAACATTTACATGTGTAAATGTAAAGTAGTAAAGTTGCAGCAGGTGCAAAATTTGATGCTAATGTTTTGGTCAGTTCTCCTTCCACAGTGTAAATTTTTGAGCAAGCAAGCACTCATTCTTTAAGTTGGAAGGTAAGCTACCTATGGCTAAAAGCATTTGAATAAACAAGTTGTAATTGGGAGAACTATGTGTTAGAAGTTACAGGTGTCTACATCGACTATTCAGGAGAACAGTTTCAGACATAGGTGAATTGTTTGATTCATTTCTCAAGATATAATTAATCTTTTGGAATGAATTAACTTGGAGAAGGTGCGCAATCTATAGGCAACACCTTATGCAAAGTTTTATAAAAACCTTTACACATTTGATCAGTCAATGACTAAGATAGTGCAACAGACTTTATGAGTATCAACTCACTTCACAGTTTGTTCAAGATTTTGGTAATTGAGCATTGATCCTCCAAATTGGTAAAAGTTTTGAGTTTTTCTTGATATAGAGGTGCTCTAACATCAAGGATAGCTTGTTCTTTTGGAGATTAACACTCTCCATCAGTGGTATCAGGGCAGGAATCATCAAAATTGAAGAAAGGAGGACCCCGACTACTACAGATATAAAGAAATCAATATTTGAAGGTTCAAAAGGTGAAAGCTTGAAAGGAAAGCTTGAGAAGGAGGCCAGAAGATATCAAGAAGATCAAAAGGAACTTCATTTGAGGTAAAGGTAACCTTATTCCTCATAAAGGTTGAAGAATTTAATACATAGGTGAAGAAAGGATGGGAGATTCTCTTATGATAGGGAAATCGGATAGAGAAAACTATCCAACTTGGTCAATGAGGATGGAAGCTCATCTCATGAGCAAAGATTTGATAGGTTACATTACAGGTGAAGAAGAAAAACCACAATTCAGAGATCCTAGTGTTCCAGCTAGGGATGAGTTATCAGATTTGAAGACCTGGATGAAGAAGGATGCTCAAGCAAGGAGCATTATCTACATGGGAGTCAATGATTATTTGCTACCTCACATTAGAGGTCTTGAAAGTGCAAGTGATATATGGAATGCTTTGGAGGCGCATTTCCAAAACACTACAAAGTCAAGGAAGGCATCTTTATGCGTAGAGTTTACCACATTCAAGAAGAAGGCCTCTCAATCCATTTCTAATTATGTGACAAGGATGAAGGACATTGTCGATGCATTAGGAGCAGTTGATGAAAATATTGAGGAGGATAAATTGGTAAGGCAAATTCTCACAGGCTTGAGAGGTGATAAGAAATGGAAGCCATTCATTTTGTCTACTGAATTATCAGTAGACCATTTCACTTCTTATTTAAATCAGTTGCTAGGACACATGCTAACCTTTGAGTAGGATGTCAAAGATGATGGTGATAAAAGTGCAGGTCAAGCAATGTATTCAAAGGATAAGAAGAAGAATAGCAAAGGGAAGCAACAAGCAAATGAAGATGAAGGCACAACTAGCCAAGCTAACTTCCTAAGAGGAAGAGGAGGTGGCAAAGGTAGAGGAAGAGGTAGAAGCAATAAAGATGGAGCCAAGGCTTACTGGATTTGTGGTAAGACAAATCACTTAGCTCATGATTTTTGGCATAATAATTAGAATAATGGTGGATATAATCAGAACTTTAATTCAAGAGGAAGAGGTGGCAAAAATCCAGAGGTAATTTTAGAGGTAGAGGTTACTTTGGAAGAAATGCAAGTAGAGGATTCCAAAATCAATCCTACAACAATACCTACTATAATTATGCTTCAGATCAGAAGGAGGATTCAACCTTGATTATGAATCCAACTTGTGAAAGACAAAGTGAAGACCAAAGAGTCTTCTACATTGACTCAGGGTGTAGCAATCGCCTGAGTGGCAACATAGCCTTGATGACTGATTTGGAGAATAAGGTAACTACTCATGTAGTTCAAACATGTGACAATACAAAGCACAATGCGAAGTCAATTGGGTCAGTGAAGGCCAAGGATGGAAGTACTCTTCTGAGTAAGGTCTTGTATGTTCCTACAATTCCAAAGAAACTGATAAGTGTAGGGAAAACTGTTAAAAAGTTTATGAAGTAAGGTTCACTAATGATGGAGTTTTTGTGGAAGACCCTAGCAATGGGTATAAACAAATTGTTTCAGGGAAGAAAGAAGGGAGACTCTTCACATTGAAGATTCAAGGTAATGTTGGTCATGCTTTGTTCACTTATGGAGGACATAAGATCTCTGAATTAGATCTTTGGCACAAAAGGGTTGGACATTTTAATGAAAGAGGTATTAAAGATATGGTTAATAATGGTTCAGTGCTTGGGTTGCCCAATGTTGCAGGTCAACATATGGCATACATATGTGAGGCATGTCAATTAGGTAAGGCTCATAAGTGTTGAAGATAAATGTACAAGCTCATTTTCATATGAGCCATGCTTGGATAAATTTACCAAATATAAAGATAAAGGAAAAGGAGAGTGTTGGAAGCAGCCAGAGGCACAGACGACACGGAAGCATGTAACGACAAAGCAGGGAGCCAGTCGAATCGTTTTTCAAATAATTATGTTTTCAAATACTTTCCAAAAACCTCCAACAGTGATTTTTATCACTATTGTAACATATGTAACATAGAAAACCCCATTTTGTAATCCATAGCTCCATTTTGTGCAAGCCGAGGAGTCCTCGAGCTTGAGGACCTTAGGTAGAATGCGCGTACCAATTTTCGTTATTTTTAGATACCGTTTACCCTTCCAAATAGCATCTAGGACCTAATTTTTAACTATGCCGGTCACTAGATGTGAAGCCGGTCAAAACTAGTCTAGAAACTATAAAAAGAGCTAGAGAGCTCATTTTTGAGGTTGGTTAGTGTTGGCTAGTGTGAGCTTAGAGCTATTTTGAGCTTGTAATAGTGTTCTTGAGTAATAGAGCTAATTTCCCACCTTCCATTGTGTCTTGCTTGTCTCTTCGTAGTGTGTGTGCATGTGTGTGTGCATTTCTATGCTTCTCACCTTCACTCTCACTTCATCTCACATTCACGATCTTCATATCACTCCTATCTCTTCCGCGGATTGACATTAAGGAGGTGAAGCTTCTTAACGTGGTTCTCACCATTGTGCTAGAGCAACACCAAATTTGGTGCCGTTGCCGGGTATCGAGTCTAGGACGAATGTGTGATGGTAAGAGTATAGCAAGAAGTGGCGTTGGAAGGTAAACATTTCAGTTTTTGTTGTTGTTTTTACTTAGTTTTTAGTGTTTTTCACCTCCCCCACACTCCATCTTCATCACCACATCATCATTTTCATCTCCAAAAAAAAAATAAAAAAATTCACCATATCCACCCATTCTCCTCATTTCCCCTCATTTGTGCATGCGAGAGAGTGAGAGAGAGCTTTTGTGCTTGTGTGTACTTTTGTTTTCTTGAGTTTTCTTGCAGGTACAGAGCTCCAGTGCATCAAGAAGGCTGCAAAAAGGTAAGAAAATCATCTTCTGTCAGAAATTTCCGAGTGTGTCAGACCATCGCGATGGTCTGCAACCTTCGGCATTTTTGGTAAGCGACCACACCAGCGTGTAGGCGACACCAGCGCCTCTACGAATCCACAGCTGCATTGCAAAAATTCATAGTTTGGTGGACCATCACGACGGTCTCTGACCATCGCGATTGTGTCACACCATCGCAATTGGCTCACGCCATCGCGACGGCTTGGCCGGACCATCGCGACGGTCTCTGACCATCGGGATTGTGTCACGCCATCGCGATTGGCTCACGCCATCGTGACGGTGCACTTCAGACCATCGCGACGACACCCTTACACCATCGCGACACCTCAAAAATCCAGACCATCGCGATTGGCTCACGCCATCGCGCTCAGACCATCGCGATTGGCTCATGCCATCGCGCTCAGACCATCGCGATTGGCTCACGCCATCGCGCCCAGACCATCGCGATTGGCTCACACCATCGCGCTCAGACCATCGCGACGGTTCACTTTGGACCATTGCGATTGTGCACGTTGACCGTTGACTGACGCCATCGCGACGGTCCAAGTTCACGCCATCGCGATTGTGCAAATTCAGACCATCGCGATTGTGCAATTTCACGCCATCGCGACGGTGCACCCTCACGCCATCGCGACGGTCCCAGACCATCGCGATCATCTCAGACCATCGCGATTGTGCACCCCCATCGCAAATTTTAGGGTTTCATTTTTTGGCCAATTTTGGGGCTATTTTTGGGAAATTTTTGGGTGATTAGACTCATAGGAGACCCCTTAGCTCATATTTGGAGAAAAACCTGTTTGTCAGTTTTTACCCCCCAGGGCCTGAACGGTCATAACTTTTTCATCCGAAGTCCATTTTTTGAGCTTAATAGCTCGTTAGAAAGCTCTCTACGAGTACTACATGACCTAGTTTGACCTAGTTTGGGACTAGAAAGCCAGGGGGCAAGCATTAAAAAGTTGGGCAAAAAGGGAAGGGACTTAAAATGTGTATATACTCAAGTGCTTGATCATCCAACTGTGCATTGGTCTAATATTGGATTTTTCCAGGTCTAGCAAGGGCAATCAAAGGCAACCAAAGCAAGGCAGTGAAGGGCATAAAGCTTGGGAAGCACGGCTACTTGGGCATCAGAGCAACCAGAAAAGCTGACTCGAGGTTGGAAGATTACTCAACCCCCTCAATCAATTCTTAGCTTAGGCTAAACGGTAGCTCTTGTGGATTAACGACGATAGGAACGCCTCAAGTTCAAGAGAGTTAAATTTATAAAGTTCAAGACTAAAGTAAAGGTGTGTGACACGAAAACCTAAAGGAAAGAACCTAAGTCTGATGGAACAAGAACTCAAAATTATAACGGAAAGTCAAATTCCTGACGCATACATTAAGACAAGAATCTAAAGAAATCTAAAAAGAATCAAGACAGTAATAACAAAGAATCATTGACGATCTGAGCGTGTACCGAGTGTGCAAGGAAGAAAATTAATGAACCTTAGATCGGGCAAACATATAGGTAAGTCAGACCGACGAAGCCTTAGATCATCAGAGGCAAGTGTAAGAACTACTGCACGATCGTGGGCTCAACAATTGAACACTAGTTATCCCTACGAGAGCTCAGATACTAGCGAATCAGAAATGGCATTTAGCACAGACAGACCAGAAGGAGGGTCGAATGTAGCCTACTTAGAAAAACCAGAAGGACCCTATAGAACGCAACTAGAGTTTCTCCAAACCAACCGATTAGGTGCTCGCATCTATGAGGATGGTTTGCGAAGGCAAGTGGTGCAAATGCACAACCCTGATCAACCCATTGGATTGGAACGTCTAGTGGTGAAATTCGAGAGAGACGCTTACATAGACAAGGAAGGAACAATGTACATCTTAAGTACGCAGCCAAACAATACCAACAGAGAGGGAAATAAAGAGAGACCAAAAGTAAGCTTTAATCATCCCATAGGGAGAGATAGAACAACCACGAACACTAATAGAGCGGATAGACAAAGAGATCATGGAATACCAGGTGGTAGAGATGATTTTCCTCTACCTAGACCACGTGAACACGCAAGAATATTGAGACCCACTCAATTAGTGAAATCCATGAAGAATTATTTTGATGGGACAGGAGATCCCTATGACCACGTTGCAGAATTCAAGCAAGTACTAAGAGCCGAACAAGTTGAAGACATGTTCACGCAATACAACGCATTTGGACTAACGTTAAAGAATACCGCTTTAACTTGGTTCCAACCTCTGCAACAAAGGCAATTTAGAGGCATCCATCATTTTTTAGAGTCATTCATCACCGAATTCTCTAAAAGTGGGATTAGACATGACACGTCTTCGTTGATTCATAGCTTTAAACAGACCCCTCAGGAAACAGTCAGACTGGCAGGACGTAGGTTTAGACAATATGTTGAACGATGTCCAATGCAAGAGCTACCCTCACAAGCCAAGCAAGTGTCATTGTTTTTAGATGGCTTGTTGCGCTCTAAACTATGCTCCTACGTGTACCTAAAAGAACCCAGAACGCTAGAGCAATGTGTAAGAATATGCATAGACATTGAGGACAACTTAGGAGACGAGTTGGAACTCTCAAAGGTATATAAGGACTCTGACTGTTCATCTCTAGCATCCACAAAATTGTCTAACTCAATAGAAGACCTAGCAAAAAAAGTGGCCCAGAAACTAGGAGTCTCTAGCAAACCTAGGGTGCTAACAAACAAGCGTTGTTACACCTGTGGTGGTGACCATACGGCAAATGTGTGTCCCAATGCACCACAACCTCAAGCCAACCCTAGTGGCCAATATTGTACAATTGAGAGAAGATACACGAATCATACGGCTCAGGACTGCCCATACAACAAACAAACCGTGAGACAGAACTATCCGCAAGCATACCCGCAGCCAGGTAGGTATCAAGGCCAATACAATGCTCAGCCCTATTACTATAGGCCTCCTCAGAACTACCCATACCAGGCTCAACAGAGACCTCAACCTGTCTTAGCTCAGCAGCCACCCCCACCAGCGAATGTCATCTCAGTCAAATACGCTGCTGCAGAAGAGAACCTAAGTAGGGCCTTAGTGCCTTCTTCACCTTTGATCACAGAGAGTGACCCACACTCAAACAGTTTTGACTCTACGCATGTCGATAGTCCACCCGCATATTACACAAAGTCACCAGAACATGTGGAGACATATCATTACGATAGTCCACCAGTGGAACCTAGTTGGGAGCCCGACTACGCTCATGTGATGTACACAAACCCAAATCCACGGCCCCAATTAAGACAACAGAGACCACAGGGCCCTAGAGGACCATGCTTTAGGTGCCAAGGAGATCATTTCATAAAGGATTGTCCACACCCCTCGATAGCAGGACAATCACAGTACTATAACATCCAAGGCTTTTGTGCCGATTGTGGCAAAGAGCACATAATCAAAGATTGTCCTAAGAACCCTGTTAATGCTACAAATGTGACACCGATCAACGTGATAGGTATTGTAAATAACGCAGATGGATCCAACCCTACATACGTGCCTATCCAAGCTATAACCAGAGCCCAGGCGCTCTTACAAAACCAACAGCTTAATCAGGAGAAAATAGCCGGAAGTAGTGAAGTTGCAGAATCTAGTAGTAAAAAGACGAAATCTTGGAAAGATTCTAGAGAAAGGATAAAGAGAAAATGGAGTAAAAAGATAACTGAGTTGGAAGGAAGTTTGAAGGAATCTAGAGCCAAAATCCAAGAATTGACTTCACAAGAATTGAATCAAGAGAATCCAGCCCAGAAATCAGGATCAGTTTTAGCGGAACCCATACCAGAAAATCTAGACATGATGTTTCGTGCATATCAGGCTAGATTAAAAGAAGGACCTCAGGTAGCTGAAATGAGCAAAAACTACCCTCGAGCTGATCTAGAAATTGAGAGAACTAAACTTTGCATGAAGATGGTAGAACTAGCACAAGCTTTGTTCGAAGCCTCTAGATATCTTAATTGGAATAACATGGCAAAACCCGAATTACACTTTCAAGGACTAATGGAGAGGCTAGAATATTTGATAGAGAGCAAAGAGAAAAAGGATCAGCCTAGGAACCCTATTGTCCCAGAGACACAGGAAAGGAATGCACCATCCCTGTCTCAAGTACCCAACTCAGAAAGTCAAGACAAATTGTCTTCCATACATAGGTACTCACATGAATTTTTGAGAGAGATCCAAGAAGAGAAATGGAGAAAGGAACAAGGAACCCATCCTCCTATTCAAGAAATAGACGACTTGCAGGAACAATTTCCCCAAGACATTCCCTCTATATACGATGATGTAGAGGAAGAACAACTGAGTGAACACACAAGATTTGAATCTAATTCTTTACAAGAATTACCTCAGTTCACAGGACCTTGGGAAGCAAAGTCTATTAGTATGAGAGCACCCACGATAATAGTGAGGAATGAAGAATCAGTAATCCCTAGAAACACGGAAGTGATCAAGAATACCAAAGTACAATGTAACCTTACTCTGGAGGAGTTATTGAAGGTAAAACCAGAATTGTGGAAACATGTAGCAAATCAATTCCCCGAGCTTGCTACTACTCCCTCACAAATAGGATCACAAAATAAGGTACCAGAAATACCCGTAGAAAAGATCGGAGATGTAAGCGAAGGAGAGGAAGGTAACACTTATCTTCCAATAACCCATCAGGGCTACACCACGAAAGCCATCTTAGATTCAAGAGCCGGAGTAGCCATTGCTACCACCGCTTTATGGAAACGTTGGGGTAAGCCATCATTGAGACCCACCAGGATGAAGCTACAAATGGTTGACGGAGACATAGAAAAACCATTAGGCTTACTAGAAGGCATATCTCTCACCACTTGTGGTGTAGAATTTGAGCATACTTTTGCCATTTGTGACTTTGCAAAAAATCATGCTTATGAGATGATATTGGGACGACCATTCATGCGTCAGTTGCAAATTGTACAAGATTGGGGAACTAATTCTTTGTACTTGCAACATTTAGGAGTGACTACCAAAGTCAATCTTAAAGACTATTCACATAGAGATGTACCCCCAATACAATGGAATACCATCCATAAGACACAAGTAGAGACGGAATCTGTGCACTCATTAGAATCAGATCCTTCTTGGTTGCATGAGGATACCCATTTATGGATGTGTAAAGTAGCCAAACAAGAGGAAGAAAGGTTAGAAGCCAGGACCTTAGGTGCAGAACAACATCCACGAACCCTTCAAGATCCAGCCTATGCACCTGTAGTATTCCCAGACAAAGAGTTTGAACCCCATGGTTGGGCAAAAATCCTAGCAACCATGGATGTAGCCATCAATGAAGAACAATGGACGCCCCACTGTGACGAGGATGGCTATGACATATCAGTTTTCACGATAGAGCCAATCAGGTGCGATGCAATTTTAGAAGAGTGTGAACCTAACACTGATGCATTTGAGGATGCAAGCGATTTTGATTTAGAATCAATTATCATGGACCCACCCTTTGCATCAGAAGAAGAATATTTTTTCGAAGTAGACACTCACACTCAGGGACACGAGGAAATTATGAATGATGTGAGGTTAACCACACAAGTGACTAACAAGAGTGAAGGCAAGAAAAGAAAGAAGAAAGAAACCATGTCAGAAAAAGAAGAATCTTTATTTGAAGTACCCGAGAATTTCAAGAAATATGAAATCGAAGATAGAAGAATCATGGTACGAATGCCTAATAGAAAGGCGAATGACGGACAAGTATATGATAACCGAGAGAAAACCAAGAAAATAATAGTTGCTATCGAAGGAGAAGAAGAAAAATGTACATACATAGGGCATGATTTGACAACTGAAGAAGAAGAGCTAGTTGCCCTATTACGCGAATATAGAGATGTTTTTGCGTGGAGTTACAAAGATTTGAAAGGAGTAGATCGAGATATATGTTCTCATAGAATCCCTATGACTCCAGATGCAAAACCGACAAAACAGAAACCGTACACGTACAATGATAACTACGCTACGAAGATTAAAGAGGAGATAGATCGCTTGATAGAAGCAGGATTCATTTACGAAATTGAGCATACCGAATGGGTATCCCCTATTGTGGTAGTGCCCAAGAAGAATGGAAATTGCGTGTGTGTATTAACCTTAAAAAAGTTAATGCCGCCACGATTAGAGATAGTTATCCTCTTCCTATCATGGAACATCTATTGGAAAGAGTTGCGGGCAAGGAAGTTTACAGCTTTCTTGATGGATTCTCAGGCTATAATCAAGTAGCCATTGCTCCAGAAGATCAACACAAGACGGCATTTGCCACTGAATGGGGCATATTTGCATTTCGGGTGATGCCATTTGGCTTAACAAATGCACCCGCCACTTTCCAGCGACTCATGTGTCATGTTTTCAAGGAATTCCTACGCAAGAGTTTGGAAGTTTATGTCGATGACTTATGTGCACATTCAAATGTAAGACAGACACATATCCCAGAGTTAAGGCAAATATTTGACAAATGTCGAGAATATCAGGTTTGTTTGAACCCAGAAAAATGCGTTTTCATGGTCAGACAAGGCAAAATTCTAGGACACATTGTGTCAAAAAATGGAATCTCTACGGATGAAGAAAAGGTGAAGGTAATTGCAGAATTACCTAGACCAACTAATGTGAAAGAGGTACAGGCATTTATGGGCCATTGCGGTTATTATAGGAGATTCATACACATGTATGCAATCATAGCCAAGCCTTTGTACTCTCTTTTAACCAATTTTGAATGGACAGATGAATGTGAAAATTCATTCAATGAACTTAAACGACGCTTGTGCTCAGCACCTATATTGACAACCCCAGATTGGAGTAAGCCATTCCATGTACATGTGGATGCATCCAATTACGCCATAGGATGTGTGTTAGCACAACCCACGAATGAAGGTAACATAGATCTCCCCATAGCTTACACTAGTAGACAATTGAACGCAGTAGAAAGAAATTACACCACGACGGAACGAGAAGGATTAGGGATGATCTACGCAGTAAAGAAGTTTAGGCACTACTTGTTGGCAAACAAATTCAAGTTCTTTACAGATCATCAAGCCCTATTGTACTTAGTCAACAAGCCATGTAACACAGGACGACTGATACGTTGGTTTCTATTACTCATGGAGTATGATTTTGAAGTAGTAGTCAGGAAAGGAAAGACACATCTTAGAGCTGACCACCTTTCGAGATTAACCTCAGGAGAAGCTCCTCAAGGAGTAGCGGATGATCTACCAGATGCATACTTGTTTAATCTTGAGATAGCACCAGAATGGGCTAAGCCTATAGTCCCTATTCTCACATATGGACCCAAGAATCCTAGGATAAAGATCAAAGAAGGAGAGATTACCAAATCTCAGAGATATCAAATCATGGCAAGAAGCATATATAAACAGGATAATCAAAAGATTCTTGCTTGTTGTGTAGATGAATCAGAACATGTGAATTGGTTGCAATTAGCACATGTAGGTGCACTAAAGCAACATCATTCAAAACATCGAACATTACAGACTCTGCATAGACTAGGAGTATATTGGCCTACGATGGAAGCAGATGTCTACAGGTTGTGTAAAGAATGCCACGTTTGTTGTGAAAGACCACCAGTAGAGCATGCTACATTGTATCATGTGTCTCTCACACCAGACTGGAGTGAACAATTAGTGACATACTTGAGGACGAAGACATTCCCTCAAGGAATGACTTTAGCACGACAACGCAGTCTAGAGCAGGAAGCTCAAGATTATTCACTTATTGGCGATAACCTATACAAAAGAGGACGAGATGGATATCTAAGACAATGTGTTCATGAGAGCGATTATCTGAGCATACTAGAGACTGCACACCAAGGTGTTGCAGGAGGTCATTTTGGACCCGATACGATAATCAAAGCCATCCTCTTTGCAGGATTATGGTGGCCCACTCTTCACATGGATGCTCATACCTATGTAAAGAGATGTGATGTGTGCCAAAGAACTCAGTTTCCTACTCGCAGAGATGAAATGCCATTGAAACCCATGATGGGCGGACGTGCATTTTCTAAGTGGGGTATAGACTTTGTAGGACCCATTAACCCCCCTGCAAAAGGTCACATGCTGAATACATTATTGTTGCCACAGATTATCTGACGAAATGGGTAGAGGCAAAAGCCACGAAAAAGAATGATGCACACACAACTGCAAAATTCTTATTTGAGAATGTCTTTACAATATATGGACTGCCTATAGAGTTAGTGAGCGATCGAGGCACTCACTTTCTAAACCAAGTCATTGAATATATGTTACAGGATTTTATGGTGATTCACAAGAAATCCGCACCATATCATCCTCAGGCCAATGGTTAGGCTGAAAGCACTAATAAGATCCTTTGTAACGTACTGACGAAACTCGTGAACAACAAACGTTCAGATTGGGACAAACAGTTACACCACGCTATTTGGGCATATCGAGTGGCCTACAAGACCGTACTCAATGCAACTCCCTTTCAGATGGTTTTTGGTCAGAATGCTGTGCTTCCTTTGGACTTCTTGATACCGACCCTTAAGGTTGCACAAGAACATCAGTGGACCGGCCATGAATTATCAGCGAGAATAATGGACTTGGAACGATTAGGAGAAACCAGGCTCAAGGCAGCAGCAGGAATATATGCAGCAAAGAAACGACAGAAAGCATATTTTGATGCACATGTGAAAGATAAAGGCCTAAAAGAAGGAGATTTAGTTCTAGTATATACGCTAAAGCAACACGCACGTAAGTTAGAAAAGCGAGGTTATGGACCTATGATCATTAACAGACTCTCAACAAGTGGAGCAGTACAGTTAGCCACTTTAGAAGGAGATATAATGCCTAATTATATTAGTGGCTGTAGAGTCAAGCTATATCAGGAACCTCTTACTGAGGATATGCTTAGACGACTCACGTTGGCAAAGAAGCGTAAGGAGGAAGAAAATAGAATACGAGCAGAAGCTCAGGCAGAAGCAATAGAACGCATTAAACGCATGAAGTTAAGAAGACAAGGACTAGGGAGAGAACATTATAACCATCTGGAAACTACACCCAGATATCCCATGGCCATGTGTCAAGTAAAGTCAACCACTCATCCTAGTATAGTGGACAGGAGACCATTCATTACAGTCAGGCTAGAGCACGGCAACCCTTGCCAAGAGCTCAGGGCTTTAATTGATTCAGGTGCTGCGACTAGTGCGATTAGATGGTCCCACTATAAGGATTCAGGAATAGAAATGCGGCCAATTGAGGCATACCTCATAGGGCTAGGAGGCATGGAAACCCCTTGCATGGGTGAGGTGGACCTTCCTATCCTCATTAAGGATGTGACCATGACAGCGAAGCTACTAGTGTGCCATGATGACGACCTGATAGAACCCCTAATCCTTGGCCAAGATTGGCTATACGATCACTCAGTGGACCTAAATCTTAGACAAGGCTCCTTACAGATTGGAACCTTAGAACAGCAGCGAGTGATACCGCTTGACTTCCCTAACGGCATTTCGATTGAGGTTTGTAACCCTAGACCCTATGAAACACATGGGACGGAAGACCGGAAGATCTTGGGTCAGACCAGTCACGTTACGTCTACTCCAACCCACTCGGGCTTGGGTAGGGACAATTGTCAATTAGAAGAACGACAAGAGATCTTCCCTGGGGCTTCCTGCAAACTAGAAGGGGCAGCTACCCAACCGCTAGGGCAGATGGATACAACCAGCGGTCAGGTGGGTTGCATCAGCGGCCAAATGAGCACAACACCCTGCGGTGCTCATCCTTCCAAACTTGCTGTGGACTGGCCTAGATTAAAGATAAAGAACGAATCACTTCCTAATGGGCAGGTCACGCAAGTGTTGGATCTCCCTTCTTTTCCAAAGCAGAGCATCCATTGGACCTCTCAAACCCAACCACGAACGAGTCAACCACAACAGAGGAACCCAGACCGACGACACCACCAGATAAGGCAAAGAAAGCAGAAGTATCAACATCACGGAACAAGTGGCACGAGACAATTTGAAATATGGGTGCCAAAAGGACAGCAACCACAGGCTATTGGCAACACTGCAAACGAGAACAGGATAAAGTTGCAACAGAAGCAGAGTTCGCATCCAAAGTCCCCTCGATCTTCTTCTACACGTACCAGTACTCGACAGATTTGGATCGCCAAGAAATATCTCATCCATAGACCCACACCCATGCAGATTTGGGTACCCAAACAATGTATTATATCCCAACCCTCAAGCCATGTAATATATACCCCTCAGAAACCTTTTCATCCTTCAATACCACCAAACCCGATACCACTTTTTGTACCTCAGCAGAAACATACCACCCACTCAAAGACTCTTAGGAAATGGATACCGAAACGTATCCAGACGTCTTCTTGTACCCCATTATCTAACAATTTTCCCACCCCGTTTAAACTCCACCCTTGTACTAATTCACCCTCAACCAAACCTTGTATAAATTCATACACCCAAACCCCACATCATGCATAATAACGGCTCATCAAGAAATGTATGCATAATCTGACCATGTAGGTGTCTAGAGACCTGCATTACTTTTGCAAATAATCATTGCATTAATCACTTCACGACACTTGGCTACACGGGTTACACATCGGTTATGGAAAGGGATTACGGTCTCACCTTAATGGGATCATAATTAATTTCCATACTAATGTGTTAATCTTTTGTAGCAGATCTTTTCCATTAGCTCATCAGTCATCATGCAAACCGAAGCAGGACCATCGGAAGCAGGCCCCAGCGTGGCTGCAGTGCCCCTCAATGTTTTACGCGCAGAATCCCACCCGACCGCTCCACCGCCAGAGTTCCAAGGATTTCCGGGACCCATGCCAATTGATAACCCACCTATGGGATACACAGAGAAGATACACCGTAACTCTCACTGGTTCCAATGCCTAGCAGGACCATTAGCTGATGCTGACTTCATTTTTGAAGCAAATATGACATTTGATGACCGCACATGGGGCAAGTATCAATTCTTCTCAAGAGAATTCGAAGGCCTACAGAACACCCAGGACTTAACTCATGTTTGGGCTAGAGCCGGCTTCACGGAGTATTTCAGTGATCCTCTGCCTAGACCGGACTTTTATAGGTGTTATTACTTAATCACCACTTTGCTGGCCTCAGAGAATAAGGACATCCCAGGAACCTTTATTTTGCCTTCTTTAGTGGATGATCCACCTTACAAAAGATTTTATCTTTCGAAGGATTTAATCAGAGCGGCCATCAAGATTCATGGAACACACACTCCAACGGAGAAAGAACGGCTAGTCCCAGAGCAGATGAAGCGTGGTGACGTAACTAAGTGGGAGGATATTTTTGCTATAACACCTGAGCTCTCTAAGCCATTACGGATATGCATGCAGCACTTTGCTTTCCCAGCTCAGGATCATTTTACCATGCCCCACAAGAGAATCTGGTTTGGTTTATACTTAGCATGTACTGGACCGCAAACAGTTGATCTAGCCAGCTGGATCATTGATCAGCTCTATTTGGCACAACATAGGTGGGAGCGAAAGAAGGTAATCAATGGGTGCTGCGCCCTCACCAGGATCATATATATGTGCTTGGCATATGATTTACCCATAGAGCGTGCCATGACCAGTGAGGAACTGAAAGCATTTAAAGGCACCACTAGGAAGGCTAGAAAGTCTAGCAAAGGCAGAGCCGGAAAACGCATGAGAGGTACTATCCCGTGCCTACAAATCCCAGAATCACCCTCGCCACAACCATCTCCAGAGCAGTCACCAACAGCAGCCACTCCCACAGTACAACCTATTCGCATAAGGTTATCTAGACCAGTGGTAACGGAGGGCACCACCAGTACTGTCGCACCTCAAGCAACCACAACCACAGAACCTATCACCACAACAGCTGAACTTCCCACCACTATCGGTGCAGAAGCTTTCTCTTTTCCAATACCGCATTTAGAACCAGGACAAGCAGAGCCACTGGACCAAACTTTTGATTTTGAGATGCCCGATGCATTCTCCAATGAGTTCCAGTTTTCAGAAGGGCAAATGTTTTCTCAAGAATTTGAAAGGCCTAGCTACCCTACCACACCCAGGGATCAGCCACAAGGACAGGTCGTGTCCAGCTCTGATGACGAAAGGACAGCAACCGATGACGACGAAGGAGACGACGAAGCTAGCCAGGGAACACATGAATCCCAAGAGCAGGATCAGACAGATGGCCAAGGCCAACAAACCGACACACATGGCGATACAAGTACCCATGAAGATGAAACTTACGAGGCAGCAACTTACACTCTAGCTATCAAGAAGCTGTATAGAACTATGGAAAAAGTTTGGGCACGCAAGAAGCTGACAGAGGAAAAGAGCCAAAAAATAATAGAACAAGAACTTGTCACAGGCGGATTCGAAGACGCATAATCAAAGGATTCAAAGAATTAGTCCAATCAGTAGGCTCCAACGAGGCACTCAGGTACTTGCAACGAAAGCCACTACCATAGTTTGACCCCCGCAGAGTACGACTACTTTCAAAGCCCGGCGAATACATTCGTGTACCAACCGGAGCACAATCTTCAGAACAAGCCAGGGCGGCACGCCTCGTCCCCGAAAGTTCATTGGCCGTAGAAACCATCATTGTAGATTCCCCACCCCGCGCTACAACTGTACCTACCTCAGTAGTCACTGAAGTACCGACCACCCCAACCGCTCCTCTCTCACCACCCGTCCATCCAGCCTCCCCTCTTCACCCTCCTTCCCCCAGACCCACATCTTCATTCGCCGGTGGTGTTGCAGAAACCGTCTTTACAACCACTCACCCCACAATTCCCGCGCCCATTAGCCCTAATCTACCCCTTCCCACACCCACCTTTCTATCCAACCCATTCCTTCATCAATCTTTTCCATCTTTCCCCACAACTCCAAGACCCCTTTTCCCATCCCCCCCGCCATTAACCTTCTCCCCCGTCTCACCTCCCCGACCCACTGTAACCCCTCTTTCCCCTTTCCACCAAGCTGCTCCAGCCAGCCCCCCTGTAAATTACCCCTCAACATTTGTGAATCCCGTATTTACACCAGCACGTGCACCCACGATCACACGCATATTCACGGTCACTGCACTAGATACGTCCACCGACATGGACATCTCACCACCCACTGCACCATCACTACCTTCACTCACGGCACAAACATTTTTAGGCACATCCCAATTTTCAACAATCACTACATCATCCACCTTCCCATCCCCATTCCCCGTTCCCGTTGCATCTACACCAACTGCATCTTCATTTAGCACCCCGTTAATACTATCACCCACTGTAGATAATGCATTCCGACAGATGTTCATGTGTATGACGCAAGTAAGAGATGAGTTCACATCTCTTGGTGATAACTATCAGCAGCTGCAGAGGACAACCAATGACTTACAGTCGCAGCTTAACTTATTGTCTATTGAGAATGCCTCTCTGAACACCCGCTACCAGGAATTACGCGAGGCTTATCACAAATTGGAACTAGAAAGCGAAGAAAAGACCAAGGAAGCAACTGCTGACCTGGATAACTTATTAAGAGCCCAGACAGTCCGCAATGCAACGCTAACACGAAACATGGGCTTACTACGAAGACACCTAGCAGCCGCCAAGGAAGAAAACCAGCGCTTACAGGATCAGAACCGAGAAAACTTAGAAGCAGCGCTCGATCACCCAGACCAACCACTCAGTCCTAGCAGGTTCAAAGCCATTCCTTCAGACTCGATGAGGATGCTGCTAGACGATCATGTAAGATTACTAGATGAATACGACCGCATGAACGAGGAGTTACAGAAACTCAAAGAAGATCACAAATTACTCCAGTTACGAGAACCGACACACCAAGACATACCAGCACCTGTGGACCCCTCTCCTGACCTCCTAGAGGAACTCAACTCATTACGGGCCCAGGTATCGAACCTCGAATCAAGGATTGCAGTATATGAAGCGCCACCCAGGCCAGATTCCCCACCTGAGCTTCCAGCTGAGGAAGAAACGGTCACCATCCCGGTGGAGGAAACGTTTGAAGAAGCGTACGAGCCACAACCCATCCCAGGCAGACGCGTCACGGCCGAAGGTCAGATGACGTACGAACTTCCGACCCCCGCGTGGATGAAGACTATTGAGGAGATTGGAACAACGCACTCAGCGAGAGTAGAGGCACAATTACACGCCATGGCGATGATAGAAGAACGAATATTACAGTCTCCATTCTTTGCTCATTTGGCCCCTCGACGATACATATCTGGGCATGAGCTACAGTATAAACCGTATTTCATGTTAATGGCCGAATACCAGTTAGCCATTGAGAAAGAGACAGGTAAGAAACCATCGCATGCAACTCAATTCGAGGAGGACGATTTGCCACTAGATGCGCAGCAAGGAGAGATCTATCAACCAGAGTGGCGAAAAAATTTACTACAGTAGTATCCGGAGATGATGAGTACATGGGTAAAGGCACCTTTGCATTTGAAGTATAACCCGTGTTGGGGACCAGTGCCACGACGCCGCTCCTGGACTGCCTTTGCTATTAAGGTACAAAACAATAAGCAATGCCAAGACTGGTTGAATTACCCCTATTTTAAGCCACCCATTGAGTTACCAACTGTTGGCTACATGATGGCTACAATTCGCCACTGGCTCCCTAGATTAAAGCATATGGATGATATAGCGGCGCATATGACTGTCAAAATCTTTGACATGATGCAAATGATTTTTAAAGTCTTCCGACGCGTCAAGGCACCCCATGTCAACACCCCGGGCTTTGAGCATGGCAATTTTGACCTGGTATATGATATGAGTACAACGCCATTGCTACGGGTGTGTTATGCCTGGCACTGCAGAATAAAGTACCTACCGGCGTGCTACAAGCAGACGTTCGAAGAGATGTTCACAACCGGCTTCTGGGAATACCATTCAGAGGTATTCATAAGCAGGCCTACACATTTATTACAATTATTTGCCTGTGAACGAATGGTCTATTCCACACACTATCAGCTCTCGCCACCGGAAGAACCGCAACCAATCGACTGGGAGAAACTCGAGGCAGATCTGGCCCGAGGCATTCGTATCTCCAAGCACACCCTCACTCAAGACCTCCTACAGAACTACATCTGGCAGACCTCACAGCAAGGTTCTGTCAGGGATGACAGAAGCGAGAGGGAGGGGGGTGTTGGAAGCAGCCAGAGGCATAGACGTCACAGAAGCATGTAACGACAAAGCAGGGAGCCAGTCGAATCGTTTTTCAAATAATTATGTTTTCAAATACTTTCCAAAAACCTCCAATAGTGATTTTTATCACTATTGTAACATATGTAACATAGAAAACCCCATTTTGTAATCCATAGCTCCATTTTGTGCAAGCCGAGGAGTCCTCGAGCTTGAGGAGCTTAGGTAGAATGCGTGTACCAATTTTCGTTATTTTTAGATACCGTTTACCCTTCCAAATAGCATCTAGGACCTAATTTTTAACTATGCCGGTCAATAGATGTGAAACCGGTCAAAACTAGTCTAGAAACTATAAAAAGAGCTAGAGAGCTCATTTTTGAGGTTGGTTAGTGTTGGCTAGTGTGAGCTTAGAGCTATTTTGAGCTTGTAATAGTGTTCTTGAGTAATAGAGCTAATTTCCCACCTTCCATTGTGTCTTGCTTGTCTCTTCGTAGTGTGTGTGCATGTGTGTGTGCATTTCTATGCTTCTCACCTTCACTCTCACTTCATCTCACATTCACGATCTTCATATCACTCCTATCTCTTCCGCGGATTGACATTAAGGAGGTGAAGCTTCTTAACGTGGTTCTCACCATTGTGCTAGAGCAACAGAGAGAAAAAAAGGAAAAAATAATAAAAGAAAAAGTCTAGTCAAAACTTCATGATGAGTAAGAGATACAATATCTTGCCTTGTAGTTAGTAGCATGTAGTGGAGAAAGTGGTGAGTTAAGAAGAAGGCACAAACTTCTTCACATGCTCATTGGTTATAAAAGTGAAGTGGGAGCACATTCAAAACAAGGAGAAAAAGAGGCAACAGCTACCAGTAGTCGGATCTGGCCATTTTGTCATTTTGGCTTCCCTTAGACTCCTTCCAGCCGCACGTCAGTTTGTACATAGCTCTGTTGCAGAGCTGATATCTCAGTGCATATGTAACCATTTTGTGTGTTTAAACATTCATTGAAAAGCTTATCTCATATACTTTTTGCATATCAAATATCTCTTTGAAAGCTTATGTAGTTTTGAGATATCAGTGAAAGAGTGAAGTATAGTTTTTCAGTATACCTATGTAGATAGGTAGTCTATTTTGTTCGGTTCCCTTTCCTGACCAAAACATATCCAAATTGTGTGATTTTTGTCTTGTTGGAAAGGCCTTGGCATCTACTTTCACTGTCTTAAATATCTCATTCAGATCATTCATATTCTGTGAGATATCTATCAGAGAGTAAAGTCTAGTTTTACAGTGTCCTTATGTGTGCAGGTGGTCTATCTTGATGAGTTGAGTTTCCTATTAAAAACTCATCCAAATTACTTGATTTTTAGCTTTTTGGAAAGCTATTTGTGTCTACTTTCTCTGTACCAAATATCTTTCTCAAAGGATAAATATTCAGAGAGCTATCAGTCCGAGAGTGAAGCTCAGTTCTTGAGCATACCTGTGTGGATAGATCGTTCATCTTTGACAGTTGTGTTTCCTAATCAAAACTTGTCCAAATTAAGTCATTTATAGCTTGTTAAAAAGCTCTTATTTTCTACTTTGATTGACTAAAGCATCAAATCCATTTGAGTTTTGTGTTGAGAGCAGCAAGCTATCTAAGGTGCAGATGTTTGTCCAAGTGCTGGACATACAAGGGCTCACTACACACTTCCGTTGTGCATAGGAGATCATTCTCCACAGTTGTATCAGAGCCAACTTGGTGCTGAAGCTTTATCATCAGAGCTGGAGTTGAAGCAAAGCAAAAGAGGAGCTACGAAACAAGAGGGAGCTTCACAAACGCAAGAGCAAAGGACTATAAGTATTTGAGGTAACTCTCAAAGTGTTTGATACTCTTCAATGGCTGACTTGGGTCAACAAGTAGAGAAGTTGGATAAGGATAACTATCCCGTGTGGAGATTTAGAATGACCAACTACCTAATGGGCAAAGGCTTATGGGGTATTGTGAGCGGCGATGATGCTCAACCTGAAATCAATCAAGCTATGGCCACCGAAGTCCAAAGGAGGCAAGCAAAAAGAATGGGAAGAGAGGAATAGGAGAGTCATGTTCCTCATTTCGCAAGTCATTACTAATGCCATGGTAGGTCATATTCAACATCTAGAGAAAGCTAAGGATGCTTGGGAAGCTCTTGAAAAAATGTATTCAACAAATACCAAAGCTAGGAAACTTCAACTCAAGAATGAGTTGAACACAATCAAGAAAAGTTCGAGTCAATCTGTAGCTGAATATACTTTGAAGATTAAGGAGCTAAGCGATGCTTTAGCTTCTATTGGCACAACGGTTGAAGACGAAGATCTTGTGTGTTATACTCTCAATGGCTTGAGAGAAGATGAAAGATGGAAGCCTTTTGTAACTTCCATTAACTTGAAAGATGCATATCTAGGTTTTGAACAACTAATCCCTCATCTTGTCACAGAAGAGCTTAGCTTCAGTGGTCCCAAAGGAAAGGACAGCCACAACCAAATGTTATATGCAGGTCGAGGTGAAGGAAGAAACTCAAGAGGAGGCTCAAGAGGAAAAGGAAGAGGTCACAACCACTCCAACTACAATCAAAACAATTCGGAAGACAACAAGGATGCATCAAATGCCAACACACAAGGAAGAGGTCGAGGTAGAAGTAGAGGAAGAGGCCGAAGCTCCTACAAATAGGACACATCAACATTCCAAAGCTGAAGGACATGAGCAAACATGAAGTGGTAAGAGGTCTTCCAAAATTTAATAGCATTGGACTACATGAGTTATGTGAAGCTTGTCAACTAGGAAAGCAAACAAGGCAGCCATTCAAGAGGAGCAATTATGTGGCTCCAAATGTCTTGGACTTGATACATACGGATGTATGGGGACCAACCCAAGAGGCATCAATGGCTGGTAATAGATTTTTTGTCACCTTCATTGATGATCACTCAAGAAAGGTATGGCTGTTTTGTATGAAGCAAAAATTAGAGGTGTTTTCTATATTCAAAAGATTCAAAGTTGAAGTTGAAAAGGAAACAGGAAGGTCTATCAAAACCTTAAGGTCCGATGGTGGAGGAGAATATTTCTCCAAAGAATTTTCAGATTTTCTACAAGAGAATGGAATGAAAAGGCAATTCACTTGTAGGTATACACCACAACAAAATGGAGTAGCTGAGAGGAAAAATAGGCAAATTGCTGAAATTGCAAGATGCATGCTCAACGAGATGAAGGTACCATTGTACTATTGGGCTGAAGCTACCACAACTGCCATTTACTTGATGAATAGGTGCACAACATCAGGAATACATCACTTGACTCCAGAAGAGGTATATTCCGGTAAGAAACCTGATCTTACGCACCTCAAAGTGTTTGGATGTGTTTGCTTTGTTCACATTCCACAAGAAGTTAGAACAAAGGTGGAACCAAGATCAGAAAAATGCATTTTCATCGGCTACTTGACGGAGCAAAAAGGATACAAGTGTTACAACCCTAGAACAAAGGAATTAAGAGTCTCGCGAGATGTGGTCTTTGATGAACTAAGACCATGGTATGAAGATAAAGGAAGGGAAAAGATTCTTGAAGAAGATTGTGATGATTATGCAGGAACAAATCAAAGAGAAGTTCAACAATCAAGCACAAAGGCTTCAGGTCCAGAGGCATCTACATCAAATGAAGAATGTTCAACATGGAGGGGGAGCCATTCTTTGTCTCCAAATTCAGCTCATAGTAGAGCCAAAGATGCAAGTGCTACTGCAAACAGTGACGTAGATGCAAGTGAAGAAGAATATGAAGAGGTAATCACTCCGATGGTAAATCTAAATAGGTTAAAGAAGCAACTCTCTAAAGGCAATGAAAGAAGATCTTCAAGGACAAGGTATCCAACTCAAAGGTTGAGTTATGATAGTTTTATGGCGACACATTTTGCATACATGATGCAGGTTATCAAAGACAAAGAGCCTGAGACATATGAAGAAGCTTGCACACAAAAGGAATGGAAGCAAGCTATGAAAGAGGAGATCAAAGCTCTCAAAGATAATCACACATGGGAGCTAGTGCCAAACAAAGAAGGTATGAAGATTGTTCCAAACAAATTGGTGTTTAAAGTAAAGAGGAATGCTGATGGTTCACTAGCTAGATATAAAGCTAGATTAGTTGCCAAAGGATTTAAACAAACACAAGGCATAGATTATGATGAAGTTTTCAGCCCTGTTGCAAAGATGGGAACTATCAGAACCCTAATAGCAATTGGTGCTTCAAGGAGATGGCCATTATATCAACTCGACATCAAAAATGCCTTTCTCAATGGAGAACTACAAGAAGAGGTATACATGAGTCAACCGGTTGGATTTGAAGATGAAAACCATCCAGATTTTGTTTGCAGGTTGAAGAAGGCACTTTATGGCTTGAAGCAAGCACCAAGAGCATGGAATCAGAGATTGGTAGAGTATCTAACTAAGTGTGGATACAACCCAAGTAGTGCAGATCCTTCGTTGTACATGAAGAAGGAAGAAAATAGAGAGGTATATATTTGCATATATGTCGATGACCTCATCATAACAGGAAACGATGTTACAGGGATTAAAGATATCAAAAGGAAGCTTGGTAAGGAGTTTAAAATTTCAGATCTTGGGGAGCTGAAATATTTTTTAGGAATTGAAGTTGTTTATGGAAAGAGTGGCATCTACTTGATGCAAAGGAAGTACCTGTTGGATGTTCTTTTCAGATTTGGAATGAGTGAATGCAGACCACTCACTCAACCCATGGACACAAATACAAAGATTTGTTCAAATGATGGAGAACCATTGGAAGATGTAACGACATACAGAAGCATTGTAGGATCATTGATCTATGCAAACATTACAAGACCTGATTTGTCTTATGTTGTTGGTGTACTTTCTCAGTTTATGCAAGCCCCGACAAGTGAACACTTAAATTCAGCCAAGAGAGTGTTGAGATACATAAAGCATACAGTTAATCATGCTTTGTTTTACAAGTTTGATGAAGAATTGCAGGTCAAAGGCTTTAGTGATGCTGATTGGGCAGGCTCAAAGGAAGATAGAAGATCAACCTCAGGTTATGTGTTCATGATAGGAAGCAAACCTATCACGTGGAGCTCAAAGAAACAACCTACTGTTGCACTTTCGTCTATGGAGGCTGAATACAGAGGATTAGCATTTGCCACATGTGAAGCAATGTGGATTAAAAAGCTTTTGGCTGATCTTGGAGTGCAAGTTGGAACCATCCCTATATATGGTGATAACATGTCAAGTATCTACTTGGCAAGCAATCCTATGTTTCATGCAAGGAGCAAGCACATAGAGGTCCACTACCATTATGTAAGGGAGAAGGTGCTGAGCAAAGATATGGAGATAAAGTTCATTTCTTGGATGCTTCTAAACTCAAAGGCTTCAAGGATGTGATAAATTTGCGGGACATGGATGAAGATAACTCCCAAATGAGCTTGAGGGGGAGTGTTGAAGATAAATGTACAAGCTCATTTTCATATGAGCCATGCTTGGATAAATTTACCAAATATAAAGATAAAGGAAAAGGAGAGAAAAAAAGGAAAAAATAATAAAAGAAAAAGTATAGTCAAAACTTAATGATGAGTAAGAGATACAATATCTTGCCTTGTAGTTAGTAGCATGTAGTGGAGAAAGTGGTGAGTTAAGAAGAAGCCACAAACTTCTTCACATGCTCATTGGTTATAAAAGTGAAGTGGGAGCACATTCAAAACAAGGAGAGAAAGAGGCAAGAGCTCCAAGTAGTCGGATCTGGCCATTTTGTCATTTTGGCTTCCCTTTGACTCCTTCCAGCCGCACGTCAGTTTGTACACAGCTCTGTTGCAGAGCTCATATCTCAGTGCATATGTAACCATTTTGTGCGTTTAAACATTCATTGGAAAGATTATCTTGTGTACTTTCTGCATACCATATATCTCTTTGAAAGCTTATGTAATTTGTGAGATATCAGTAAAAGAGTGAAGTCCAGTTTTTTAGTATACCTATGTAGATAGGTAGTCTATTTTGTTCGGTTCAGTTTCCCAACCAAAACATATTCAAATTGCATGATTTTTGTCTTGTTGGAAAGCCCTTGGCATTTACTTTCACTGTTTCAAATATCTCATTCAGATTATTCATAATCTGTGAGATATTTATCAGAGAGTAAAGTCCAGTTTTATAGTGTACTTATGTGTGCAGGTGGTCTATCTTGATGAGTTGAGTTTCCTAATCAAAACTCATCCAAATTACTTGATTTTTAGCTTGTTGGAAAGCTATTTGTGTCTACTTTTTCTGTACCAAATATCTTTCTCAAAGAATATATATTCAAAGAGCTATCAGTCCGAGAGTGAAGCTCAGTTCTTTAGCATACCTGTGTGGTCAGGTAGTTCATCTTTGACAGTTGTGTTTCCTAATCAAAACTTGTCCAAATTAAGTCATTTATAGCTTGTTAGAAAGCTCTCTTTGTCTAATTTGATTGACTAAAGCATCAAATACATTTGAGTTTTGTGTTGAGAGCAGCAAGCTATCTAAGGTGCAGATGTTTGTCCAAGTGCTGGACATACAAGGGCTCACTACACACTTCCGTTGCGCATAGGAGAACTCATTCTCCACAATAAGCAATCATACAATAAGCATGGATTTATGTATTCAGAGAAGCTTGAATTGGTACATACAGATGTGTGGGGACCTTCAAAGGATTTTAATATAAATGGAAGATATTATGTGATTTATGTTGATGATGCTACCAGGTGGATCACTATCTATGTGATCAAAGATAAATCAGAGGTATTTAATACATTCAAAAATTATCATGTGTATGCAGAAAGAATCACAGGTCAAAAGTTGAAGAGACTAAGGTCAGATGGAGGGGGACAGTATTTCTCTAATGAGTTCAATGATTATTTATGGAATGTAGGCATAAAAAGAGAAGTTACTTGGAGGTACTCTCCTCAACAAAATGGTGTAGAAGAAAGGAGAAATAGAGCTCTTGTTGAGTTTGCAAGATCCATGATGAAAGAGAAAAATTGTCCAAATTATTTGTGGGCTGAGGCTGTAAATACAGCCACATATTTGGTCAATAGGTTACCATGTAAAGCTTTGCAGGGTATGACACCATATGAGGCATGGTCGGGTAAGAGACCTACCTTAGATCATTGCAAAGTGTTTGGATGTTTTGCATATGCATATGTGCCATCTCAATTGAGGCACAAATTGGAACCTAAAGCTAAAAAGTATGTGTTTATTGGATATGATGATAAGCAGATGGGATATAGGATGTGGAGTCCATCCACAAAACAATACCTTGTATCAAAGGATGTTACATTTGATGAGCAACGTACTTGGTATGCAGGTACAATCAATATTCATGCAGGTGATGAAGTTGTGCATCAAAAGAAAGGTAAATCAAAGGTTCAGATATTTGATGAAGAAGAGAGTAATGAAGTACAAGTGGAAGTTGAAGAAGTGCTAGGGTTTGATCCAGAATGTGATGAACCAGAAATCTCAAGAAGTGGAGAACCTAGAAGGTCATCAAGACACAAATGGCAACCTACAAGGTATAGCTATGATACTTCTTTTTTGACTACTAAGGATTATGCTTACATGATGAAAGCAGATGAAGACCCTTCTACATATGACGAGGCAAAAGGTAAAGAAAATTGGGAAAAACCTATGCAGGAAGAGTATGATGCATTGATCAAGAATGAGACATGGGATTTGGTTCCTAAACCAAATAGTCAAAAGATCATTGGATGCAAATGGGTCTACAAGACAAAGAGGTATGCAGATGGAAGTGTGTCTAGGTATAAAGCTATACTTGTTGTGAAAGGGTTTGCTTAGACATATGGAATAGATTATGATGAGACCTATAGTCATGTGGCAACCACAAGGATTCAGAGATGAAAGGTATCCAGATCATGTATGTAAGCTCAAGAGAGCTTTGTATGGTTTGGAGCAGGCCCCAAGGGCATGGAATTATAGACTTGTGAAGTTCTTGAAGGAACTTGGGTTTCGAGTATCTAAAGCAGATAGTAGCTTGCTTGTCAAGGCAAGTGATGACGGGTTCATTTATATGTGCATATATGTTGATGATATAATTCTTACAGGTACAGATGAGAAGGGCATACAAAGCCTCAAGAAACAAATGGAGAAAGAGTTCAAGATTAGTGATTTGGGAGACTTGTCATATTTCTTGGGCATGGAGATCTCATACACTCAACATGGAGTGTATGTAACTCAAGAAAGGTATTTGAAGAATTTGTTGATCAAGTCTTAAAGGGTAGCACCTACTCCAATGGAGGTGAATCACAAATTCAGAAGATATGGAGGAGAAGAATTCAAGGATATGAAGCTATATCAAAGTCTAGTTGGTAGTCTTATCTATTCTACATTAACTAGGCCTGATTTGTCATATGCAATTGGAGTGTTGTCTCAGTTCATGCATTGTCCTAGGAAAAAACATTGGATTGCAGGACAAAGGGTGTTGAGGTACATTAAGGGTACACTCAAAGAAGGTTTGTATTATGGGTTTACATCAGATACAAACATCAAGATATATAGTGATACAGATTGGGAAGGTAATCCTGATGATAGAAGATCAACATATGGATACTTGTGTTATATGGGAGATAAGCTAATATCTTGGTGTTCTACGAAGCAACACACAATTGCTTTATCATCTACAGAGGCAGAGTAGTGGTTGAAGCTACAAAGGAATTCATATGGCTAAAGACTCTTATGAAGATTTTTGACATCATTCAGAGTATACCCACTATTCATGGAGATAACATGAGTTCATTGTATCTAGCTAATAATCCTGTTTTTTTCATGCCAGGACTAAACATATTGAGATTCAATACCACTTTCCAAGAGAGAAGGTGATTGATAAGGAGATTGAAGTCATACATACTTCAACAAAAGATCAGATTGCAGATATGCTAACCAAAAGCTTGGATGGACCAAAGCTACATAGATTCAAAGACATGGCAGCTATAAAGAAGATAGAGAAAACCTCAATTGATGATTGAGGGGGAAATGTTGGTGCAAGTCAACCACCAATTGATGTTTTGGATAAAGTCTTGGAGTCAAAGAATGAAGAAAAGATTGATTTATGAAGCTTGTAGATAGTACATGTTCAGAAGATGAAGCCTTGTATACATATGTACATTACTTTGTGGTTAGCTCACATATACCTTTTGTATGGTTATGAGCTTGTACATATTTGCCTATATGTACAAGAAAAATGTTAGGGCAAAGGAGAGAGAGCATGTGAAGAGTAGAATTAGAAGTTGTAAGAGTTATAAATACTTTAGAAGTGTAGGAGATCTCTCTTATCACTCAGATGTAAAAACTTCTTAGAAATGAAGAAATATTGCACCAGATCTTTTGCTTTGTACTCCTTCTATATTTCATCTTTTATGAAATTCTTTTGTACAAGTCTAATTATATAGTTGATTGACCTGTGTACAAGTTTTCAGATCCTAATTGTGATGAGGCTGAGAGAATTGAGTGTAGGAACATTTACATGTGTAAATGTAAAGTATTAAAGTTGCAACATATGCAAAATTTGATGCTAATGTTTTGGTTAGTTCTCCTTCCACAGTGTAAATTTTTGAGCAAGCAAGCACTCATTCTTTAAGTTGGATGGTAAGCTACCTATGGCTAAAAGAATTTGAATAAACGGGTTGTAGTTTGGGAGAACTATGTGTTAGAAGTTACAGGTGTCTACATCGACTATTCAGGAGAACAATTTCAGATGTAGGTGAATTTTTTGATTCATTTCTTGAGATATACTTAAACTTTTGGAATTATTTAACTTGGAGAAGGTGCAAAATCTATAGGCGACACCTTATGCAAAGTTTTATAAAAACATTTACACATTTGATCAGTCAATGACTAAGATATGTGCAACAGACTTTTTGAGTATCAATTCACTTCACAATTTGTTCAAGATTTTGGTAATTGAGCATTGATTCTCCAAATTGGTAAAATGGGTCACAAAAGGTCGTCGGTCAACTATTATGTGGGAACGTACGCCTGATGCTTTGCACATGGCCATGTGATATCTTGGAGCTTCATAAGCATCTGACCTAAGCTTATCTCTACCTTGTATTCTCAATTCATTCATCAAATGCGTTCTAAGGCTTCTTCCTGCGCTTCTTCTCAAACTCGTTTTTCTTCTTCTTTATGTATCTTTGTAGTATTGAGTCGATTTAGCATTTCCTCTGTTAGGGGTTCTTGATATAGTTTGACTTTGGATCTGTTGATGTAACTAGGGAGGACATCACCTTTTAGAGTAGCTAATTGAAATGCTCCACTAGTTGAGATCCTATTGATGATCATAGGTCCATAGCCTCACTTCTCTAGCTTCCTTCCATGTTGCTTCAAGGTGTACACTAGGATTAAGTCTCCCGATTAGAAGCCCTTATCCTTCACATGGGCATCGAAGTATGCCTTTTGTCTTTTCTTAGCTACATAGATTCTTGCTGCTGCTTACAATTGTGTTTCACCTAAGCGTTCTACATCAAAGATTCTAGATGAGAGCTCATGCCCTCTCCATTGGTGCTCTTGTGCTACTTTCAATGTAGGTATCAAGAAGTCTAATGGTAGCACTGCATTTTGGCCAGGTACCATCTGAAAGGGTGTGGCTTGGAGTACCATTTTATAGGCAACTCTGTATGCCCACACAACACGGTGTAGCTATTTGTCCCAATCAGAACGCTTGTTATTCACCAATTTTATCAATACATTACAAAGTATCTTATTTGTGCTCTCAACTTGTCCGTTAGCTTGTGGGTGATAGGGGGCAGACTTCTTATGTATTGCTAAGAAGTCTTGGAGAAGGTTTTCAATGACTTGATTCAAGAAGTGCGTGCCCCTATCACTTACTAGCTCAATTGGCAACCCATATCTAGTGAATACATTCTCAAATAAGAACTTAGCTATAGTTTGAGCATCATTCTTCGTTGCAGTCTTTACTTCTACCCACTTGGTGAGATAATCTGTGGCAAAAATAATGTATTCAGCATGTGAACCCTTAGCTGGGGGATTAATAGGACCAACAAAGTATATTCCCCACTTAGAGAATGCACGTCCACCCATCATGGGTTTCAAAGGCATCTCGTCTTTACGCATTGGATATTGAGTTCACTGACAAATATCGCACCTCTTCACATAGGTATGTGCATCCATGTGAAGAGTTGGCCACAAAAGACCTACAAATAGTATTGCTTTGATCATCCTATCTGGTCCAAAGTGTCCTTTTGCCACACCTTGCTGAGCAGTCTCTAAGATCTTAAGATATTTACTTTCGTGGACACATAGTCTTAGGTATCTATCTTTTCCACGCTTATATAGATTACCACCAATGAGTGTGTAATCTATTGCTTCCTGTTCTAAGCTCTGTTGTCTTGCCACAATCTTCTCTTGAGGGAACGTTTTTGTCCTCAAGAATGCCACTAATGGTTCACTCCAATCTGGCACTAAAGACACTTGATACAAGGTGGCATGTTCCACTGGTGCTCTAGTGCTGTAGATTGGGAATTCATTGCACAACTTATGGATGTCTGATTCCATAGTTTGCCAATACATGCCTAGTCTATGTAGCATTTGTAGGGTTCGATGTTTCGAGTGATGTTGCTGCAGTGCACCTACATGTGTTATTTGCAACCACTTTGCATGTTCATCGTCATCTACACAGCAAGCCAATATGCCTTGATTTGTGTGTTTATACATGCTTCTTGCCATTATGTGATACTTCTGAGACCTCACTGCTTCTTTATCTTTGGCTTTTAGTATAGGATGTTTAGGTCCAACAGTGAGGATAGGCACTATATTCTTGGCCCACTCAAGCACTACTTTGAGATTGAACAAGTAAGCATCAAGAAGCTCATCTGACACTCCTTGAGGAGACTCTCCAAAAGTTATTCTAGAAAGGTGATCAGGCCTAGGGTGAGTCCGACCTTTCCTAACCATGACTTCAAAGTCATATTCCATTAGTAAGAGGAACCATATTGCTAATCGGCTAGTGTTGCAAGGTTTATTCACTAGATATAGGAGTGCTTGATGGTCTGTAAAAAATTTAAACTTATTTGCAAGCAAATAGTGTCTAAACTTTTTAACCACATATACCATGCCTAATCCTTCTCGCTCAATTGTGGTGTAATCTTTTACAACAGCATTCACTTGTCTACTGGCATAAGCAATGGGAAGATCCATGTTGCCTTCACCAGTAGGTTGTGCTACTACACACCCAATAGCATAATTGGAAGCATCCACATGAACATGGAATGGCTTGTTCCAATCTGGTATAGTCAAGATTGGTGCTGAGCACAATCATCTCTTAAGCTCATTGAAGGAGTTTTCACATTCATCTATCCACTCAAAATTAGTCAACAGGGAGTACAACAGCTTTGCAATGATTGCATACATATGAATGAAGCATCGATAATATCCACAATGCCCCATGAAGGGTTGTACTTCCTTGACATTCTTTGGCCTAGGTAGCTCTACAATAGCTCTCATTTTATTTTCGTATGTGGATATGCCATTCTTTGACACTATGTGTCCTAAAATCTTGCCTTGATTGACAATGGAAACACACTTTTCTGGGTTCAAGCAAACTTGATATTCTCTACATTTTTCTAAGATTTGTCTGAGTTCAGGTATATGTGTTTATATTATATTGGAATGAGCATAGAGATCATCCCCATAGACTTCCAACTTCTTCCTCAAGAGCTCTTTGAACACATGGCACATCAGCCTTTGGAAGGTAGCTAGTGCATTAGTTAGCCCGAATGGCATCACTCAAAATGCGAATATACCCCACTCTATAGCAAAATCCGTCTTGTTCTGGTCTTTTGGAGCAATGGCCACTTGATTGTAGCCAGAGAATCCATCAAGGAAGTTGTATACTTCCTTGCCTTCTACCCTTTCTAATAGATGCTTTGTGATAGGAAGCGGATAACTATCTCTAATGGTGGTTGCGTTAACTTTCTTCAAGTTAATGCAAACTCGTAACTTGCCATTCTTTTTGGGCATCACTACAATGGGGGAAGCCCATTCAGTGTGCTCAATCTCATATATGAATCCAGATTCAACTAAGAAAACTATCTCTTCCTTGATCTTAACAACATAATTGTCCTTATATGTGTATGGCTTCTGCTTCGAGGGTTTGGCTTCTGAGGTCACGGGAATCATATGTGAGCATATGTCAGGGTCTACACCTTTTAAGTCCTTATAACTCCATGAAAACACGTCCCGATATTCTCTTAGCAAGGCTACCAACTCTTGTTCCTATTCCTTAGTTAGGTCATGTCCTATGTATGTGCATTTTTTTTTTCCTTCTTCTATGGTTACAATGATTTTCTTAGTTTTCTCTTTGTTACCATAGGCCTCTCCTGCTTCTGTGTCATTTTTAGTCATTCTTATCATGATTTTCATATCTTCTATCTCATACTTCTTAAAATTCAGGGACCTCAAACAAAGGTTCTTCCTCCTCTAGTGTGACTTCTCTCTTCTTCCTCTTCTTGCCTTCACTCTTGCTGGTCACCTGTGTAGTTAACCTCACATCATTTGTAAGTTCTTCATGTCTATGAGGGTGATCTTATACTTTGTAGAAATATTCCTCTTCTGATGCAAAAGGAGGGTCCATAATGATTGATTCTAGATTGGAGTCACTTGCTTCCTCAAGTACATCAGTGCTTGGTTCACAATCTTCAAGAACTAAATCACACATGAGTGGTTCTATAGTGAAGACTGAAATGTCATAGCCATCCTCGTCACAGTGTGGTGTCCATTGTTCTTCATTGATGGCTACATCCATTGTCGCTAGGATTTTTGCCCAACCATGAGGTTCAAACTCTTCATCTGGAAATACTACAGGTGCATACGATGAGTCTTGAATTGATCTATTAGTGGGAGGCCTCATCTTTGTGTCTCCTACTTGGGTGCGATCACCCAAGCATTGAAGGATTAAGATGGACCATCGGGAAAAAATTGGATAAGGTGTGTCACCTCAATAAACAATTCAACTTGCATAATGCCCTCAATAGAAGATAGTCTATAAACTGGCCTAGCATCAGATGGAAATTAAAGTTTGTTCACTTGCGGCACCCCCTCATTGAGAACAAGAAGTTGGCTCTTATGTGGAAAATTATCCATCAGGGAATCAAGACCAATGCAAAACATGAGAAAATTTCTGGAGCCCCCTAATGGTGAATTATAAGACGTCCCCTCCCTTCAAACACCATAGGATAATCGTGCTAGAAAACAAAAACATCAAAAGCAGATGGGTGGCTCATGTGGATGATGAGTTTATCGTAAACTACATCAATAACTTGATCTGAATATTTGTAGATTCGCCTCTCCTAGGCCATGTACTTGTCTTCCCGTGCCTTGTGGGATTCAAGCGGTCTCATGGGTTCTTTGCCCCTTCAACGTATTATTGTGTTCTTTTATTAATTCAGGCCATCTTGACCTAGCTAGGTGAAGATTCCTCTTTATTAAAAAAAAAGATCATGTAATTATAGATTATCTGAGTAGATTGGAATAATGAGAAGCTTCAACCAAATTGATTGATCAGCTACTTGGGTTAGCCTAATTTGTAGTCAATTCATCTGAAAATGACATCATAGTATTAGGATATGCTACAATTTAAACTCATGTATAGCCCCCAAAAAGTTAGCCTTTTGTTGTAATCAAGGATATCTTATATGAAGTAAGAATTGGCAATATATGGAGAAGATGTATCTTTAATTATAAGCAATGACTTGTGTTAATTGAAGCTCATCTGAGACATTGGGGTGGACTTTTTTTAGGATAGATTATTGTAAGGAAAAATTATATGAAAATCAATCTAAAAAATTTATTCTTTTTTTTGTAATTAGGCATATGCTATATGAAATAAGAACATCTCTATATTCTCTTAATAGATTGATCAGTTCTGAATATTCTTCCTCACTCACATCATGTCCTATATACGTGCATCTCTCTTCTCCATCTTCTATTGTCACTATATTCACTTGATAATACGTTTTGTATTGTGCTGTTCTCCAACATCTTCTTCTTCCTTGTGATGTTCATGTCCTTTTGCATACCTCAAATTCTAAGAATTGTTTTTTGAGTAGGTTGCCACTTTCTTTAGGATGTGTTTGACACTCCTCCTATCATAATCTCCAACTCGCATGAAAATTGGTGAGCATACTCGGGGCGATAAGGACTTCAAAATTATTTTGCTTTGTGTCATAAAAAATTTGATTGATCTTGTCTTAGCCTCCGAATGCCCTATAATAGTGCTTGTGCACACAAATTCATCCTTTTGTGCCAAGCATATATACAACTTTCAGTTCGCTAGTACAATCATATTGAAGTCTACTACAAGTGTAGCATAGCTCATTTGGGTATTTCTATTCAACTTTTGTAGATGCAATAATTTTTTTCCATCAAGGTATTTAGTCACTGGCCATGGTTGAAAGCAATCATACATTCCATATGTTTGCTCTTGAAGATAAGTTTGATGGTACCAATTACCCATTGTGGGCATACATGATGGGACATGTATTGGTAGCAAAATTCCTATGGAATATTGTGCAAGGTGTTGAAATATGTCCTAATACACCTAAAAATATAATGATTGAAGATGATATAGATGGTTTTCAAGATAATGATCTTCAATTTCTTGGTCTTGTTGTGGTTGTTGTTACATCTACTATAAAGAAACTTCATTGGAATTGTAGAGGTGCACATGCACATGCATTGATATCTTTGTCTCTCATGCATGCCATTATCCATCACATTCATTCGTGCAAGACAACAAGATATGCCATGGATACTCTTACAACATTGTACTAGGCAAGAAATATGGCTTGTGTTCCTTACCTCTGAAATAGTTGGAGACGTGAGCATATGAATGAAGGAGATTCAATGGATACTTTTTGACAAAGATCAAAGATTCGAAAGAGAACTTGATTTTTGTTGATGAAATTTTACCAGATATGTAAATTATGTAAACTTTTCTTAGCACTCTTCTAGATTCATGTCAGAGTTTTTCGTCTATGCTTTGGTTAATGATAGAACATGTCACTCATGGAGATGGCGAGGTGCATGGTCAAGAGTCAGGCTTTACCACATAGTTTCTGACTTGAGGCTATCATGTGTGCATCATATGTACTGAACAGGTGTCCCACTAAAGCACTACAATCTATCACTCCATATGAGGCTTGGCATGATCGCAAGCCATCTGTTGCTCATTTGCGTGTTTTTGGTTGTTTGGCATATGCATTAGTGCCTAAACAACATCGCAGAAAATTGGATGATAAAGCAGTAAAATGTATTTTTGTTGGGTACAGTTCTGAAAGTAAAGGCTATCGTCTGTATCATCCACAGACTAAATGCATTCTAGTTAGCCGTGATGTTGTTTTTGTGGAAGATGCTATTCAGCCATTGCTTTCATGTACTAAGGAGACATGTGTTAGCTCCAAAGACATGTATAATACTTTGCTGCCTCTTTTTACAGGTGGACAATCTAGTGCTGGTCCTAATGAGGCAACTCCTCAGTGTTTGCAGGTTTCATGTGATGATGCAGATAATTCCATTTCTGATGCAGATGTACATGATGCACTTATTGATGAGAGAGCTGATATTGAGCAGGCAAGAACTATGCCAAAATGGATGGTGTAGACCTTGCGTGACAACAAATTAAATGCACCTCTGTCATATCGTACTCATTCAGGCTCTCATAGTGCCTCTTTTGCATCAGATTGCTAGCTATGGCTGCATCTAGTCTCTGTGATGAGAATGAGCCTATTTTGTTTGATGAAGCACAAAATTCAGAAAATTGGATGGCTGCTATGCAATCTGAAAATGATGCTATAATGAAGAATGGTACTTGGTCTTTATGTGACTTGCCTCCTGGAAAGAAGGCCATTGGCACTAAGTGGGTATACAAGCTGAAGCGTAAATCGGATGGTACAGTTGACAGGTATAAGGTTAGGCTTGTTGCAAAGGGTTATGCACAGGGAAGAGGCATTGATTTGATGAGACCTTTGCACCTACATGCCGTATGACTATTGTTCGGAGCATCTGTGCACTTGCAGCTCATCATCGTTGGAATGTACATCAATTGGACATTAAAAAAGCATTTCTAAATGGTGACTTGCATGAAGAAGTGTATGTTTTTTAGCCCCGTGGCTTTGTGCAGAAAGGGCATGAAAACCAGGTGTGCAGGTTAAAGAAGCCATTATATGGTTTAAAGCAAGCACCACGTGCTTGGTATGAGAAGATACATGCCTATCTAATTGCACATGGTTTTGAGGACAGTCCAACTGAAAGCCCCTTATATGTTAAGCGTGCTAATGATGTGCTTCTGATCATTGTTGTCTATGCTGATGATATGCTGCTCACTGGTCCTATTGAGAAGCATATTGCTGATTTTGAGGCTGATTTGCATGCCTCATTTGAGATGTCTGATTTGGGGCATTTGCATCACTATTTGGGCATTCAGTTTATGCAAGTTGATGGTGGAATGGCTTTGTGTCAAATGAAATATATTGACACATTATTGCAGCATTTTGGCCTTGAAGACTGTAAGCCTATTGCCATTCCTATGGAGACAGGTTTACGATTGAGTCTTCATGATGCTGGAGATGCATTTGATGTTGTTCTATATTATAGGCTGTTGGATGCTTGATTTACTTATGCATTACTCGTCCAGATATTCAGTTTGCTGTCTCGGAGATGAGCAGGTTTATGCATTGCCCAGGAGTCAAGCATTGGCAGGCAGTTAAGCACATCTTTCGCTATTTGAGTGGTACTCGGATACTCGGGTTGTTTTATCCCAAGGGGGGATCACTACCGCCAGATTTGCATGCTTTTTCTGACTCTGATTGGGCTGTTTTCTATGACAGTAGTGTGTCCACTAGTGGCTTTTGCTTCATGCTTGGTAGCTCATGTATATCTTGGTTGAGCAAGAAGCAACCTACTATGGCCACTTCCGGTTGTGAGGCTGAGTATAGGGAAACTTTCACAGCGACTGTTGAGTGTGTGTGGCTCAGATGCCTTATGGCTGATTTGGGTGTTGGTCAGACTTTTTCCACCACCATCTTCACTGACAGTCAGAGCGCATTGGGAGTTGGGAGGAACCCTGTGTTCCATGCTCGCACTAAGCACATTGAGGTGCATTATTACTATGTCAGGGAGAGGTTCTCTACTGGGGCGATCAGCTTGGCATATGTGTCCATGCAGGAGAACATTGTAGACCTTTTCACGAAGGCTCTGCCTAGGGAGAAGTTTGAAGCTTTCCGCAAAGCTTTGGGCTTACTTCCTTTTGTGGAGTGATTTCCACATAGCTTGGCACTTCCTTATACATGAGTGCCAGCTCCTTGTTCACCACATCACTCCCAGGGGGGATTTGTTGATATATTTAGGTAGTGATGTGTGTGAACACACTAGGACCACCAAGGCACTTTTTTCCCTCTTTAGGAGGTTTTTTTCCCACGGTTTGTATATATGCATATTGCCCTAATGGGCTACTTATCTTTGTACATTCTCTAGCAATACATTCAGTATTGTGCATTGTGCTCCAAGCTTCCTCTTCTTCCTTGTGTTGTTTGCGTGCTTCGGCAGACGTCTAACTCCAACAATTATGAAAAATTTGAGAATGATTTAGCATGTGTGATTCATGAATCTCATGATATTTTGGATGCAAAGCTTTGGCATGCACTCTTTGGTCATCTGAATTTTGTATGTTTACTTTGCCTCTAGAAATTTAAAATGTTTTCGTCTCTCCCCAAACTTGAGTAACCCCATTAAGCATGTATGTGAAGATTGTATTTTGGGTAAAATGGAGCATTCTTCCTTCTCGAAGGATGGTTTAATTCCGTGTGCACATGAATTTTGGCTTGTTCATAATGATGTGTATAGTCATATGCAAACACCTTCATTTGATAATTACCTATACTTTGTGACTTGAATTGATGAATTTTCTAAGCGTTCATGGGTTTTTCCATTGAAAGAAAATTCCAAGGTGTTTATGTTCTTTAAATATTTTTGGTTATGGCTGAAAATTTATTAGCATGGAAAATAGGAACCCTCCATTCTGATGGAGGGGGAAAATGTATGTATTATATCTTTAATGCATTTTTGGCTGAGCATAGGATATAACATCACTATATAGTGTCCTATACACCTCTACAAAATGGGGGGAAAATGTATTTCTTCTATTTTTAATGCATTTTCGGCTGAGCATGGGATATAACATCACTGTATAGTGCCCTATACACCTCTACAAAATGCAGTTGCTCAAAAGAAGAACATGTATCTCATGGAAATGGTAAGATATATGGTGAAAAATGTTGGCGTTCAAGGTCTACGAAAGCACATGAACAACAAAAGGAAGAAGAAGAAGAAGCTTGGAGCACAAGAAAATTCAAAATTTATTACCAAGTGAATGTACAAAGATAATTGACCTGTTAACATATAGGTGTAAATAAAAGCAAGGGAAAAAGATCTGCTAAAGAGGGAAAAAAAAGTGCCTCAATGGACCTAAGTGTATTCACACATATCACTATCGAAATATATCAAAAAATTCCCCCTGGGAGTGATGTGGTGAACAAAGAGCTAACACTCATGTATACGGAAGTGCCAAGCTATAAGAAAAGAGATCAGTCCGCAAAAGGAAGTAAGCCCAAAGCTTTGTGAAAAGCTTCAAACTTCTTCCTAGGTAGGGCCTTTGTGAAAAGGTTTGCAACATTATCTTGTGTGGGTGCATAAGCCAAAATGATCTCTCCAATAGAGAACCTCCCCTTGACATAATGATAGTGAAGCTCAATGTTCTTTGTGTGAACATGGAACATAGGGTTCCTTGCAACTCCCAATGCACTATGACTATCAGTGAAGATGGTTGTCACATAATCCTAGTAGGAGATGGTTGAACCACGTCTTAAGAGAGAGGATTAGGAAGTAATACTCAACCATGGCTTTTGGGGCAAGTGGTTAGCCCATCACACTCCTAACTAGGAGGTTGTGAGTTCAATTCCCAACATTGGTATCAAAGCCTAGTTGAGGAACTTGGGCAAGATGGAGGTAAGACTCCTCAATCGTGAGCACTTGGGAAGTGTTTGAGTCTAGGTGAGTCTAACACTAGCCAAGAAGGAAGGTGCATTTGGTCATCAATGGAGGGTTGAATAGGTCCATGCATTGGAATTTGAGGCTAATGGAGGGGCTCAAAGGTTGAAAAGGACCCAAGTTAGATAGAAGGATCCACAAGTGAGCATTGATGACAATGCTCAATCTAAGGGGGAAGGAATGTCACATAATCCTAGAAGAAGATGGTTGAACCATGCCTTAAGAGAGATGATTAGGAAGTAATCGTCAACCATGGCTTTTGGGGCAAGTAGTTAGCCCATCAAACTCCTAAGGGGGAGGTTGTGAGTCCAACTCCCAACAATAGTGGTCCTAGAAGATCGACCAACACCCGAATCATCCAAAAGGCATCAATTGACACACACTCAATAGTTGCTATGAAAGCTACCATATACTCAGCCTCATAACTAGAAGTGGTCACATTAGGCAGCTTCTTGCTCAACTAAGATATGCATGAGCTATCTAGGAGCATCATAGCAACCAACCTAGTCAGAGTAAAAAAAAACCATGTAAATCTTGGAAAAACTTGGAGAAGCTTGTAGGAGGTAGAAAAGTGAGTTTCGAAGCGATGAAGTTTGGTCAAGCCAACCGGCACAAGACCAGACCTTGAGCTTATGGAGACTCAAAAAGACCTTATAGTCATGCGATAAGTGCAATAAAATGCACTATGTACTTTGGTGCATCAAGGAGAAGGAGTTGATAAAAAACCGATAGGCTTGTGCGTCGACTAGCTCAAAAACTTACTATTTATGGATAAGACAATGAACTTCAAATGCTCATAGCGACCAGCGTGATTACAATTAGAAAAATACTTTTATGGGAGTGATACACATAGGGTTGATTTTATAGAATGCACAAGATTATAAGGAATAAGCAAAATATGCTTTTGAAATGAAACAGACACTCAATGTGGTACCTCCTATTTTTTTAGGAATATGCAGAGATTGAGCTCGAGACAGGAAAACTGAGATTTCTTCCAATCTACCAAACCAAATGCTATGAAAAATTGCAAGCATAAACTAGACACTAATATCGTTCAAATGAGACATCTCATCCAATTTGGAGCTCTATAGAGAGAGCAGCAACCTCTGCAAGCTTACTGTTGTCAAAGAAGATGATGTGGAAAAATGAATGAGCAAGGCAATGATGGTCACAAGTGTATGTATATTGCCTCCATGTGATGTACAAGTGTTTTGAAGTCTTTATATAGACTTGTCAAGTGCTCCACGACTTCTACAAGTGAATTTTTAATTCAAATGAAGGTGGGAAAGGTTCTTAGAGGGAATCAATTCACTTTCCTATAATTTAGGAAAAGTGAAGATCTAGTTTGATCTACTTTTAGGTGATTGATTGATTGATTTGATTGAAACTCAACCACCACAAATATGTGGAATTTGGGCTCTATCTTTCTACTTTTACATGTCTAAATCTCTAGGATTTTACAATGGTAAAAGATCCATGAGAAATTTGTTTAAAAAATACAATAAATGAGCATAAATAAAATAACTCTCCAATGGATATTCTTTTGACGTAATCCAAGCAATAGCTTTTTGATGTAGATCAAATCCACCTCAAGCATAGTGTAAGCTTGATGTTCCAACAAATCTGGTGATAATGATCCTCCCTTGGGATAAAGCGATCTAAGGAGTCTGGTACCACTAAAGTAGCAAAAGATGTGCTTAACCTCTTACCAATGCTTGATACCTGGGCAATCAAAGTTTGCACCAACCATTTAAACAATTTTTTAGCATATTCTATGTCAAATATCTCAACAATGCTTTAGTGGGATGCTTGTTAAGTACATATGCTATACACATAACAACCTGAAGCCAAAATCTATGTGGTAAAGCTTGACTTTTGACCATACACCTCATCGTTTCTCTAAGAGACATATTCTTTCCTTCAGCAAATCCATTTTATTGATGTGTATATGACAACGTGTACTTATGTTTTATCCTATGATCATCCAAAAATGCATCAAAATCAGAAGACATGTATTTGCCCCCTTGATCAGAATGGAGGATGTCCATTTTACATGCTAAAAATTTTTCAACCATAATAAAAAATTGTTTGAAGCATATAAAAACGTATGAATTTGCTTTGAATGGATACACCTATGCATGCCTGGGGAATTCATCAATGAAAGTCATGAAGTAAAGGTAGTTCCCAAAAGAAGGTGTTCGCACAGAACCAAAGACATCACTATGAACAAGCTGCAATTTATGAGCAGTTTGAATTGAACAATCTTTTGGGAAGGAGTAATGCTTCATTTTGCCCAAAATACAACCTTCACAAGCATGTTTACAAGATGTCTCAAGTTTGGCTAGAGAGGATACCATTTCATATTTTTGTCGATGAAAGCAAACTAGCAAAATTCATATGACCAAAGCATGCATGCCAGAGCTTTGCATGTAAGATAGCTTGATAATCTTGAATTGTACATGCTGAATTATTCATAGATTTTTTATAGTCTATGAGCTTATATAGCCCATGTCATAAAATGCCAAAAGCAATAACAACATTACCATTTGAGAGATCATAAACTATACACCTGTCATCAAAAAATTAGAAAACCAAGCCAATCTTGGCTAATGCTAAAAGTGTTAACATATTTTTCTTGATCCCTAGCACATACGAAGCATTTGACAATGTGAAAGAACTACCATCAAAAATATTAAACATAATATTAACAACTCCCATTACATGATAAGGGGAGTTGTTAATGCATGTGATAGTATTCCCTATAGGTGCAGGCTCAAGTGAACTGAAGAAAATACATGGAAAAGTAATATATTTGGTTGCCCCACTATCAAAATACCAAACATTTGAGTCTACTGTAGACATACATTGCTCATAAGAAGATGATCATGGTTGCACACAGTAGTAAATGCCAATTTTTCTTTTGGAACAAGATTAGAAAACTCTGTTTTAGGTGTAGAGGCCTCTGCAATAACCATTCCAGCCTCTTTCTTCTTTGCCTCTTTTGTAGCCAATTTTGGATAACTCTTTTTAACATGATCATTTCCCTTACAGTGTTTGCAAAGCTGTTTTTGCTTTTCTATTTTCTTCTCATCTTTCCTTCTTAACTATGCAACATTAACAGATTTTGGCTCACTAGTAGATGAGCTCCATTTACCTTTGCCCTTCTAACTAGCTAAGAAAGTTTGATCGATAATGCATATAACCAACTTGTTCTACTTGGAATGATCTTCTTGCAACAAAACAAAGAATAACTCCTCAAAACTTAAGGCATTTGGATTGCCTTTCATCATCAATCGAAGAGTAAAAGCAAAAGTCTGATATGAATCTGGAAGACTTTTAAGAACAATCTACATAAGTGAACTATCTAGAAAGACTTCATAAACAAAAAATCAACACCTCCTTCAATCTTTGATCTTTATTCAAAAACTATCCATGGAATATCCTTCATTCATATGATCACTCTCCAACAATTTTTGGAGGTAAGCAACATGATCCTCATGTCTTGCCTAGTATAAAGTTGTAAGTGTATCTCAAGCATCCTTTGTTGTCCTGTAAGAGTGAATATGAGGGATAATGACATGTTTGACAGACAAAACTATCAATGCATGTGCTTGCACATCTCTACCATCTCAACAACATTTATATGCAATAGATGCAACGTGAACCATAACATGAATAGGAATTTGAAGATCATCATCTTCAATGCCATCTGTATCACCTTCAATAATTGTATTTGCATGTGTACTAGGATATTTTCCAACATCTTTCAGGATATTTCACAACCCTTTTGTTACCAATATATGGTGTGTGTACTTGAGTCAAGAAGACTCAAGGACTCGTGCCAATGAGACTGTACCTCTATTGCAACACAAGTGCATATAGTGGGAAATTAACACACATTTAAATGTCAATCCGATCGAACGACCTAACCAAGTGTATGAAGACATATGCACACATGATGGAAAATGAAGTGATTAAACTGGCATGCATGAGAAAAGACTAATCCACCTCTCAAACTCACTGAAATGTTGAAGGTGCCTGCCGCGATACCTCTTACAATAGTTTTTTAGAAAATCAAGGATTTCTCCCAGCTCCGAACTCCAAATATAGTTAATAGGGTACTCGTTTCAAAGCTCTCGATGAGACGCATCTATTGGAAGTAGTTTCACTCGATTCTGACAACTCTGCTTCAAGTTATGGCCAAATTAATGAATGGCGGGAAACACCCACACTCACGCCACAACCCCTACAAGCTCACACACACACTACAATAGCTCAAAAATAGTGGGGAGGGGTAGACAACAATCCTACACACACATTCCAATCATTACACACACATACAAGATCAAAGAGAAGATAGAAATCTGCAAGAAAGAGGCTAATTCGAAAATTTAGGAGAGCTACTTCTTCACAATGGCAAAAAGTCTCTACAAAGAGTCACAAAGTGACTTATATACATGTGCCCTAAGTTTGGTCCTTTCACACAAGAGACCGACACTTTATTACAAAAAAGGTGAATTTCCTACTAGTTTACAAGGGATATTTTACAACAAATTGGGATTATGCAACTAGAGGACTCCTCTAGTGCATTTACATGGCTTGAGGGAATTCTCTAGGACTTTGAAGAAGAAAAATATGCCCATTAATTCGAAAATTTTGGGGCCCTTCTCTTTTACTCCTTTGCTCTGCAACACTCTCCCCCTCTTTGTCTCGGTCGTCCCTTGACAGGCTTTTTGTGGCGACGTGTGTATGTCTGTATGGCTGCTTGCTCTCGTTGATTCAGCAGATTAGCGTGACAAATCATAAATTCTTTTGACTGTTGGGACTTAACTCCGTCTTCTGGTGCTTGTCGGTGATCTGCAAAAAAACTTGTTTCATAAGCAACCAGACGTGCATTCAAGTTTAAAGTCATTTTTACAAAAATCTCTGAATCGATTTCGAAGAAGCCAGTGAAAAATGCTTCTTCAAAAGTTTGCATATACATTGACGGCAAAAACATGATTCGAGAATAATATGCCATAAGTGTCAGGCGGCTTAGAATAGTGGAGATAAAAAATGAGTGCTTCCGATCCTTGCGTAATGCCAATGAAATTCAAAAAAGTGTATTTTGCGTGTTGGAATACTTTGATTACCGTGAGTAGCATGTTGAATATCTTATTTGTCATTTTAACAGCTAAATCACGGACTGTAGCATATCTGGAAATCCAAAATTCCATAGTTTTTACCATATATTCCTCCATCGGTAAGTAATTGTGTAGAGGGCTAGGTAATAACGGGTAGTTGAGCCACTGATTATTGATATTGCCTTGGCACTGTCCTTCCCAAAATTGCGTCCAAGCGCGTCTCCGGGATACAGGACAAATGATGGATTGACTTGAAGCACATATGGTGATGCTTCCCACTGTACCCACAATGTAGGATTCTTTTCCAAAATTTTCCGCCTCCAAATAGGATCTGCCTTCTCGAACTCCTGTTGAGTGTAATTGAAAGTATTCTTGTCGAACTGGAGGTTGCTATCAGGTTCTTGATTAGTGGTTGTCCTTATATAATGCCGCGTTTGTTCCTTTAGAAGACCATATGGTACATTGAAGGGCTTCAAAATTTGCTCTAATTGTTTGTTTTCTATGTGAGCTTCATTCATGATTTGTATTATTTGGTCTTCAAAATCAGCAGTGAGCTGGGACACCAGCAGTGCCCTTTCTGGTCGGCTCAATTCTGCAATGTCCCGATTATTATGATCAATGTGGACCTCCTGTGCCTCTCTTATCGGTGAATAATATGAGGGGGGAGAGAGAGGACGTACCTCAGTCTCCACATTAGCTTCTGCAGATTGTGGAACTACTGGTGTCCCCTGAATTGTTTTTTGCTCTAACTGTTCCTGAAGCTGTTTAATGAATAATTCTTTTTGCTTGATTTCCTCCGTATTCTTTGCAATGGTGTCCTCTTGTTTGAGCAGTTCTTGTGCCACGATATCCAAATGATCAGTATCTTCTTTACATTGTAGCAGGTACCGATTCTCATCTTTCTTCCATTTAGTTCTTAGGGCTGCCGTATCATCCATGTACTTTTTTTCCCATTCGGCAATGGTGAGTTGCTCCTGTCTGAGCTGATCTTCCATTTTAGTTATCTTTTCTTCCAATTCTTTGATATCCTTTACTGAGCTTTCGTTAGCTTCTATTGGCTGATCACTGAGAAGAGCTGTCATGAGCTCCTTGTTTCGGTTCCTTAGGTTTTTTGCTTCTTCCATATATACTTTGAGTTGAGATTCCAATATTTTGCTCATAGCGTTCATCCTTGCCTTCTCAGTCTTGCTAGCTTCGTATTTTCTCTATACTTCTTGCAGTTGTGCTTGTAAACGTTCGTTTTCAGTCATTAACTCACTACACTGCTTTTTAGCTGCTTCGACTTCTTTCTCTTTGTTTCTGATGTGCTCTCTTTCTAAGTTCAATTCTACTGAAAGATTCTTACTCTTTTCTTGAAGCTCATGTTTGTCGTTCATTGCTTGGTCGTAGTCTTCATCAGCCTCAAACATTAGTTGTTGCATATCTAGAGCGGTTCTAATCATGTCTTGTACCACAGGCTTGAGTTGAGCAATGTCTACATTCAACCAAGTTTTTGGTATGCTTGGAGTTTCGCCTGTGAGCACATCTCTTCCTTGCTCCACATGGATGGTTTCGTTGTGTGGTTGTCTGATTTGGGGATGTACTTGTGGTTCAGTTTCTTCTTTATCCATCTTAATAGCTTTTGTGGCACTCCCTTGAAATGTGACATCCATGGGGGAGGGTTCTGCCACCACTCGTATTGGTGTGAAGGGTTCCTCATCCTCTATTTTCTCTTTTTGAGGCTCCTCCTTTGGTATCTTTACGGACATTCCGCGCGGTGGTGTAGCCTCCTTGATACGAATAGTGGAAGTCTCATTAAGTTTTATTACGTGCATACCTTCCTGGTCTGCTTCCTGACTTTTGGTGTTCATATCAGGATGTGTAATGTGATCATCTGTCTTTATGTTGTCTGCTTCTTCATTGTAGTTAACTTCATTCAACTCTGCCCATTGTCCATCATCCTTGGACTCACTTTAAATATCTACATTTAGTAGTGAATTGTCGGGCTCTTCTTGTGCATCCAAGGATGAGCTTGAATTGTCCAGCCCTATTTCCCTGTACCGATGGACTTTGGTGAGCTTTCTTTTCGCTTCCATTTCTTGTTTGGTCTGCTGATAATGATGACCTTGCACGGGTAAATTGACTTGGCCTTCTATGTATTGATGGGTCTCTTCTAGGGCTTTAGTCAATTCTTCCTCTGTGATTGTTTTTTGCCCTTCAATGGTTGTCTTAGGGAGCACATGGATTCTTTTTGTTGTTGGGACTTCCTCTTCCACTTGCCTAACTTCTCTTAGTCTCTTCGTGCCTTTCATTTTGGGTTGAGAACTAGTTTCTGCCACTTCCACAATCTTTACTCCTTTTCTCTTTTTAGGAACTGTGGCGACTTTGACGTACTGAGAAAGAGCAGTCGAAGATGGCATTTCCTGCAAGTACTCTCGTATGCCCAAGGCATGATAAATCAAGATTGTTAGTGCAACGCTGCCGTTGAGGAACTTCTTATTATTCCATTGCTTTTTGGCCTCGAATAGTCTTTCTTGGACATTTGGAGTCAGATTCATTTGATTGCCAATTTGCTTGATTGCATGGGACAATAATTGAACAATGATCTTTTGGGGAGCCGTGTATCGATTCATGTTTGGAAAGCAAAAGTGTTGGTGAATTAGTTTGACTTCCTCTTCTATATCGACTCTGTTAATGTCGACAAAAGTTCGTGTCTTTGCTCCACGACTCTCTTCCTTTACCATAGTGACACCGTCCTTCTCCCATCCGAATGCCTCCTTAATTAAGTCGTGTGTAAATTGTATGACAACCCATTCGCCTCCTTTATCCATTACTCTGGCTTCGGGCACCAATGGATCATGCAGTGCCGGATGTAAGGTGTTCATGACTTGCATGCATCTTTGGAAGTCAGGCTTATATATGGGCAATTCAAAATACTTATGAATGCCTACTTTCTTCATTATGTTGATTGTAGAGGGTAGTTCATGCAATACTCTGAAGTCTTGGGACATAATCGGAAAGTGATGGTCTATGTCCATGATTTTTATGTTCGCCAAGAAGAGATACTCTCCTACTGGTTGCTCTTCTCTAAACCAATGTCCTTTGGCTTTTGTGAGACTTTGGGGAGGAAATTCCTGTACCTCCTCCTGAATTGTAGCCTCTGAGTCTTCAAAAGCCATCTGCACTTGTAAGGAAGAGTGCATTAGCTTCAAAGGAGAGCATATAGCTGTGTAGTGCAATGTAGTGTTTATTGTCGTTCCGTCACTCCGTCTCCCATGGTTCTATGAGTAAGATCTCTTACCACATTTTTTTATTTCTTATCTTGAAAGAAAACAAGCGTTAGTATAGCCGAAGCATTTATTTATGTACATAGTATGTCCATTCCTAAGAGAGTTGAGGATAAGATCTAATTTCTCTTGGAGAATGTGCACCACTAGTTTTGTAATGTACATCATGTGCCGAATGCTTGGCCTCGTATTGTGGCCCTATTATGCATACTTGAGGTGCATTAGAGGCTTCATGAGTGCAGTGGGAATCTCTGTTGCTTCGATTGTCCACTCCTTGCAGTTGCTTGGGTTTCCAAATCCATTTTGGGACCACTGAGAGAGGTCGTTTTGTTGCTTTGATTCTTCGGGCTTCATGTGTTCTCTTTGTTTCCATTAGCGTTCTAGTACAGACGGTTCTTTTCTTGTTTCTGGGATGAATCTGATGTGGTTGGGCCATTCGCTTTTTCTGATGTATTGCACCCTCTTGAGTGCTTATTGCCTGTTTAGCTGCCTGTGTGATCTTCTTGGGAATCCATATCTGTTGGCGTGATCTTTGAGCTTCAATCAAAGGCTTGGGGATCCATACCTGCAAGAGTCCTGTTGGTGTGGACTTTGGTGTAGCTGACTTTTTGATTTCTGCTTTCTTCTTAAGTGTGGGCGCTGACTTCTTCTTGTTTTGCACCTGATCCTTGCATACCCACTTGTATTTGTCCTTCCCTTGATACGAGTATCTGCTTGTTGTTTTCCAATATGGTGATCTTTTGGCTGGGTGAGGAGCCCCAGGAGAGTTGGTTTCCTTAGTGGCTTGCTGTTCCTCACCTGAATGTGGTGATTTCGATTCTTCTGTAGACATTGTATAGTTTGAACTTTCTTTGTCTTCTAGATTGGTTTCTGAGATATGAGGATTGGGATCACTTTCCAGTGTCTTTTCTTGACAGCTCTCAGAACTCTCGACTACCTTTGGTTGAAGTAAAGGCTTCTCTCCTAATACGCTGAAAATTTCTTTGTGCCCGATCTTGGCAGAAATATAGCCTTGAGCTAGGTTGATGCTTACTTCGTTCTCAATGATCCAGTCTTGTCCTAGGATTAAATCTTCTATTAAATCCTCATCTTTGCACACTAAGACTCTTTGTTCCATGGAGGAATTTCCTAGGTGGAGGGATACTACTGTTGTTCCAATGCATTCTAGGGTTTGACCTCCAATTCCTATCAATCGGGCTCTTATGGAATTCATACTTAATTGCAGATCTTTAATGACGGTATTTCGTATGCAACTAAGTCCCGCTCCTGAGTCTATCAATGCATCTATCAATTTGTATTCTGTCTTGCCGATCCCTAGGTTCAGGTACGGTTGTGTCCGACAAGCACTCGTTGTATCAGAGTTATGGACTTGGTAATTAGCCATATGGATGGGCTCTTCTCCTTGGAGATAGCGTTCATCTCGTTGTCTTATCCATTCTTTCCTTTTCTTAATGTGTTCTAGGGCTTCTTGTCGGGCCTCCTCTCTAATCCGTTCTTCCTCTTTCTTCCTATTTTGAGCACCTACTAGATGTGCTAACATTTGATCCGTCAATGGCTCCATGAACCTTTTAACTCTACATCCACTTATGTAGTTAGGAAGAATGTCTCCATCTAGAGTGGCTAGATTAACTGCTCCACTAGTAGAGATTCTATTGATGATCAGAGGTCCATATCCGCGTTTTTGTAATTTCTTGGCATGTTGTTTTAAGGTGTACACCAAGACTAAGTCTCCCTCTTTAAGTCCTTTGTCTTTTATATGTGCATCATAATATGCCTTTTGTCTTCTTTTGGCTGCGTAGATTCCTGCCACTGCTTGTAACCTAGTTTCATGTAACTTCTCGATTTGGTAGAGTTGTTGGGATAACTCATGTCCATTCCATTCATACTGTTGGGCTACTCTCAAGGTTGGGATCAAAAAATCAATCGGCAAAATAGCGTTCTGCCCATACACTAAATTGAATGGGGTAGTTCCAATGGCAGTCTTGTAAGCTACTCGGAAGGCCCAAATTGCATGATGCAATTGTTTGTCCCAATCCGACCTTCCATTATTGACAATCTTTGTCAATACAGAACATAATACCTTGTTGGAACTTTCCGCTTGACCATTGGCTTGGGGATGGTATGGGGCTAATTTTTCGTAAATCAATAAAAATTCATTCATTAGGGATTCTATTACTTCATTAAGAAAGTGCGTTCCTCGATCACTCACAAACTCAATTGGTAATCCGAAACGAGTGAATATATTCTCAAAAAGGAATTTAGCAGTGGTTTGAGCATCGTTCTTTCTCGTAGCTTTTGCTTCTACCCATTTGGTTAAGTAATCTGTGGCTACTATGATATACTCCGCATGAGATCCTTTGGCTGGTGGGTTGATGGGTCCGATGAAGTCGATACCCCACTTGGAGAATGCTCTCGCGCACACCATAGGTCTTAATGGCATGTCATCTCTCCGAATTGGGTATTTAGCCCTTTGGCACGTTTCACAGCTTCGTACATAAGTCTCCGCATCCATATGTAGAGTTGGCCACCACAAGCCGGTGAAGAGGATCATTTTGACAGTTCTCTCAGCTGAAAAATGACCTCTCGCGGCACCTGCGTGTGCCATCTCTAATATGGGTAGATACTCTCCTTCATGTATGCATAATCGTAATTGATTATCCTTTCCTCTCCCAAACAATTGTTTTCCCATAAGTACGTAATCCTTGCTCATTTCTTCTAGGGATCGTCTTCTAGTTAAACTTATTCCTTCCTCATGTTCTCCGTTCTTTAGAAATTTAACCAATGTTTTACTCCAATTGGGTGCTATGGTTGAAAATGGTATGGACATATGATCCTCCGGAATTGTCTCCTGGCATTCTGCACAATTACTCACGTAGTCATGGACGTCCTTGGGCATGTCAGGCCAGTACACTCCTAATCGTTTCAATTCCCGAATGGTTCCATAAGTTCCTTGGTGTGTTCTCCATTTGTTCACATGTGCTTGCTCAATTAGTTTCTTTTGTTCCTCCTCCTCGACACATCTTAGCAACACTCCATTGGGTTCCTTATAGTACACACTTCCAGCAATAATGTGCGAATTTCTTGATTGAAGGATTTCCTTTTTGCTATTCTTATTGATTGAGTGTTGTGGGTCATGGGTGAGTATAGGAATTAATTTCTCTGCCCACTTGGGACATACTTCCAGATTGAACAAATAAGTATCTGGCAGATCATCGGGTATTCCACTTGGCGGTTCTCCGTGGGTTAACCTAGAAAGGTGGTCTGCTCTTACATGCGTGTTTCCCTTTTTTACTACCACTTCGAAGTCGAACTCCATTAACAGTAAGAACCATCTTACTAATCTTCCCGTGTTACAGGGTTTATTAACCAAGTACAGTAATGCCTGATGGTCTATGAAGAACTTGAATTTGTTGGCTAAAAGATAGTGTCTGAATTTCTTCACTGCGTAGACCATTCCTAACCCTTCTCGTTCAGTAGTGGTATAATTCCTTTCCGCTTGATTTAGTTGTCTACTCGCATAGGCATTTGGGTGATCTAGCTTTCCTTCATCGGCCGGTTGGGCTAAGATACATCCGATTGCATAATTAGACGCATCCACGTGAATATGAAACGGCTTGTTCCAATTGGGTGTTTTCAGAATTGGGGTTGTGCTAAGTCTCTTTTTTAATTCATTGAATGCTTTCTCGCACTCCTCAGTCCAAGTGAATTGAGTTAAGAGACCATACAGGGGTTTGGCTATTATGGCATACATGTGAATGAACCGACGGTAATATCCACAATGTCCCATAAAGGCTTGTACCTCTTTCGCATTCTTTGGTCTAGGAAGCTCGAAAATGACCTTGATCTTGTCCTCATTTGTGGATATTCCGTTCCTCGAGACTATGTGTCCTAAGATCTTTCCTTGTCTCACCATGAAGACACATTTCTCTGGGTTTAAGCAGACTCTATATTGTCTACATTTATCGAATATCTTCCTCAACTCCGGAATATGTTCGTGTCTTTGATTTGAGTATGTGCATAGATCGTCTACATATACTTCCATGCTCTTCTTTAGGAATTCCTTGAAAACATGACACATCAATCGTTGAAAAGTAGCAGGTGCATTAGTGAGTCCAAAAGGCATCACTCTGAAAGCATAGACTCCCCATTCGGTTGCGAATGCGGTCTTATGTTGATCCTCAGTAGCAATAGCTACTTGGTTGTATCCGGAGAATCCACCCAAGAAGCTATAAACTTCCTTTGCTACTACTCTCTCCAATAGATGGTCTGTGATGGGTAATGGATAGCTATCGCATATGGTGGCTGCATTGTCCTTTTTCAAATTAATGCACACCCTCAATTTTCCATTTTTCTTTGGCACAACAACTAAAGGCGATACCCACTCGGTGTGTTCTATCTCATATATGAATCCTGCAGCTAGTAGTTTGTCAATTTCTTCCTTAATTTTGGCTGCATAAACCTCATTATACATATAAGGGCGTTGTTTAGAGGGTTTTGTGTCTGCAGTCATCGGTATGCAATGAGAACAAATGTTGGGTTCCACTCCCTTAAGATCCTTATATGTTCACATCTTCAATTGACACATCTTTGCCTATGTATGTGCATCACTCCTCTCCGACTTCCACTGTTACCACGATTTTTTTTTGTTTGTTCCTTGTTGTCGTATGCTTCTCCGTCTCTAGCCTCTCGTTTAGGCATTTGAATGGCTACCTTTCTTTCTTCTACTTCATATTTTTTAAAATGTTTAGGAACTTCAAAAAGATCCAGATTCAGTTCCGTCTTACCCATGTCTTCCGCTTGTTCTTCTACCATGGGAGCAGCTTCAATTGCTAAGATCTTTGTTGGTTGTTGTCCCTCTTTACTTTGAATGGTGTCTAGGTAACTCTCTTCGAAGTCGAATTCCGGCTCCATTTCTATACTCTCATATTCCTCTTTCCATTATTTTTCCAAAACTTCCCCTTCTTCTACTTCTTGAAGAAAAACCATATAAATATTTACATCATAGCCTTCCTCATCTATGCACTCGTTCATTGTCAAAACTTCCTCATTCACACACACATCTAAGGTGGCTAAGATTTCCATCCATCCATGCGGTTCAAAGGTCTCATCAGGAAAGATTTGAGGCATGTAATCAGGGTCCTCTACTGGTCGGTAGTTAGGATGTCCTATCGGCCACAATTGTCTTTTTTTCTCCTCCTTCTTGGCCTCTTTGCACATCCATAACTGAGCATCCTCGTGCATCCAAGATTGATTGCTCGATCCAGCACTATGCATGGATAGGTCATCTTCCTCCTTGTGTATGGGATTCCACTATAACGGAGGGACATCTCGATAAGCAAATGTATGAAAGTTTATCTTGGTCATGTTTCCTTGATGTTGTAGGTACAATGAATCTCTTCCCCAGTCTTGCACTACCCGCATTTGTCTCATAAAGGGTCCCCCTAATATCATTTCGTAGTTATTGGCTTTTTCAAACTTACAAATGGCTAATGTGTGTTCAAATCCTACTCCACAGGTGGTTAATTTGATTCTTTCCAATATTCCTAAGGGTTTCTCCACGTGACCGTCTGCTAGTTGTAGCTTCATGCGTGTGGGTCGTAAGGCAGGTTTCCCCCATTTCTCCCATATCTCCTTGGTGGCAATTCCTACCCCGGCTCCCATGTCTAGTATAGCCTTGGTCATGTACCCATTGTAAGTGACAGGCAGACAGGTATTGCCTTCGTCACCTTCACTAAACTCTCCCACTTTATCCACTGGGATTTGTATTTTAGATGTGTTCTCTTTTTCCTTTCCTTCCCTTTCTTGCCCTAATTCTAATTGGCTCGCTAATTGTCTCCATAATTGTGGCTTAAGTTGAAGTAATTCTTCCACGGTCAACTTGCATTGTACTTTCGTTTTCTTAAGTTCCGTTAGATTGTGTGAACTTTTTTCTGAGCTCCCTTTTCCTTTTCCATGTACTGTGGGTGCTCGTATTATTATAGACTCCTTTTCGTATTCTCCCATATAATTCGGTAAGGTAGAAATACTCAGGGTTTCCTCCCTCCTCCTATCGAGTCTTGATACTTCCTCATATACTTCCTCTAGGTTGGTATTTGGTTGATAAACCTCCACATCTATTTCCTCAAAAGGAGTCAGAAAATCAAGGATTTCTCCCAGTTCCGAACTCCGAATATAGTCAATAGGTACTCATTTCGAAGCTCTCAACAATACGCATCTATTGGAAGTAGTTTCACTCGATTCTGACAACTTTGCTTCAAGTTATGGCCAAATTAGTGAATGGCGGGAAACACTCACACTCACGCCACAACTCCTACAAGCTCACACACACACTACAATAGCTCAAAAACAGTGGGGAGGGGTAGACAACAGTCCTACACACACATTCCAAGCATTACACACACATACAAGATCAAGGAGAAGATAGAAATCTGCAAGAAAGAGGCAAATTCGAAAATTCAAAAGAGCTCCTTTTCACAATGGCAAAAAGTCTCTACAAAGAGTCACAAAGTGACTTAAATACATGTGCCCTAAGTTTGGTCCTTTCACACAAGAGACCGACACTTTATTACAAAAAAGGTGAATTTCCTACTAGTTTACAAGGGATATTTTACAACAAATTGGGATTTTTCAACTAGAGGACTCCTCTAGTGCATTTACATGGCTTGAGGGAATTCTCTAGGACTTTGAAGAAGAAAAATATGCCCATTAATTCAAAAATTTTGGGGCCCTTCTCTTTTACTCCTTTGCTTTGCAACATGGTGCATCATACATGCCCACAATGGGTAATTAGAACCATTCAATGCATCCTCAAGAACCAACATACAAAATACATCATTGCTTTCAACCATGGCAAGTGACTAAATACCCTAATGTGGAAATTGACTATATCTTAAATATTTGAATAAACACATCTTGTCAAATTCTACTACCTATAGTAGATTTTGAGGTGCTTGTACTAACAAACCTAAACCTATATATATAAGTTTGGCACAAAAGGATGAAATTTCTTGCATGCTCGCTACAATAGTGCATTCGGAGGCCGATTATGCTCACCATTGTTTGTGCGATTATGAGACTATGAATAGAAGGGGTATTGATGATGCCCTAGATGATTTGACAACCTGCTTTAATACCAATTGTTAGAGTTCAAGCTCTATGGAAGTAGACAAACAACACAACGAGGAAGATGAATCTTGGAGCACAACACAATTACATAATATATTACCAAGTGAATGTACAAAGATAATTACCCATCATGTTTATAGGTGTATATAAAACCTGAGGGAAAAAAACCTCCTTAAAAGGGAGAAAAGTATCCCAATGACCCTAAGTGTGTTCACACACATCACTATCAAAATATATCAACAAAAATTTAGTCTTTACTACATAGCTTCTCTCTTGAGGCTGTTATGTGTGGATCATAGAAACTTAACAAGTGTCACCAAAAGCATTGCAGTCTATCACTCCATGTGAGGCTTGGCATGGTCACAAGCCATTTGTTGCTCATTTGCATGTTTTTTTTGTCTGGCATATGTGTTAGTGCCTGAACAACATTGCAAAAGATTGGATGATAAAGTGGTGAAATCTACTTTTGTTGGGTATAATTTTGAAAGAAAAGGCCATCATTTATGTCACCCATAGAATAATGCGTTTTGTTTAGTCATGATATTTTTTTGTGGAAGATGCAATTCAAGCCTTACTTGCATGTACCAAGGAGACATTATTTAGCTGAAACGATGTGTATGACACATTTTAGCTTCTTTTCAAAAGTGGAAAATAAAGTGTTGGTCCAAGTGAGGAAATTTCTCAGCACTTCTTGATTTACAGGGCCGATATACAAGATGAAAAAACTGTGCCTAAATGGCTAGTGTAGACTTTGAGAGATGACAAATTAGATGCACCTTTGTCATATCATACTCGTTCAATCTTCATAGTGCTTCCTCTGCATCACATTGTTATGTAATGACTGTCTCTAGTCTTTGTGAGGAGAACGAGTCTCTTTCTTTTGATGAAGCACATAATTCAAAAAATTGGACGGCTACTATGCAATCAAAGTATGATACTATTATGAAGAATGGTACTTGGCCTTTATATGATTTGCCTCAAGCAAAAACACCATTCGAACTAAATGGGTGTGCACGCTGAAATTGAGGGTAATTGATAGATATAAGGTTAGACTTGTTGCCAAAGGTTATGCTCAAGAGAGAGGCATTGATTTTGATGAGACTTTTTTTCCCACTTGTCAAATGACCACTATTCCTAGCATCTATGAACTTGCAATTAATCACGATTGGAATGTAAATTATTTGGACATTGAAAATTCCTTTTTGAGTGGTGATTTTCATAAGTTTATGTATTCAGCCCAATGGTTTTGTATAGAAATGGCATGAAAACAAAGTTTGTAGGTTGAAAAAAGCATTTTATGGTTTGAAGCAAGTACCACATGCTTTGTATGAGAAGATACATGCCTACTTTCTAGCACATGGATTTGAGAATAGTCTAATTGAAAGCACCTTATATGTTAAGTGTGCAGACGATGTACTTCTAATCATTGTTGTATATGTTGATGTTATGCTATGCAATTTTTGTAATAAGAAGCACATTGATGAATTTAAGGATGATTTGCATGCCTCTTTTGAGATGTCAAATTTGGATCATTTTCATCCCTATTTGGACATTCAATTTATGTAAGTTGATAGTGGAATAATTTTATGTCAAACAAAATATATTGACACATCATTGGTGCATTTTGGCCTTGAAGATTGGAAACCTATTGTCGTTCCCATGGAACCCATGGAAACATGTTTAGGGGTTGAGTCTTCATGATTTTGGAGATGCATTTGATGTGTTCTCTATCAATAGGTGTTGGATGCTTGATTTACTTATGCATAGTTACGAGGAACCCTGTGTTCCATGCTTGCACAAATCACATTGAGGTGCAATATGATTATGTCTCTCTACTTTAGAAATCAGTTTGGCATATGTTCCCACATAGGGTAATGTTGTAGACCTTTTCACAAAGGCTTTGCCTAGGGAGAAGTCTTAAGATTTTCACAAAGCTTTGATTTTAATTCCTTTTTATGGATTGATTCTTTCTACAAAGATTGTCACTTCCTTATACATGAGTGCCAGCTCCTTGTCCATGTCATCACTCCCATGAGGGATTTGTTGATATATTTTTGTTGATTTGTGTGAACGCACTTAGGACCACTAGGGCATTTTTTTGCTCTTTAGGAGTTTTTTCCCCGCACTTGTATATATGCCTATTACCCTAACAAGTCACTTAACTTTGTATATTCACTTGGTAATACATTTTGTAGTGTTTTATTCTCCAAGCTTCTTCTTCTTCCTTGTGCTATTTGTGTGCTTCCACAGACCTCAAAATCCAACAATACTTTGGGGTTTTTACTTTAGTATTCAAATAGTATTGTATATTTTTTGAACTAGGATATATGAGTTAAGCTTCTTTCATAAACGATGAAATAAATTATCTGAGTTCAACTCCTATCTTAAGTAGAAGGAGTGCATTCCATGATCAAACTAGAGAATGGATTTTTAGCTTCGAGTCTCAATTAGTCAACTTCTACTTTCAACTCAATATTATGCATCTTTCTCATGTATGCATACTCAAATACATGCATTCTATGCATTTATGGTATGTTTATTTGTGTATGCAAGTATGAATACCAAAGTAGTGAATTCTTAAGCAAAGCATTTGGTTATGCATATCCATTAATGCTTATAAGTTTTTCATTAAATATGCCCTTTGAATGCATGTGAAATGAAACTTTTCATAATGCAAAGCTATCTTTTCCTTAAATATGAAATAAAAATAATATATTTATAGAAGGATGAGATATTCACATGTAGTTCATCTTTCCAATTCATACCTTTAATTGAATTCATGAAATTAGAAAACAATTTCTATGTTTTTCACCAAATTTATTTTCTTTCAGATAGTATATATCATATCCTCATATTCTATTTGTGTCCAATGAAGAAAAAAATGCAGAAGTAGAAATCAAAGATTAACTCTAAAGGTTACTTCCAAGGATCCATTTGATGAAGACCACCCATGCTTCATTCCCTTCAAGGCCTTGTCTTAAGCTTGACTTTATACATCATAAATTCTTTGGTACATCACTCTTCCAAAAGATCCTCTTTGTACGTTGGCCTTGTTTCACTTCATAAAGGTCACTAAAATTATTCATGAGTTACCAAAGAAATAAATATCAATACTTCTTTTGTACTCATTCAAAAGAGTTGTGGATGGATCATATAGCTCTCACGTTGATTTTCTATGTGTAGAGATAGGAGAGTTCAAAGATGGGCCACACCAATGAAAGATGTGGAGAAAGAGACATGTACAAGATGGGCTAGGGAGAAAGTAGAGAAGATTTGGCGCATGTGAGTTGTTGGAGCAGTAGATAAATCCCATCAATGAAAGTAGATGGAAGAGAAAAAGCTATATAAGCAAGGTCAAAGTCTTGTCTTCAATAAGTGAAGAGGCTCTTCAATAGCATTAAGTTGGTTGCTCCACGGGTTTTTGGGCACCTATCTGAGGCTTGAGGTACAATGATGTGTATGGAAGACATTCAGTGGAAATTTGCACCTCTCTAGGTGTGATCGATGTCCTTCTGGTGAGTGCTTTGGTCATCAATAGGTGAATACTAGGGTTACTAGGATGTTTTTTCATTTATCTCTCTAAGGGGATAGGAGAGACCACATTGTTTTACAAGAATCAATAGAGAGAGAGAATATATGGGCACATGAGAAATCAAGGAAGACAAAGAGACCTATTGGATGAGAAGTCTAGATATAATGCTTCAAAATTTTTGTATCATCTCTTCAGAGAGGCTACGGAGTCCATGGTCTAGCACTAATATGAATGTAATAAACTCTACATGCACAGACATATGCACACATACACATGAGAGAATGAATTGTAACTCTTTAATCAACTACTCATTATATAGCCATTCTTACAAGAGTTAAATGGATCTCACACATGCATGCTAATTCTAAATTGTACAAGTGTCCTAGTTGAGTGTAGTGTACACATGTTAGATGTCCTAGTTGTCTTGAGTTAAGTTTGTGTACTCGAGTTAACTCATATTAACCTGGGTTGTGTTTTTCTAGAAGGTTCTAGAGAGCCTTTGGAAAAACACTCTCCTCAATGAGCTTGAGGGAATTGAACCCAGTATCTCATCTTTCCCATCCTTTAGACTTGCCCACTAGGCTAAACCCAAGATCTCATCTTTCCCATCCTTTAGGCTTTAACCACTAGGCTAAGTTTACTCCTTGGATAACATTATAGAAGATCATAATGTTAGCTTGATGTTGTCCTTGTTCAAGCTACCTTGAATACCAATTATCGTTCTTCACAATACCTTCATATTCATATTGCAAAGCAGCCATTCAATTTTTTGACTTTTGTGCTACATCAAAGGAAATAAGCTTATTTTTATCACAAAGGCTAGACATAGCCATTAGATAACAACGAGATGCAAAGGAGCTGTTGTTGATGCTTGAGACAATAAAATAAGGCTAAATTGCATCTAAGTTACGACATCTCAAATTTTAAACCAACCATTTTGGCATCTATTTTCCTCATCAATATGTATTCTCTTATCAATAAATGCATCATGAATATTTGCATAAAAAATGGAATGATCTATGTTTTCATTCAAAACTTGTGTAGGGTGAGAGATTTGCCATGCTATCCTCTAATGTATCATACAAATTCTTTGACTAAAATGCATCACAATAACTAAAATGCATTTAATTTATGGGTGATATAGGCAACAATATTTGCTCTGAGAATTGTACTAGAAAAATATAAATGTTATAGCCTCATTATACAATTTTCTACGTTGTTGCTTATGCACTAATGCATATGCAAGGCAACAAAGAACCCACAAATGAGAAGAGATGACTTGTGACTATGCCAAGATTCATAAGAAGTTATAGGCAAGAATGCTTTTGTAGAAGACCCGTTGGGTACATATGCAACACACATTATGGCCTCAAGCAGAAACTATGATATAACTATTAAAAGCACATAAAAACTTCAAACTTTGACTTTAATGTGTAGACCCATGCATGCCTTGAAAAATCATAAATAGAATCCACAAAGTAAGGTAATTACCAAACAATAGGGTTTGGATAGGACCACATACATAATTATGCATATGTTCCTATTATACCATCTTTAAGAAATGAAGAATGCTACATCTTACCTAAAATAAAACCCTCACTTATATGTTTTTATAGTGCCTCAAGTTTAGGCAAAGTGGATACCATATTAAATTTTCCACATGTTACAAATTGGCAAAATTTGTATGACCAAAATGTGTATGCCAAGACTTTTGCATGTAAAATGGTTTGCAAATCCTATATTGCACATGAATATTGATTCATAAATTTTTCGTAATTTGTGAGCTTGTACATCCCATGAGATGACATACAAGATGCAATAATTTTATCATCATCAAAAGGATCATGACCTATACACCTCTCATCAACAAACTTTGTAGTCATGTCTCTCAAACATGCCATTAGTCCTCACATTCGCTCATGAAAAACAACAAAGGATGCTTGTGATACACTTACCACTTTATACTAGGCAAGGAATGAGGCTCGTGTTGCTTACCTTCAAAATAGTTGGAGAGTGAGCACATGAATGAAGGAGATTCCATGGGTAGTAATTTGGCAAAGATCAAAGATTTGAAGGAACAATTGATTTGTGTTTATGAAGTCTTACCTGACAGTCCACTTGTGCAAACTATTCTGAATGGTCTTCTAGATTCATATTAGAGTTTTGCTTCTAGAACTCTTCATTTGATGATGATGAAAGGCAATCCAAATGCCTTGACATTTGAAGATTTAGTCTCTATTATGTCGCAAGAAGATCATTCTAGGCAGAACAGGTCCATTATGTGTGTTGCAGATCAAACTTTCCTGGCTACTCAGAAGGGCAAATGTAAATGGAGCTCATCTACTAGCAAGCACAAATCTACTAATTCTACACAATCAAAGAAGGATGGCAGAGACGAGAAGAAAATAGAAAATTAGAAATTGGTTTGCAAATACTGTAAAGGTAATGATCATGTCATAAAGAGTTGTTCAAATCTGGCTACAAAAGAGGCAAAGAAAAAAGAGGTTGGAATGGTTGTTGTAGAGGCTTCAACTCCCAAAACAAAGTCTACTAACCTTGTGTAGAATGAGGAATGGGCATTTACTATTGTTTGCAGTTATGACCCACCTTCTCATGAATAATGTAGATCTGTAGTAGACTCAGATGTTTGGTACTTTGATATGGGGCAACCAAACATATTACCTTGCAGCGTAGTTTCTTCACTTCACTTGAGCCTACCCCTACAAGGAATACTATCACATGCGCCAACAACTCCTCTTATCCTATCATGGGAGTTGGTAATATCATTTCGACTACTATTGATGGTAGCTCTTTTACATTGTTGGATGCTTTATTTGTGCCAAGGATCAATAAAAATCTATTATTAGTGTCAACATTAGCCAAGATTGGCTTGTTTGTGAAATGTGTTGATGACAGATGTACATTTCATGATCTGTCAAATGGTGATGTGATTATTGTTTTTGGCATTTTATGTTGTGGGATGTATAAGCTCATAAACTATGAAAAATATGTGAATGATTCAGCATGTGCAATACATGATTCTCATGCTATGTCAGATGCAAAGATTTGGCATGCATGCTTTGCTCATCTAAATTTTGCTAGTTTGCTACACCTACAAAAATTTGAAATGGTGTCCTCTTTGCCCAAACTTGAGGCATTTGGTAAACATGTTTGTGAAGGCTATATTTTGGGCAAAATGCAACATTCTTCCTTCCCAAAAGATGGTTCAATTGGAGCTAATAAGAAATTGTAGCTTGTTCACAGTGATGTCTGTGGTCCTATATAGACATCTTCTTTTTGGAACTATCTTTACTTCGTGATTTTGATTGATGATTTTTATAGGCATGCATGGGTATATCAAATAGTTTTTGGTTTTGCTTGAAAATGTGTCAGCATGTAAAATGGGCACCCTCCATTTTGATCAAGGGAGGGAATATATGTCTTCTCACTTTAATGCATTTTTGGTTGAATATGGGATAAAACATCAGTGTAGAATTTCATATACACCTCGACTAAATGGAGTTGTTGAAAGGAAGAACATGTCACTCATGGAGATGATGAGGTGTATGGTCAAGAGTCAGGCTTTACCACATAGTTTCTGGCTTGAGTCTATTATGTGTGCAACATATATACTCCAACTAAAGCATTGCAGTCTATCACTCCATAAAAAGCTTGGCATGGTCACAAGCCATATGTTGCTCATCTACGTGTGTTTGGCTGTTTGGAATATGCATTAGTGCCTGAACAACAATGCGGGAAATCGGATGATAAAGTAATGAAATGTATTTTTGTTGGGTAGATTTTTGAAAGCAAAGGTTGTCATCTCTATCATCCACAAACTAAACACATTTTGGTTAGTCATGATGTTGTTTTTGTGGAGGATGCAATTTAGCCATTACTTTCATGTACTGAGGAGACATCAGTTAGCTCCAAAGATATGTATAACACTTTCCTGTCTCTTTTTACAGGTGGATAGTCTAGTGCTGGTCCAAATGAGGCAATTTCTCAACCCTTATAGGTTTCATGTGATGATGCAAATCATTCCATTTCTGATGCAAATTTACGTGATGCACTTATTGATGAGAGAGCTGATATTGAAAAGGCAAAAACTATGCCAAAATGGCTAGTGTAGACTTTGTGATATAGCAAATTAGATGCACCTTTGTCATATCATACTCGTTCAAGCTCTCATAGTTCTTCTTTTGCATCGAATTGCTATGCTATGGCTACCTCTAGTCTCTATGATGAGAATGAACCTGTTTTGTTTGATGAAACACAAAATTCAAAAAAATGGATGGCTATTATGCAAACAGAATATGATGTTATCATGAAAAATGGTACTTGGTCTTTATGTGACGCTTCATGGCAAGAAGGCCATTGGCACTAAGTGGGTATGCAAGCATAAGCATAAGCCTGATGGAACAATTGACAGGTATAAGGCTAGGCTTGTTGCAAAGGGTTATGCTCAGTTCGTAGCATTGTGTACTTGCAGCTCATCATGGTTGGAATGTACATCAATTGGACATTAAAATTGCATTTGCGAATGGTGACTTGCATGAAGAAGTTTATGTTTTTTAGCCCTATGGTTTTGTGCAGAAAGGGCATGAAATCAAAGTGTGTAGGTTGAAAAAGGCATTATATGGTTTGAAACAAGCATCACGTGCTTGGTATGAAAATATACATGCCTACTTGATTGCACATGGTTTTGAGAATAGTTTGACTAAGAGAACCTTATACGTTAAGTGTGCAATTGATGTGCTTCTTATCATTGTTGTCTATGTTGATGACATGCTACTCACTAGTTCTAATGAGTAACATATTGTTGATGTTAATGTTGATTTGCATGCCCTTGCTCATCAAATGTAACATCCTTAGGCACAAGGAATTGTTTTGTGGATGGACTCCACAACCTATATCCCATAAACTTATCATCATATCCAATGAATACATATTTTTCAGCTTTAGGTTCCAATTTATGCCTCAATTGAGATGGCACATATGCATATGCCAAACATCCAAATACTTTGCAATGATCTAGAGTAGGTCTCTTACCCCACCAAGCTTCATATGGTGTCATACCCTGCAAGGCTTTACATGGTAACCTATTAACCAAATATGTGGCTGTATTTACAGCCTCAACCCACAAATAATTTGGGCAATTTTTCTCCTTCATCATGGATCTTGCAAACTCAACAAGAGTTCTATTCCTCCTTTCTGATACACCATTTTGTTGAGGAGAGTACCTACAAGTAATTTCCCTTTTTATACCTGCATTCCACAAGTAATCACTGAACTCATTAGAAAAATACTCTCCCCCTCCATCTGACCTTAGTCTCTTCAACTTTTGACCTGTAATTCTCTCTGCATACACATGATAATGTTTGAATGTATTGAATACCTATGACTTATCTTTGATCACATAGATAGTGATCCATCTGGTAGCATCATCAACATAAATCACATAATACCTTGAACCATTGATACTGAAATCCTTTGATGATCCCCACACATCTGTGTGTACCAACTCAAGCTTTTCTGAATACATAAAACCATGCTTGGAATAAGATTGCTTATGAGCCTTACCTAATTCCCATGCCTCACATCTGTATGTCATATGTTACCCTGCAACATTAGGCAATCCAAGCATTGAAACATTTTTAACCATATCTTTAATACCTCTTTCATTGAAATGTCCAAGCCTTTTGTGCCAAAGATCTAACTCTGAGATCTTATGTCCTCCATAGGTGTACAAGGCATGACCAATGTTACCTTGAATCTTCAATGTGAAGAGTCTTCCTTCTTTCTTTCCTAAAACAATTTGTTTATGCCCATTGCTAGGGACTTCCACAAAAACTCCTTCATTAGTAAACCTAACTTCATAATCTTTTTCAACAATTTGTCCCACACTTATTAGATTCTTTGGAATTGTAGGAACATACAAAACCTTACTCAAGAGAGTACTTCCATCCTTGGCCTTCACTGATCCAATTGACTTCACATTGTGCTTTGTATTGTCACCTGTTTGAACTACATGATTAGTTACCTTATTCTCCAAATCAGTCATCAAAGCTATGTTGCCACTTAGGTGATTGCTACACCCTGAGTCAATGTAGAAGACTCTTTGATCTTCACTTTGCCTTTCACAAGTTGCATTCATTATCAATGTTGAATCCTCCTTCTAATCTGAATCATAATTGTAGTAGGTATTGTTGTATTGTTGACTTTTGAATCCTCTACCTGCATTTCTTCCAAAGTAGCCTCTACTACCTCTACCTCTAAAATTACCTCTTTGATTTCTACCACCTCTTCCTCTTGAATTAAAGTTTTGATTATATCCACCATTATTCTGAGTATTATGCCAACAATCATTAGCTAAATGATTTGTCTTATCACAAATCCAGCAAGCTTTAACTCCATCTTTATTACTTCTGCCTCTTCCTCTACCTTTGCTACCACCTCTTCCTCTTAGGAAGTTAGCCTGGCTAGTTGTTCCTTCATCTTCATTTGCTTGTTTCTTCCCTTTGCTATTCTTCTTCTTATCCTTTGAATACACTGCTTGACCTGCACTCTTATCACTTTCACCTTTGACATCCTGCTCAAAGGTTAGCATGTGTCCTAGCAACTGATTTAAGTCAGGAGTAAAATGATCCAGTGATAATTCAGTAGACAAAATGAATGGCTTCCATTTGTCATCACCTCTCAAACCTGTGAGGATTTGCCTTACCAATTTATCCTCCTCAGTATCTTCATCAAGTGCTCCTTATGCATCTGCAATGTCCTTCATCCTTGTTACATAATCTGAGATGGACTGAGAGGCCTTCTTCTTGAATGTGGTAAATTTTGCCCACAAGGATGCCTTCCTTGACTTTGTGGTGTTTTGGAAATGCTCCTCCAAAGCATTCCATATATCACTTGCACTTTCAAGACCTCTAATGTGAGGTAGCAAGTAGTCATTAACTGCCATGTAGATAATGCTCCTAGCTTGAGCATCTCTCTTCATCCAAGTTTTCAAATCTGATAATTCCTCCCTAGTTGGAACACTAGGATCTCTGAACTGAGACTTTTCTTCTTCACCTGTAATATAACATATCAAGCCTTTGCTCATAAGATGAGCTTCCATCCTCATTGACCATGCTGGATAGTTCTCTCTATCCAGTTTCTCTATTTGAAGAGAATCTCCCATCCTTTCTTCACATGTGTATTAAATCCTTCAAGCTTTATGAGGAATAAGGTTACCTTTACTTTGAGTGAAGTTCCTTTTGTCTTCCTTGATGTCTTATGGCCTCCTTCTCAAGCTTTGCTCTCAAGCTTTCACCTTTTGAATCTTCAAATGTTGAATTCTTTATGACTGCAGCAGACGGGGTCCTCCTTTCTTCAATTTTGATACTTCTTACTCTGATACCACTGATGGAGAGTGTTAATCTCCAAAAGAACAAGCTACTCTTGAAGTTAGAGCACCTCTATATCAAGAGTAACTCAAAACCTTTACCAATTTTGAGGATCAATGATCAATTATCAAAATTTTGAACAAATTGTGAAGAAGGTGACTACACAGAAAGTCTGCTACACATAACTCACTCATTGACTTATCAAATGTGTAAAGTTTTTTATAAAACTTTGCACAAGGTGTTGCTATAGTTGCACACCTCCTCCAAGTTAAATCATTCCAAAAGACTCAGTAGATCTTGAGAAATGATCTTAACAAGTCACTTATGTCTAAAACTTTAGTCGACTTTGACACCTGCAACTTCTAAAGCTTGGTTCTCTCAAACTAGAACCCGTTTATGCAAATGCTTTTAGCCATAGATGGATTACCTTCCAACTTAGATTTTGACTCCTCATTTATGCAAAAATTTACACTGTGCACTGAGAAATGATCAATTCTTTGATCATCGAGATTGCGCCTGTTTCAGAAGATACTCAACACTTCTTCACATATGAATGTTCCTACTCATAATTCTCACAGCCTGATCACAATTAGAAGCTGAAAACTTGTACAGAGGTCAATCAACTATAGACTTAGACTTATACAAAAGCATTTCACAAAAGATTCAACACAGAAGGAGAACTCTCAGAAATATCGGGTGCAACTTTTCTTCATTTATGGAAAACTTTACATCTGAGTGATGAGAGAGATCTTACTCACTTCTAAAGTGTCTAATGACTCATACAACATCTAATTTCTCTATTCACATGCTCTCTCATATTTGTCCCGACATTTTTACTTGTATATATAGGCAAATATGTACAAGCTCATAACCATACAAAAGTATAAGTGAGCTATCTCTGAATTAATGTACATATGTATACACATCTTCATCCTTTGAACATATACTTTCTTCATGCTTCATATCTTGATCTTTTCTTCAATCCTTGACTTCAAAACTTCAATTGTTGATTGCCTTGCACCAACATCCCATACTTCCAATATCATTGACAAATGTACACATATGTACACTACATGCAGAGTTAAGGATCATTGACAAGTTGGTCTGTCTCCACTTGGATTATGCATATTCTATCAAGCCTACAACTCTTGCAGATGAGTGCATAAAAAAATGTGAATCTCTACTTTCAGAAATGGGATTTCATGATGGTGATGTTCATCTGAGAAAATATCCAAAGCTTTCACAAAATACAGGTAATGGACTACAAGATGTCTCAATGGGAGGTGCAAAGGCAAGGAGATTCTTCAGCAACCATGATGACAAACAACTAAATGCCATGTGGAATTGCTTAAAAAAATTTTGTGAGTTCATGACTAATGTAAAAAGCAAACCAGAAATAGCAAAAAAGAGAATGGAGGTGTGGGTCAAACTAGATAATTTTTTAAAGATCATGAGGCAGCAAGTAACATCAAATAGCTATGTGACAGATTTCAAAAAGGCGACCACATAGCTTATAGAAACCATCATAGAGGCATGGAGTTCCAAAGACATAACATACTACTTGGTGAGTTTCAAAGATAATTTACTCAATTTATTTTTCTTTAATTGAAATAAACATCTGATGAAACTCTTATGTTCTTCCAGCATATTGTTCTTGTGCATGGTGCATTCTTTGCAGAAAAGGACACACTTGCCATATGGAACACCCAAGGTATGGAAAAATCTCATTATCAAGCAAGGACAAGCTTCTTTAGGTGCACAAGGAAAGGAGGAGGAGTAACAAAAATAATTCCTTCAAAGAGATTTTTGATTGGTTCTTTAGAAGACAATTACAAAGGAGCTCATGCCAAATATTGTCATCAAAAGATTAGGACTATCAACATACAAAAACATCATGGATCAATATCACAAAATGAAAAAGATTACATTCCAAAGGAAGCCTTAATATTTGCAATGTCTTTTATTTCTTTGAGAAATAAATATGTATATCTATGTACATTTCATCATGTAATAAGCTTTGAAAAGAAATATGTCTATGTACATCTTTTTTTAGTCTTCTGAATGAGCTTGAATTTGGCAAATCTGCCTTCAAAAAGCTTTTCGATTGATTCTTGAGAAGACAATTACAAAAGAGCTCATGCAAAATATTATCATCAGATAAATAGGATTGTCACCAGAGAAAAATAGATCATGGATCAATAAGGATTAATATTAGGACATGGATCAATTACACAAAAAAAGGTTACATGCTTCATATTTGCAATATCTTGTATCCCTTTGGGCAATAAATATGTCTATCTATGTACATTTCATGAGTAAAGCTTTGAAAAGAAATATATTTAATCCTCCTTGAGTCTTTTAAATGAGCTTGGCTTTGGCAAATCTCCTCTCTATCTGAGGTACTCTTTTCTCCTATAGCCAGCAATACTTTTAACATCTGACACCCCTGCAACCATTGCATAACTTGAGTAACAAAGGAAGTAGCCTGCCCTTGAAGCATTAAAGGGTATTGAAGTAAAACCCATGTATCTTGAAAGAGTCCTCAAGGAGAATAGTGCAAAATCTAGCTCTTCACTATAGTGCTTATGAATAACACAAAATAATTCTGGATTCAATTTTGGAAGATAGTGGATCACTGAATGAATATCCACCTTTGTCTTTCCTTTCTCCTCTATGGTTTTCCTTGTTCCCTTCCCCCTGCCAAGGTAGTCTTCATCCAATATAGATAACTGTGGAAAAAATTGAAAGCCTAGGTTAGAAGAAGTCCAAGGAAACATTAAATTCATAGAAATAATTGGAAACACAAGCAGAACCAAAGCATGAGACATGACCGATTCAAGCAATTAAGGTCATCAGAGAATATCGGATGGGCCAAATCGCTTGCATCGATCATGTTCGATTATTCACCCTAAACTTTATACAAACATATAATTATTGTTGAAAATAGTACTTTTACACACAATTAGATGTTAATTATCAATGCTACATGCATAGACACGACCGATTCAAGTGATAAGACTCATCGGATATTCTTTGATGACCCTAATCACTTGAATCGGTCGCCTCTAACACACCTTTGTTTTACATACCTTTACCTCATCTTCCTCCTCAATGAGCTCTTTTGAGTAAATAGATATGGTTCCTTTGTCCTCAACAATGTCCAAAAATGAATAGCTACACCCAAATGAAAATATATCAAGATCCTTCTGATGCTGATCAAAGTCTTCATCAAAAAGTTTGGCTTCTCTGAAATAGCTCTTTCAAAGTAGCTTGAGAGAGCTTCTTATGAATCTTGGAGTTCTTCATTTGACAATGCTAAATCCAGACTCAGAAATAATTCTTTTCTTTCTTCCTTCTCATTGATAAATCTCCTTGCAACTTCCTCTGACTCAGCTATAGCAGCAAGGCAGTAGTCTTCCCTTAGGTTGAAGAGCTCCAGAATGTAATAGAGTGGAATAAATTCCTTTCCAGAGATGAAATAAAATGGTAGATTTGGGAGAAGAAGGGACTTCTCATTGATATAACGATTACATTTTTTTATAAAATCTTTGAAGTTGATAAAGAGGGTTGTGGTGAGGTTTTATTGACTACGATACACCCAAATTTTGGGATCTCTTTGGTGATGCAAGTGGAAGACTTGCTAAGCATTGCCATAGGAGATGTATGCTAGTTGTTTGTAGGCTCTTGATAAGCCTAGTGGGATTCTTTTGGTTAAGTGGTTATATGCAGTGGAGTCAATGATTCACTATGCAGTTTTAGGTGTCAACACTCACAATTTATGAGTTTTCTACATTGTTCATATGCTCATTTTGCAAATGAGACTCTGGAAAATTTTTTCTTGATTTTAGATTTTCAAGTATATAGTGCTTGAATTTACTCCTTGAGACACGTATTGATGTGAGGACATACATTCTCACATAATCTCTTTGGTTGGTCATTGTGGCTCATTGATCCGTTTCTCTAGGGAGACTCTACTAAAATTTTCCCCAAAGTTTGACATGGTCACCTTTTTTGAGCCTTAATGGTGTCTGGATTCTTCTATCTCCATTAACATTCTAGTTAGTTCTCTATCTTCATGGCATCAAAGATCTCATGCACATCTACTAGTGCAATGTCTAATGTCAATGTTGTTCAGAGGAGCTATAACTTGCAAGGCAAAGACCATTTTGAGATCCAAAAATTTGATGGCACAAACTTTTCTCTATGGAAGAATCATATCAAAGATGTGAGGAGGTAGTGGAAGCTAGTTCAATGGAATCTCAAAAAAGCTTATTGATATGGATGATGATGATTAAGTGAGTTGGATGAAATGGCTAGGTCTACACTCCAATTGCAGCTCGTAGATAATGTTTACTTTACAATATTGGATTGTAAAAGTGTAAAGAAGTTTTGGAAGAAGTTATGCAACACTTATGAAAAATAAATGCCATCAAATAAAGTGTATCTAATAAAAAAGTTATACAGACTTTGTATGAAGCACACAGATAGTGTTGTTGCTCATCTAAATGACTTTACTGATATAGTTTCGCAGTTATAGGCTCAAAAAAAAAATTTAGCAATGTGACAGGAGAAAGAACAAGGAAAAGAATGATCAACAAAATAAGATTACAAGTAATCAATGAAGAGGGATATTGAGTGCCATTACTTTCATAAGATAGGACATATGAAGAAAGATTGCTATGCATTAAAAAATACTAAAGGTAAATGACAACATGTTGATGGTCATGTTAAATAGTTACCTACACCGTCTACTTTGAATGTGAAGAAAGAAGAAACTAATGTTATTTGTGATGATGTTGATGTGTTGAAACTTGAGAGTATTGTTCCTAGTGAGGATCTTATGGTTGATTCTTTTCCGACGCATGGTTCCTAGGTTTTGGTGCTTCTTTTCATCTGAGACCACATAGATAATGATTCTCTACTTATGCAAACAATTCTCTCGCTACCATAGTCTTCGTGATTCTTACCAATATGATGTTTTTGGGATTGGAGATGTGGTTGGGATTTGAGATGTGGTTGTTCGGTTCACCGACGGTTAAAAATTTACCACAGATAATGTAGTCATGTGCCTCATTCATCACACAATTTGATGTCATTTGGTCAACTTGGTTACAAAGTGGTTTTCTATCCCAATCCTTTTGCATATCAAAGCAAAATATGGTTTAGGAAGTAAAGTCTAATCACTTTATCCTTTATTTATATCATAGAAGCCATATATCTCATAGTGGAATGGAAAAAATTTCTTGTTCTAACTACTTACCTGTGTTATCTTTCTCTAATTTTTAATTTTGTGAGCATTGTCAATATGGGAAGAAAACTAGGAATCTGCATAAAATGCACATTGGTCCTTCCATTCAATCTTTTTATACTCATTCATTCAGATGTGTGTGGTCCTATTCCCATAAGGTCATTAGGTGGTTCTCTTTGCTTTTTCACTTTCATAGATGATGCTACTACAAAACTTCAGGTATATTCTATCAAGTCGAAGGGTGAAGTATTCCCTACTTTCAAAAAATGGCTTGGTTCAATTGAGACCAAAAAAAGAACTAAGCTCAAGGCTTTATGTTTAGATAATGGAGGTGAGTGTACCTCACATGAGTTTAAATTTTTTTATTAATCGATAGGAATTCATAAAGAGTTTATAACTTCTTATACCCTATTATAAAATGAAATAGCTTAGAGGATGAATATAACTATTTAGGATAGAGTAGTTTCTATGTTGCATCATGCAACCCTTTAAAAGGCTTTTGGGCAGAAGCAATGATGTGCTTCTGATCATTGTTGTCTATGTTTATGACATCTTTCTCACTGGTCCTAATGAAAAGCATATTGCTGATTTTAAGGTTAATTTGCATGCCTCTTTTGAGATGTCAGATTTAGGGCATTTGCATCATTATTTGGGCATTCATTTTATGAAAGTTGATGGTGGAATGGCTCTATGAAACTAAATAAACTGACACATTATTGCAGCATTTTCTCCTTGAAGATTGCAAACCTATTGCCACTCCTATGGAACAAGTTTAGTGGTTGAGTCTTCATGATGTTGGAGATGCATTTGATGTTGTTATCTGTTGAGCCCATAAAAGTCACATTGGTCAAAGTCAATTGCAGTCAAAGTCAAAAGGTCAAAGTCAACTGTTCAAAGTCAACAAAGTCAAAGTCAAAGTATTAAAGTGCAGGTGTCAAAGTGCATAGGTAGTGCACAATTAATTGTCCACAATGGGTAAATTGGAGAAAGTGGGTTGCAGGTTGCAGAGGTATTTTCTCTAATTTCCCTAAGGTTCAAAGTGTTTTTTTAAAGTGTTTTGGAAGGTTCAGGTGAACCCCCTCTTATGTGCAAAAGTGAAGGCTTAAAAGGAAATGTGAAGGTATGTGAAGCGGCAGCGTACGCACAGGTGAAAGTATGGTCCCCCATTAAAATTTTGGGTTTTAGTATAAAGTCACTACAGGACAAAACAATGAGTCGTTGGCTGCCACTTGTGAAGACAATCTTGGGACATCAAAGTGAGCACCAAGATACCATTGCAGTTAGGAGCGTATGTGATCGACACACTCAAATCAAGGCAAGGTCTATTCTTGGACCAATCTTAGAGTAAGCAAGAGAAGCATAGTCTAAGGGAAGCAAGAGAGAGAAGTGCAAGAGTCACCAGAGTGCGATGCAGAGAAGTGGAAGTGCAAGGTGCATGGAGAGTGACTAAGGATTTGTGCAGAGAGTGCTAAGCTATACTCCCCCAAGGATCTCAAGGTCTCATTGTAGTGTGCGCGTGCCGACAGAAGGTATTCACTCCTCCCCCTTTGTGGAAGCTTGGTGCAAGGTGTGCACAAGGATAAACTTGAAGCAGGTGGAGGTCTGGTGCAGAGGAGGCCGGTGGCAAGAAGACTTTGGGATATTGGGTATTTTGTAATTGAGCACTCTGTGTGATTGTGCACAGAAGTATTGGCTTGTATTTTGCTTCAAACATTGTAATTGTCTTACTGTAATCAATCGACAGAAGCTTCCAAGGTGTATTTCCTCTTCTGGTCTTTTCATTTTCTCCTACAAACCCTCAAACTCCTTCTTGTCTAAGAATCCCCCAACAAAATTTGGCACGCACGGTGGGACCTCCAAGGAGATTTGAGCTTAGGAGAAACCAAGTGCAAAGCATAAAAGAGATCAAGTGTCAACAGAACCACAATGCTACTTCATCAAACAAAAGGCAAATATTCTTATCAAGTGTCTCATATTCAGTGGGCTATGAGCTGCTCATGACCGCAACCCGGTCCCAAACATTGAGGGTCACTTGCAAGCAAACAAGAAGGAAGGTTGTTAGAAGGTCCTCCAGTCCACTATCTTCAACATCATCAGTCAAGAGCATGGCGGGTCAGGTAGACTTGGAAACTTTACTCTCTAGATTAAATATAAAGTTTCCTTCTTTCAAAGGCCTAGCTCAGGAGGATCCGGATGAACACATTAGAAGGTTTCTGGCACTATGTAAGACTAGAGGCCTAATGGGTAGGGAGGATGCCTTTTTTATTCTCTTCCCTACCACATTAGAGGGATTAGCTGATAAGTGGTTCAACCAATTTGCTGAAAACCATTTTACCACTTGGGATGTGATGAAAGATGCATTTAAAAATCAGTTCCAGCATGGCAACACTGCGGAGATTATCATAGAAGAACTAGAAAATTTGAGATTGGGTCCAAGAGAAAAGTTCCCAGAGTTTGTGACTAGGGCCAAAGCACTAATGGCTAAATGGCCAGATCCACCACACGATTTTTTTGTTAAGAAATGGTTGGCTAAGCCCCTACCAGTGGCCACCCAATGCAAAATAAAGGAATTAGTGTTACCTACAGCCTCCATAGAGGAGTTCATCAGCACAGCCACACGCTTGGAGCAGATAAGGTACTAGTATGGAGCAACTTCTTCCCAACCAACATATGGTACAAAAATGGAGGATCCAGTGATCTAGCTAAGGAAAGAGCTAGAGGGCTTAAAAAGAAATAAGCCCTACAAAGAGGAGGAGAATGTTGTTGCTCAGTTGAGAAGGGAGATTGAAGCACTAAAGCTCCAAAAGGAGGAGGAGGCCCAGGCAGAGGAATTGGCTCAGCTCCAACAGGAGTTGCAGGATCTCAAAGGAAGTGGCATCAAGAGTGGACTTTGGTGTTCCATGTGCAGCAAGCAAGGTCACATAGTAAGTGAATTTCCTCTGTTAAGTGTGACTTGTCAATTATGCAGGAAAGTTGGCCATGAGGCCCATGAATGCCAATCAAGAGGAATGCCTCCAATATACTTCTTAAAGCAATTAAACACTTCATCCTTGTGCTTCATGAAAAACAGAATGGTCCACCTGCTACAATCATCTATGAAAGACACATAATATCTTGAGCCTGATATAGATGGCTCCTTACTTGGACCCCACACATCCGTGTGCACTAGATCCAAAGGATTTTGATACATATATCCTTTCTTATTGAAAGGTTGTCTATGAGCCTTGCCGAGTTGACAAGCTTCACACTTATAAATCATGTGTTGCCTTGTGATATTAGGCAAACCAAGTACACTTTGGTCCCTACAAATTTGTTTGAGTGTCCTCTCACCAATGTGAGCAAGCCTTTTGTGCCATATCTCCAACTCTGTTAGAGTTTGAGATCCATAGCTAAACAAAGCTATGTTCTTTGTATCTTCCACTTCAAAAGTGAAAAGCCTTCCTGTCTTTTCTCCTTTGGCAATCCTTCGAAAGCCTTGCCTTGGGTCTTCAACATATGCTCCAAATCGGTTGAAACTAACCTGCAATCCTTTTTCAACAATCTGTCCAACACTTATTAATTTTTTGGTAATTGTAGGGACATACAAGACTTTGCTTAAGAGGTTCATATTCCCATCTGATGTATTCACATTACCTATCTTCTCCACTGAGTGCTTTGTGTCATCTCCTGTCTGCACTTCATGCTTGTTATGAGGATCTTCCAAATCAGAAAGTAAAGCCACATTTCCTGCTACATGGTTCGAGCATCCCGAATCAATGTAAAATATGTGATCATCATCCTTACCCTTCTTCGCTGATAGATTCATAATCAATAATGAATCTTCTTGACTTTGGTCCTCTGCATAGTTATTGTAATCTCTTCTTCCTCTATGGCCACTTTGATAGTTGTTGTTGTTGTTGTAATTGTTGTTGTAGTAGTTGTTGTTGTTGTAGCCTCCATTGTATCTACCTCTATTTGATCCATAGCCACCTCTATTGAATCCTCTTCCTCTTGAGTTCCTCGGGTTCCTGAAACATTCTTCAGTAGTATGGTTAGATAAGCCACATATGTTGCAAGGTTGAGATGATTGGAATCTCCCCCTGCCTTGCTTTCCACCTCTGCCTCTTCCTCTAGCTCTTCCTCTACCTGCAAAGTTTGCTTGGAAAGAGCTTCCTTCATCTTCATTCTTCCTATTCTTTGACTTGTCCTTGACCTTAGCTTTATCAGAATATAAGGTAGAAGTTTGATTACCTCTTGAGGAATCACCACCTTTGCTAATCTTTGCTTCATGAGTGAAGAGTTGGCCCATGAGTGTGTTGAGGTCGGGTACATGCATATCCATGTATAAATCCATGGATGTTGTGAATGACTCCCACTTGTTGTCTGCTTTGATTCCATTCATGATTTGTCTTATGATTTGCTCCTCTTCGATTACCTCTCCAATGCTTCCAAGTTGGTCGGAAATCTCCTTCATCTTTGTGACATAATCAGTCACATTTTTCTTCGGGCTTTTCTTCATTGTTGTGAACTCCATCCACAATTGGTTCTTCCTTGCTCGAGTGTTGGAAGAGAAGAAAGAAGCAAGTGCATTCCAGGTCTCTCTTGATGTCTTGCATCCCTTGACATGAGGTAAAATAAAATCAGAGATTGAGTTTAGAATATAGGACCTTGCAAGTGTATCCTTCGAACACCAATTTGTAAGTCCTTCCACTTCTTCATGTGATGGTTGCCCTTTGTTCCTCATGGTTGGCATTGCTTCATCTCCGGATATGAATCCATATAGATTCCTCCCTTGAAGGTAAGCCTCCATCCTTAGAGACCATGCCCGGTAGTTGTTTCGATCCAATTTGTCAATTGTTGATGGAAATCCATCTCCCATGTTGCTTGACTATGCTCTGATACCACTTTGAAGAGAGATGGTGGATGCAATCCAAAGATGAGTAGGTGCTGCTACAACCATCTTCACACCAGCCAACTGAGACTTCAGAGTTGATTAGTAGACCCTTTAAGCTTCCTAAATCCACCAAAATATCAGCCAAGTACTTTGGAACATGTATCCCAAAAGTTTAAGTCAAGACAGACAAGTTGCAAAATGACTAGCTCCCAAAACTTGCTATTTTTGGACATACACCTGCTGAAAAAAATGAACAGTGCTCTCAACGTGGTAGGAATTAGAAAAATTCCTTTTGGGCGTAATAAATAGACTTAGAAATCTTCCCAATCCAAGTTAAAACACTTCAAATGATGGACTGAGCACTGAGAATAAGATTTATCAATTTCTGGAACATGCCCACCATTCTCGGGGCTCTGTAGAGATAGACAAGTGAGCAGTAAAATGCAGATATCTCCAAAATTATAAATCCGATGACCTTGAAAGTTGATATCAGAAACTAGACAGTAAGAACTATCCAACGCACATTCAATCACTGAAAAAGGATCAATAGAACTCGAGATATGACCTTCTGAAGGTACTGCTCCGAGTGAGTATAGCAGAGAACAAAACAGAGAAGTAAATGATGATAAATGTATAGATTCACATATGATTACAACCACATTGGCAATGAATCTTTGCACAATGGGAGTAGAATGATAGAGCTATGGAGTAAGCTCTTCAATCTCTACAAAATGATATGAAGTGGTCACGTACAAGGCTTCCTAATCGCCTCTTCCTTCTTTCTCCTTTTATAGCTATTCTTGGAGGGAGTTTTGAATTTGAATTCGAATGGCTCCACCTAAAAGTGATCCCCAAAGTTAGGAGATATTCCCTCAGCTCAAAAGTCGTGGGTTTTGGTAGTTAGAGCCACGAAATTGCTTTTACATCATGCATGAGGTAAACCATCCTTTTCCTTTTTCTTTTTTCAATTACAAGAGATAAAAATGAACTCTTTTACAAGAGGTGTTCACATGACTACTCATGTGACTTACAAATGAGGATGATATCAAATATATCAAGCATGTAGGCGTGGGTAAAATGCACCAACAGCTCCCCCTCAAGCCTAACATGCTTGACCTTCAAATACGTCTTCAATTGTCCTTGATTTCCTACAAGCCAATCATCAACTTGAATCTACTTAATTTTGTACCATCAAGAGCTTTAGTCAACATGTCGGCACATTGCATATCTGTAGAGACATAGGATAGTTGAATATCCTTGCTCATTAGCTTCTCCCTTACGTAATGGTAGTGGACTTCAATATGCTTGGTTCTAGCATGGTATACCGGATTAGCTGTTAGATGTAGTGAGCTTGTGTTGTCACCAAAAATATGAGGTGTTGAAGAATGAAGTCCAAGATCTGTGTACAAAGACTTTAACCACATGATTTCTTGAGTTGCATTAGCCAAACCTCTATATTCTGCTTCAGTAGAAGATAATGCCACGGTTGGTTGCTTCTTCGATGGCCAAGAAATGATTTTTGAACCTGCAAATGATATATACCCTGATGTGCTTCTTCTGTCATCTTTAGATCCGGCCCAATCTGCATCTGAGTAGACCTTTAGCTCAATATCTGAAGTATATGAATAGAACAAACCTTCATTCATGGTCCCCTTTAGGTACTTGAGGACTCTCTTGGCCGCTTCCATATGTGGTCTTCTCGGCTTATGCATAAACTGACTCAATATGCTAACACTATAGCATATATCCACCCTTGTGAGTGTTGCATAGTTCAAACTTCCAACCAAGCTTTGATAGCTTGTGATGTCTTCAATTGGCTCTCCTTCATAAGCACTAAGCTTATGATTTTGCTCCATAGGTGTACCTGCACACTTGGTATTTTCCATCTTGAACTTGACGAGCATGTCATGGACATACTTCCTTTGTGTGATGTATATACCTGAATCTGTGTAGATCAACTCCAATCCAAGAAAATAAGTGAGTGGTCCGAGGTCACTTATTTTGAACTCCTCCTTCATTTGACTCTTTACCTGTTTGATTCCTTCAAGATCATTGCCTATGATAATAATATCATCAACATACACACATAAATAGATCACTTCGGATCCATTCCTCTTTATGAACAAAGAGGTATCCACCTTGCTAGCTTTGAATCCTTGGTCCTGCAAATAAGTCACCAATCTGAAATTCCAAGCTCTTGGAGCTTGCTTCAATCCATACAAAGCTTTCTTTAGTTTGCATACATAGTTAGGATGATGTGCATCCTCATATCCAGGAGGTTGTGCCCTATACACTTCCTCAGAAATCCATCCATTCAAGAACATCAACCTGATAAAGATTCCAATTTCTAGATGTAGCAAGACTAATGAGAACCCTTATTGTAGGCATTTTTGCAACAGGACAGAAAGTCTCCTCATAATCAATACCATGGGTTTGAGCAAACCCTTTAGCAACTAACCTTGCTTTGTGTCTATTTATACTTCCATTTGGATTCCTCTCTATTTTGTATATCCATCAAGATCCGATTATCTTCATAGATGGCTTGTTAGGTACAAGCTCCCAAGTGTCATTCTCCTTCAAGGCTTCCATTTCTTCATCCATTGCATCTCTCCAAGCTTTCTTGCTTTGTGCTTCTTCAAATGTGGTAGCTTCTTCATTGGTTGAATCCTTTGCAATGTAGATTGAGTGCTTGGTGACCAAAGAAGTATCATAACCAAACCTCTCTGGTTTCTTCTTCTCCCTCGAAGACCTTCTAAGTGGTTGATGTGAGCTCTCGGGTCCATATGTAGCATCCTGCATCTTTGCTTTTCCTTTGTTCTTCCATAGCTTTAGTCTTTCCAAGTCTTCGAGGTCAATCTCCGAATCACTTTCTTCAATCTGCTTTGGCTCTTTTGGTTGAAGTGATGGAAAATCTTCATCCAAGTCATAAGGCAGCTTCACTTTCCTGTCATCATCAAACCATGATTTGTTTTCATCAAAAATTACATCTCTACTCACAGAAAATCCTTTATTGGTTGGATTGTACAATCTATATCCTTTTTTGGTTTTGATCATAATCAATGAATACACACTTCTCTGCCTTGGGATCCAATTTCCCTCTTACTTGAGAAGGAATGTGAGCATAGGCTAAGAATCCAAAGATTTTGCAGTGCTCCAGACTAGGTCTTCTTCCATTCCACACTTCATATGGAGTGGTTCCATCCAGTGACTTAGATGGAAGTCTATTTATGAGATATGTGGCTGTAGACACAGCCTCTGCCCATAGGTAGTTTGGCAATCCCTTTTCGTTGAGCATGGACCTTGCTGCTTCGACAATAGCTCTGTTCCTCCTCTCTGCTACACCATTGAGTTCGGGTGTATACCTTATAGTGACTTCCCTTTTAATGCCTCTTTCATGCAAGAAGGCATCCAATTCAGAAGAGAAGTATTCTCCTCCACCATCTGATCTGAGTCTTTTTAAAGTCCTACCTGTTTGGTTTTCAACAAGAGCAATATACTTCTTAAAGCAATTAAACACTTCATCCTTGTGCTTCATGAAAAACAGAATGGTCCACCTTCTACAATCATCTATGAAAGACACATAATATCTTGAGCCTGATATAGATGGCTCCTTACTTGGACCCCACACATCCGTGTGCACTAGATCCAAAGGATTTTGATACATATATCCTTTCTTATTGAAAGGTTGTCTATGAGCCTTGCGGAGTTGACAAGCTTCACACTTATAAATCATGTGTTGCCTTGTGATATTAGGCAAACCAAGTACACTTTGGTCCCTGCAAATCTGTTTGAGTGTCCTCTCACCAATGTGAGCAAGCCTTTTGTGCCATATCTCCAACTTTGTTAGAGTTTGAGATCCATAGCTAAACAAAGCTATGTTCTTTGTATCTTCCACTTCAAAAGTGAAAAGCCTTCTTGTCTTTTCTCCTTTGGAAATCCTTCAAAAGCCTTGCCTTGGGTCTTCAACATATGCTCCAAATCGGTTGAATCTAACATGCAATCCTTTTTCAACAATCTGTCCAACACTTATTAAGTTTTTGGTAATTGTAGGGACATACAAGACTTTGCTTAAGAGGTTCATATTCCCATCTGATGTCTTCACATTACCTATCTTCTCCACTGAGTGCTTTGTGTCATCTCCTGTCTGCACTTCATGCTTGTTATGAGGATCTTCCAAATCAGAAAGTAAAGCCACATTTCTTGCTACATGGTTCGAGCATCCCGAATCAATGTAAAATATGTGATCATCATCCTTACCCTTCTTTGCTGATAGATTCATAATCAATAATGAATCTTCTTGACTTTGGTCCTCTGCATAGTTATTGTAATCTCTTCTTCCTCTATGGCCACTTTGATAGTTGTTGTTGTTGTTGTAATTGTTGTTGTAGTAGTTGTTGTTGTTGTAGCCTCCATTGTATCTACCTCTATTAGATCCATAGCCACCTCTATTGAATCCTCTTCCTCTTGAGTTCCTCGGGTTCCTGAAACATTCTTCAGTAGTATGGTTAGATAAGCCACATATGTTGCAAGGTTGAGATGATTGGAATCTCCCCCTGCCTTGCTTTCCACCTCTGCCTCTTCCTCTAGCTCTTCCTCTACCTGCAAAGTTTGCTTGGAAAGAGCTTCCTTCATCTTCATTCTTCCTATTATTTGACTTGTCCTTGACCTTAGCTTTATCAGAATATAAGGTAGAAGTTTGATTACCTCTTGAGGACTCACCACCTTTGCTAATCTTTGCTTCATGAGTGAAGAGGTGGCCCATGAGTGTGTTGAGGTCGGGTACATGCATATCCATGTATAAATCCATGGCTATTGTGAATGACTCCCACTTGTCATCTGCTTTGATTCCATTCATGATTTGTCTTATGATTTGCTCCTCTTCAATTACCTCTCCAATGCTTCCAAGTTGGTCGGAAATCTCCTTCATCTTTGTGACATAATCAGTCACATTTTGCTTCGGGCTTTTCTTCATTGTTGTGAACTCCATCCACAATTGGTTCTTCCTTGCTCGAGTGTTGGAAGAGAAGAAAGAAGCAAGTGCATTCTAGGTCTCTCTTGATGTCTTGCATCCCTTGACATGAGGTAAAATAAAATCAGAGATTGAGTTTAGAATATAGGACCTTGCAAGTGCATCCTTCGAACACCAATTTGTAAGTCCTTCCACTTCTTCATGTGATGGTTGCCCTTTGTTCCTCATGGTTGGCATTGCTTCATCTCCGGATATGAATCCATATAGATTCCTCCCTTGAAGGTAAGCCTCCATCCTTAGAGACCATGCCGGGTAGTTGTTTCGATCCAATTTGTCAATTGTTGATGGAAATCCATCTCCCATGTTGCTTGACTATGCTCTGATACCACTTTGAAGAGAGATGGTGGATGCAATCCAAAGATGAGTAGGTGCTGCTACAACCAGCTTCACACCAGCCAACTGAGACTTCAGAGTTGATTAGTAGACCCTTTAATCTTCATAAATCCACCAAAAATATCAGCCAAGTACTTTGGAACATGTATCCCAAAAGTTTAAGTCAAGACAGACAAGTTGTGAAATGACTAGCTCCCAAAACTTGCTATTTTTGGACATACACCTGCTGGAACAAATGAACAGTGCTCTCAACCTGGTAGGAATTAGAAAAATTCCTTTTGGGAATAGTAAATAGACTTAGCAAGCTTCCCAATCCAAGTTAAAACACTTCAAATGATGGACTGAGCACTGAGAACAAAATTTATCAATTTCTGGAACATGCCCACCATTCTCAGGGCTCTCCAGAGATAGACCAGTGAGCAGTAAAATGCAGATATCTCAAAAATTATAAATCCAATGACCTTGAAACTTGCTATGCAGACACTAGACAGTAAGAGCTATCCACCGCACATTAAATCCTTGAAAAAAATTCAGTAGAACTCGAGATATGACCTTCTGAAGGTACTGCTCTGAGTGAGTATAGCAGAGAACAAAACAGAGAAGTAAATGATGATAAATGTATAGATTCACATATGATTACAACCACAGTGGCAATAAATCTTTGCACAATGGGAGTAGAATGATAGAGCTATGGAGTAAGCTCTTCAATCTCTACAAAATGATATGAAGTGGTCACGTACAAGGCTTGCTAATCGCCTCTTCCTTCTTGCTCCTTTTATAGCTATTCTTGGAGGGAGTTTTGAATTCGAATTCGAATGGCTCCACCTAAAAGTGATCCCCAAAGTTAGGAGATATTCCCTCAGCTCAAAAAGTTGTGGGTTTTGGTAGTTAGAGCCACCAAATTTATTTTACATCATGCATGAGGTAAACCATCCTTTTCCTTTTTCTTTTTTCAATTACAAGAGATAAAAATGAACTCTTTTACAAGAGGTGTTCCCATGACTACTCATTTGTCTTACAAATGAGGATGATATCAAATATATCAAGCATGTAGGCTTGGGTAAAATGCACCAACAGCTCCCCCTCAAGCCTAACATGCTTGACCTTCAAACAAGTCTTCAATTGTCCTTGATTTCCTGCAAGCCAATCATCAACTTGAATCTACTTAAGTTTGTACCATCAAGAGCTTTAGTCAACATGTCGGCACATTGCATATCTGTAGAGACATAGGATAGTTGAATATCCTTGCTCATTAGCTTCTCCCTTACGTAATGGTAGTGGACTTCAATATGCTTGGTTCTAGCATGGTATACCGGATAAGCTACTAGATGTAGTGAGCTTGTGTTGTCACCAAAAATATGAGGTGTTGAAGAATGAAGTCCAAGATCTGTGTACAAAGACTTTAACCACATGATTTCTTGAGTTGCATTAGCCAAACCTCTATATTCTGCTTCAGTAGAAGATAATGCCACGGTTGGTTGCTTCTTCGATGACTAAGAAATGATTTTTGAACCTGCAAATGATATATACCCTGATGTGCTTCTTCTGTCATCTTTAGATCCGGCCCAATCTGCATCTGAGTAGACCTTTAGCTCAATTACTGAAGTATATGAATAGAAAAAACCTTCATTCATGGTCCCCTTTAGGTACTTGAGGATTCTCTTGGCCGCTTCCATATGTGGTCTTCTCGGCTTATGCATAAACTGACTCAATATGCTAACACTATAGCATATATCCACCCTTGTGAGTGTTGCATAGTTCAAACTTCCAACCAAGCTTTGATAGCTTGTGATGTCTTCAATTGGCTCTCCTTCATAAGCACTAAGCTTATGATTTTGCTCCATAGGTGTACCTGCACACTTGGTACTTTCCATCTTGAACTTGACGAGCATGTCATGGACATAGTTCCTTTGTGTGATGTATATACCTGAATCTGTGTAGATCAACTCCAATCCAAGAAAATAAGCGAGTGGTCCGAGGTCACTTATTTTGAACTCCTCCTTCATTTGACTCTTTACCTGTTTGATTCCTTCAAGATCATTGCCTTTGATAATAATATCATTCAACATACACACATAAATAGATCACTTCGGATCCATTCCTCTTTATGAACAAAGAGGTATCCGCCTTGCTAGCTTTGAATCCTTGGTCCTGCAAATAAGTCACCAATCTGAAATTCCAAGCTCTTGGAGCTTGCTTCAATCCATACAAAGCTTTCTTTAGTTTGCATACATAGTTAGGATGATGTGCATCCTCATATCCAGGAGGTTGTGCCATATACACTTCCTCAGAAATCCATCCATTCAAGAAAGAATTCTTTACATCAACTTGATAAAGATTCCAATTTCTAGATGCAGTAAGACTAATGAGAACCCTAATTGTAGGCATTTTTGCAATAGGAGAGAGAGTCTTCTCATAATCAATACCATGGGTTTGAGCAAACCCTTTAGCAACTAACCTTGCTTTGTGTCTATTTATACTTCCATCTGGATTCCTCTTGATTTTGTATATCCATCGAGATTCGATTATCTTCATAGATGGCTTGCTAGGTAGAAGCTCCCAAGTGTCATTCTCCTTCAAGGCTTCCATTTCTTCATCCATTGCATCTCTCCAAGCTTTCTTGCTTTGTGCTTCTTCAAATGTGGTAGGTTCTTCATTGGTTGAATCCTTTGCAATGTAGATTGAGTGCTTGGTGACCAAAGAAGTATCATAACCAAACCTCTCTGGTTTCTTCTTCTCCCTCGAAGACCTTCTAAGTGGTTGATGTGAGCTCTCGGGTCCATATGTAGCATTCTGCATCTTTGCTTCTCCTTTGTTCTTACATAGCTTTAGTCTTTCCAAGTCTTCTAGGTCAATCTCCGAATCACTTTCTTCAATCTGCTTTGGCTCCTTTGGTTGAAGTGATGGAAAATCTTCATCCAAGTCATAAGGCAGCTTCACTTTCCTGTCATCATCAAACCATGATTTGTTTTCATCAAAAATTACATCTCTACTCACAGAAAATCCTTTATTGGTTGGATTGTACAATCTATATCCTTTTTTGGTTTCGATCATAACCAATAAAACACACTTCTCTGCCTTGGGATCCAATTTCCCTCTTACTTGAGAAGGAATGTGAGCATAGGCTAAGCATCCAAAGATTTTGCAGTCTCCAGACTAGGTCTTCTTCCATTCCACACTTCATTTGGAGTGGTTCCATCTAGTGACTTAGATGGAAGTCTATTTATGAGATATGTGGCTGTAGACACAGCCTCTGCCCATAGGTAGTTTGGCAATCCCTTTTCGTTGAGCATGGACATTGCTGCTTCGACAATAGCTCTCTTCCTCCTCTCTGCTACACCATTGAGTTCGGGTGTATACCTTGTAGTGACTTCCCTTTTAATGCCTCTTTCATGCAAGAAGGCATCAAATTCAGAAGAGAAGTATTCTCCTCCACCATCTGATCTGAGTCTTTTTAAAGTCCTACCTGTTTGGTTTTCAACAAGAGAAATATACTTCTTAAAGCAATTAAACACTTCATCCTTGTGCTTCATGAAAAATAGAATGGTCCACCTGCTACAATCATCTATGAAAGACACATAATATCTTGAGCCTGATATAGATGGCTCCTTACATGGACCCCACACATCCGTGTGCACTAGATCCAAAGGATTTTGATACATATATCCTTTCTTATTGAAAGGTTGTCTATGAGCCTTGCCGAGTTGACAAGCTTCACACTTATAAATCATCTGTTGCCTTGTGATATTATGCAAACCAAGTACACTTTGGTCCCTGCAAATCTGTTTGAGTGTCCTCTCACCAATGTGAGCAAGCCTTTTGTGCCATATCTCCAACTTTGTCAGAGTTTGAGATCCATAGCTAAACAAACCTATGTTCTTTGTATCTTCCACTTCAAAAGTGAAAAGCCTTCTTGTCTTTTCTCCTTTGGCAATCCTTTGAAAGCCTTGCCTTGGGTCTTCAACATATGCTCCAAATCGGTTGAATCTAACCTGCAATCCTTTTTCAACAATCTGTCCGACACTTATTAAATTTTTGGTAATTGTAGGGACATACAAGACTTTGCTTAAGAGGTTCATATTCCCATTTGATGTCTTCACATTACCTATCTTCTCCACTAAGTGCTTTGTGTCATCTCCTGTCTGCACTTCATGCTTGTTATGAGGATCTTCCAAATCAGAAAGTAAAGCCACATTTCCTGCTACATGGTTCGAGCATCCCAAATCAATGTAAAATATGTGATCATCATCCTTACCCTTCTTCGCTGATAGATTCATAATCAATAATGAATCTTCTTGACTTTGGTCCTCTGCATAGTTATTGTAATCTCATCTTCCTCTATGGCCACTTTGATAGTTGTTGTTGTTGTTGTAATTGTTGTTGTAGTAGTTGTTGTTGTTGTAGCCTCCATTGTATCTACCTCTATTTGATCCATAGCCACCTCTATTGAATCCTCTTCCTCTTGAGTTCCTCGGGTTCCTGAAACATTCTTCAGTAGTATGGTTAGATAAGCCAAATATGTTGCAAGGTTGAGATGATTGGAATCTCCCCCTGCCTTGCTTTCCACCTCTGCCTCTTCCTCTAGCTCTTCCTCTACCTGCAAAGTTTGCTTGGAAAGAGCTTCCTTCATCTTCATTCTTCCTATCTTCTTCTCCCTCGAAGACCTTCTAAGTGGTTGGTGTGAGCTCTCGGGTCCATATGTAGCATCCTGCATCTTTGCTTTTCCTTTGTTCTTCCATAGCTTTAGTCTTTCCAAGTCTTCGAGGTCAATCTCCGAATCACTTTCTTCAATCTGCTTTGGCTCCTTTGGTTGAAGTGATGGAAAATCTTCATCCAAGTCATAAGGCAGCTTCACTTTCCTGTCATCATCAAACCATGATTTGTTTTCATCAAAAATTACATCTCTACTCACAGAAAATCCTTTATTGGTTGGATTGTACAATCTATATCCTTTTTTGGTTTTGATCATAACCAATGAATACACACTTCTCTGCCTTGGGATCCAATTTCCCTCTTACTTGAGAAGGAATGTGAGCATAGGCTAAGCATCCAAAGATTTTGCAGTGCTCCAGACTAGGTCTTCTTCCATTCCACACTTCATATGGAGTGGTTCCATCTAGTGACTTAGATGGAAGTCTATTTATGAGATATGTGGCTGTAGACACAGCCTCTGCCCATAGGTAGTTTGGCAATCCCTTTTCGTTGAGCATGGACCTTGCTGCTTCGACAATAGCTCTGTTCCTCCTCTCTGCTACACCATTGAGTTCAGGTGTATACCTTGTAGTGACTTCCCTTTTAATGCCTCTTTCATGCAAGAAGGCATCAAATTCAGAAGAGAAGTATATTCCTCCACCATCTGATCTGAGTCTTTTTAAAGTCCTACCTGTTTGGTTTTCAACAAGAGCAATATACTTGTTAAAGCAATTAAACACTTCATCCTTATGCTTCATGGAAAACAGAATGGTCCACCTTCTACAATCATCTATGAAAGACACATAATATCTTGAGCCTGATATAGATGGCTCCTTACTTGGACCCCACACATCCGTGTGCACTAGATCCAAAGGATTTTGATACATATATCCTTTCTTATTGAAAGGTTGTCTATGAGCCTTGCGGAGTTGACAAGCTTCACACTTATAAATCATGTGTTGCCTTGTGATATTAGGCAAACCAAGTACACTTTGGTCCCTGCAAATTTGTTTGAGTGTCCTCTCCCCAATGTGAGCAAGCCTTTTGTGCCATATCTCCAACTCTGTTAGAGTTTGAGATCCATAGCTAAACAAAGCTATGTTCTTTGTATCTTCCACTTCAAAAGTGAAAAGCCTTCCTGTCTTTTCTCCTTTGGCAATCCTTCGAAAGCCTTGCCTTGGGTCTTCAACATATGCTCCAAATCGGTTGAATCTAACCTGCAATCCTTTTTCAACAATCTGTCCAACACTTATTAAATTTTTGGTAATTGTAGGGACATACAAGACTTTGCTTAAGAGGTTCATATTCCCATCTGATGTCTTCACATTACCTATCTTCTCCACTAAGTGCTTTGTGTCATCTCTTGTCTGCACTTCATGCTTGTTATGAGGATCTTCCAAATCAGAAAGTAAAGCCACATTTCCTGCTACATGGTTCGAGCATCCTGAATCAATGTAAAATATGTGATCATCATCCTTACCCTTCTTCACTCATAGATTCATAATCAATAATGAATATTCTTGACTTTGATCCGCTGCATAGTTATTGTAATCTCTTCTTCCTCTATGGCCACTTTGATAGTTGTTGTTGTTGTTGTAATTGTTGTTGTTGTAGTAGTTGTTGTTGTAGCCTCCATTGTATCTACCTCTATTTGATCCATAGCCACCTCTATTGAATCCTCTTCCTCTTGAGTTCCTCGGGTTCCTGAAACATTCTTCAGTAGTATGGTTAGATAAGCCACATATGTTGCAAGGTTGAGATGATTGGAATCTCCCCCTGCCTTGCTTTCCACCTCTGCCTCTTCCTCTAGCTCTTCCTCTACCTGCAAAGTTTGCTTGGAAAGAGCTTCCTTCATCTTCATTCTTCCTACTCTTTGACTTGTCCTTGACCTTAGCTTTATCAGAATATAAGGCAGAAGTTTGATTACCTCTTGAGGACTCACCACCTTTGCTAATCTTTGCTTCATGAGTGAAGAGTTGGCCCATGAGTGTGTTGAGGTCGGGTACATGCATATCCATGTATAAATCCATGGCTGTTGTGAATGACTCCCACTTGTCGTCTGCTTTGATTCCATTCATGATTTGTCTTATGATTTGCTCCTCTTCAATTACCTCTCCAATGCTTCCAAGTTGGTCGGAAATCTCCTTCATCTTTGTGACATAATCAATCACATTTTGCTTTGGGCTTTTCTTCATTGTTGTGAACTCCATCCACAATTGGTTCTTCCTTGCTCGAGTGTTGGAAGAGAAGAAAGAAGCAAGTGCATTCCAGGTCTCTCTTGATGTGTTGCATCCCTTGACATGAGGTAAAAGAAAATCAGAGATTGAGTTTAGAATATAGGACCTTGCAAGTGCATCCTTCGAACACCAATTTGTAAGTCGTTCCACTTCTTCATGTGATGGTTGCCCTTTGTTCCTCATGGTTGGCATTGCTTCATCTCCGGATATGAGACGTGAGAACTGTGAGGACCATGAGCATGTGAAGGCACAAATGTGTGAGTGAGAAGCACACTAGCATGCACACACATACACACACACACAAGGCAAGATCAAAGAGAGGAAGAATGGAAAGCTTCTATTACAAAGAACTCTCTTACAAAGCTTCAATCTCTAACAAGCCAACCGCAAAGATGCCAACCTCAAAAATGAGCTCTCTAGCTCTTTTTATAGTTTTTTGAGTAGTTTTGGCCCTGTCCAAGCCTAGTGTCTGGCCTAGTTAAAAAATTAGGTTCCATGGCTTATTTGAGGGCTCAAACGGAATCTAAAAATTATGAAAATTGATAGGATGGTACTTCTAATACTCCTCAAGCTCAAGGACTCCTTGGCTTGAACAAAATAGAGTTACAAAAATGTGAAATGGTATTTACAATGGCTTTTAGTGATGAAAATCACTATTTTTATAGGGATTCCTTCTGAAAATTTGACTTGTATTTCTTGGAGCTCCCTACTTGCTCCTTCTTCTTGAGTGTCCACTTCTTTGACATGTTCTTGCACCTTGTTCCTGACCTTGAGTGCTAATAGCCAACTTAGATGTGTGTGTAAATGAGGAAGTATTAACCGTGAATGAGTGTGTGAATGAAGAAGGTTATGATCTAAATCTTTATATGGTAATCCTTCAAGAAGTGGAGGCAGGAGAATTACTAGAAAAGGAATGGAGGGAGGAGTATGAAAGCATAGAGATGGAACTAGAATTCGATTTGGAGGAATGATATTTAGAAGAGATTGAGGTGAAAAAGGTTAAGGAGACTCCAAAAGTATTCGCAGTAGAAGTGGTCCCAAGAAGACAGGACAATGAGGAAATGTTAAATAAGGCAGAGCAGCCACTAGATCTTTTCGAAGTGCTAGAACACTTCAAGAGATACAAAGTAGAAGAACAAAAAAGAGATATTCAAATGCCCAAGAGAGAAGCGATTGATGGAGAGGCTTATGATAATAAAGAACTGCACACCTGGTTTTCATGCCCTTTCTTCACAAAGCCACGGGGCTGAAATACATACACTTCTTCATGCAAGTTACCATTCAAAAATGTTGTTTTAATGTCCAATTAATGTACATTCCAGCCATGATGAGCTACAAGTGCACATATGCTACGAACAGTAGTCATTCGGCAAGTAGGTGCAAAGGTCTCATCAAAATCAATGCCTCTTTCCTGTTCATAACCCTTTGCAACAAGCCTAGCCTTATATCTGTCAACTGTATCATGAGGTTTACACTTCAGCTTGTATACCCACTTAGTGCCAATGGCCTTCTTGCTAGGAGGCAAGTCACATAAAGACCAAGTACCATTCTTCATTATAGCATCATATTCAGATTGCATAGCAGCCATTCAATCTCTGAAACACCCTGAGTATGCTCACCAAATTTCGTGCGAATCTGAGACTGCAGCTGAAGAGGTATAGATGATGCCCTAGATGAAGCAGCGACCTGCTCTGATACCAATTGTTGGAGTTAGACGTTTGCGGAAGCACACGAACAACACAAGGAAGAAGAAGAAGCTTGGAGCACAACACACAAGACTGAATGTATTACTAGAGAATGTACAAAGATAAGTAGCCCGTTAGGGCAATAGGCGTATATACAAGTCGGGGGAAAAAAACCTCCTAAAGAGGGAAAAAAGTGTCCTGGCAGTCCTAGTGTGTTCACACACATCACTACCTAAATATATCAACAATTGGCGAGTTGTTGATTTACCTATTCAAATCCAGACCTATGAGGACAGATTGGATTTTGAGATGGCAAGACTAGCACGTTTCGATGTCGTCCTTAGTAAGAAGTGGCATGCGAGGAAGAGACTAGTGATTGACTTTGCTTTGCATGTTTATCAGTTTGAGCATGAAGGGAGGCGACTACTGATCCGTGGAGAACTAGATCTCCAAGACACACAATTGATAACTTCTATGAAGTTGCTCAAGATTGACTGTAAGTACATTTATCTCCTTTATTTTGTGCATTCATCGTGTATTATGATGGATTCATATAGTTTTGAAAACTCTAGATGGAATGCTTCAGCACTTTTAGCAAAAGTGAGAGTAGAATTCCAAGAGTTGTTTTTGAAAGAATTACCTTCTGGTTTGCCTCCTTTCAGGAACATTGAGCATAGAATCAAATTGGTACTAGGAGTGAGTCCGACTGCTCAGCCACCATTTCGAATGAGTTTGCAAGAGGAAAATGAAGTCTACAAGGTGGTGGACGAGTATCTTTAGAAAAGGTTGATTAGACACAGCTACTCACCCTTTGTAGCACCAGTTCTTCTAGTGAAGAAGAAAGATGGATCTTATAGGATGTGCGTCGATTACAGAGCACTCAATAAGATTACTATCAGACACAGATATTCTATGCCCAGGATGGATGATCTTTTAGATGCTCTAGGTGGAGCCATTGTATTTAGTAAAATTGATTTAAAAAGTGGCTATCTGATATCATATTAGAGTAAGAGATCATGATGTACATAGGACAACATTCAGAACACGTTTTGGACATTATGAGTATTTGGTAATGCCATTTTGGTTTGACTAATGCACCAACAACATTTATGATGTTAATGAATGACATTTTACAACCATTCATTGGCAAATGTGTTGTTGATTTTGTTGATGATTTTTAGTGTATAGTAGGAATATGCATGAGCATAAAAATCATCTGAGATTAGTATTGAATGTGTTAAAAGAAAATAAGTTGTATGTTAATCTAGCGAAGACTTAGTTATTTCTTTCGAGGATAGAGTTTCTAGGGCATGTGATATCGGTCGATGGGGTTCATATGGATCCCAAGAAGGTTTTAGTTATATTATCTTAGCCTACTCCTCAAGATGAGGGGTAGTTATAGTCATTTTTAGGACTTTCCAGTTTCTATCAGAAATTCATCTCTTCATATTCGTCGATAGCAGCACCTCACTTGCAGATCCCTTGCTCTTTGGTGCTCAAGAACCCCGTTCTCAAGCTTGTAGAATGCCCTTGCTTTATATGCCTTCTAGTGCTCTCAGTGGACTTGTAAAAGTCCCAAAGTTAGCTCAAGACTTAGATTCCAATGACTTAACAAATCACTTCCATTCATGCAATTTAGATATCAGTCTGCCCTCTGTCTTTATGGCAAACAATTCTAGGGATCCCTTGGTTTTGTTCCCCCTGGATATGGTCAACTTCAAAATACTATATCTAATAATCTTGATATTAATTTTACCGTAACTAGTGGAAGTTTTGGTTGTACTCCCTACGAGCTTTCCAACAAAACAAAAATCACAGCAAACGGATTTCGTATGAGAAAGTTATGACTGTTCGGGGTTCTAGGGTTAAAACAGGGTTCAAACAGGCTGACAGTTCACAGGATTTTCCTCAAAACACACGTGTAGGGGGCTCACAAAATGCTAATTGATAGACAAATATGCCCAAAATTATCCCCAAATCTTGGAATAACAAAACCCTAAAATTTAGCCGAAAAAGCATGTCAATCGCGATCGACAGGTCTGTCAATCCCGATTGACAGAGGTGTCCATCGTGGCTGTTGGTCGCGATCGACACGTCAGTCACGATTGACAGTGTCAATCACGATCGACAGAGTCGGTCGTGAGTCCTGTCAATTGCGATCGATGGTATCAATGGTGATCGACACTTTTTGCGAGAATTCTGATAAAATTTCAGTCAATCGTGGGCCTATCCGTCGCGATGGACACGTGTACATGCGAATTCTAGTGTCAATCATCAAATTTCAGTCGGTCATGATCGACGGTGTTGATCGCGATTGACTGAATCCTACGTGGTAGTCGGTCGGTCGTGGGGCCTGTCGATCGCGATCGACAGGGTTGTCGGTTGCGATTGACAGAGGATGTCGGTCGCGATTGACAGAGGAACTCGGAATTTTTTTACTGTGCTTGGTGATTTAGAGTGTGCTCATCTTGTGTGTCATTGTGGTCTACTTTGTTTTACCAAATAAGCGATTTTTTTTTCGATCGCGATCGACAAGGGTCTGCGATACAGAGACAGGGCCGAGCTTTTTCGTACCTGCGTAGCCTGCTGGAGATGGTGGGATAGCCAGATCCTGCAAGAAAAACTCAAGAAACATGTAAAAAGAGTGCACACAAATCGCTCTCTCGCTCTCTCTCACAAGTGAAATGAGGGAAATGGGAGGGAGAAGGTGATATTATAAAAAAACTGAAATTTTTGCGATGATGGAGATGGAGATCGGATATGGTGAGGATGATGATGGTGATGATGATGGTGAAGTAAGAAAGAGAAAAGTAAGAAAAAATAAAGAAATTAGCTACAACGCCAACGTCACCACTCTATGTCTTACCATCACACGCTCGTCCTCAAAGCTCGATCCCCGGCAATGGCGCCAAAATTTGGTGTAGCTCAGTGATGAGTAGAACCTCCTTTAATGTCAATCCGGGAAGACATGAGGATGGTATGAAGACCTCGAACAAGTGATGGCACAAGTGCGTGAGTGAGAAGCACACTAACATGCACACACATACACACAGGCGCACACACGGCAAGACAAAGATCTAGCTCTATTTATAGTTTTTGACTAGCTTTTGGCCCTGTCCAGACCTAGTGTCCAGCCTAGTTAAAAATTAGGTTCTAGGGCCTATTTGGAGGCTCAAACGGAGTCTAAAAATCATGAAAATTGGTAAGATGATACTTCTAATAGTCCTCAAGCTCAAGGACTCCTTGGCTTGCACAAAATGGAGCTACAAAAAGGTGAAATGGTATTTACAATGATGTAGAGTGACTAAATTCACTATTTAGGAAGTATTACTTCATGGAAAATTTTGGACGGCCTACTTGCCAGATCTTCATTGACTACTTTGTCTGCTGGTGCTTTCTCTTTGCTCTGAATCCCTTCTTTGACTTCCTTGTCTTGTGAGTCCTTGAGTACCTTGACTACTGCCAACACTTGCGAACCAGAGCTTCTGATTCCCAAGTAGAATCAGTAAGTGGTAATCCTCTCCGGGCTACTAGATACTCTTGGATGGCATGATTCATCAATCGCTTCTATCTTTGATCTAATATCTTATCTGGAGAATGATCTTTGCTATTACTTTCTTGCAAAGAAACAATACCTTTTATTAGATTATCCTCCCTAGAAATGTATTTCCAGAGTTTACTGACATGAAACACGAGGTGCACTCTACAATCTGGAGGAAGCTCTAATCGGTATGCAACTTCACTTAGCTTTTTAACTATCTTTCAAGGTCCACAAAACCTCGGTGATAGCTCACTACACTTCCTATGGAGAGTGAAGTAGATCTAGCTGGTACCTGAAGAAAGATTCTGTCTCCCTCCTCAAAGGATCTAGGAGATCTCTTCCTATCAGCATACTGTTTTGCCCTATAAGATGCTTGCTCCATCTTGGCTTTAGCTATTTCTAAATTTGCTTGGAGGTTCACTAAGAACTCTGAAGCACTAGGACAGTTCTTTGGCATGAAAGTAATAGCATAGATCATTCTCCATACAGGATATTAGATCGGAGACAGAAGCGATTGAGGAATTGTGTCATCCAAGAGTATCTAGTAGCCTGGAGAGGATTACCACTTATTGACTCTACTTGGGAATCAGAAGCTCTGGTTCACAAGTACTTTCCCTCATTGATCATTGAGGACAATGATATTTAGAAGGGGGAGGAAGTCTCAGACATTGATCCACAGGGATCATTGATCCCTGTGGATCAATGTGAATTGATCCCTGTGGATCAATGTGAATTGATCCCTGTGGATCAATGTGAATTGATCCCAGTGGATCAATTTCTAGGAATCCATCCCCCTTCTAAAGATCATTGTCCTCAATGGTCAATGATGAAAAGTACTTATGAACCAAAGCTTTTGATTCCCAAGTAGAGTTAGTAAGTGGTAATCTTCTCCAGACTACTAGATACTCTTGGATGACATGATTCCTCAATCGCTTCTATCTCCGATATCCTATCTAGAGAATGATATGTGCTATTACTTTCATGCGAAAGAGCTGTCCTAGTGCTTTGGAGTTCTTAGCGAACCTCCAAGCAAATTTAGAAATAGCTAAAGACAAGATGCAGGGAGCACCTGATAGGGCAAAAGGGTATGCTGATAGGAAGGGATCTCCTAGATCCTTTGAGGAGGGAGACAGAGTCTTTCTTCAGGTACCAGCTAGATCTACTTCACTCTCCATAGGGAAGTGTAGTAAGCTATCACCAAGGTTTTGTGGACCTTGGAAGATAGTTAAAAAGCTAAGTGAAGTTGCATATTGATTAGAGATTCCTCCAGATTGTAGAGTGCACCCCGTGTTTCATGTCAATAAACTTTGGAAGTACATTTCTAGGAAGGATAATCTAATAGAAGGTATTGTCTTTTTGCAAGAAAGTAATAGCATAGATCATTCTCCAGACAGGATATTAGATCGGAGATAGAAGCAATTGAGGAATCGTTTCATCCACGAGTATCTAGTAACCTGGAGAGGTACTTGAATGATGTGTGTGTGACTCTCCTCCCATCCATATATACCCTCTTGTATTCTAAAAATAGTCTAGTGTGAACATGTGGCCATCATGCAAAACTTATTCCCATTACTACCAAAGTAGTTCCCATTACTACCAAAGTACCTTAGGATATCCCCCGGAGCTTGGGACCTTGGCTAACTGGCCCTTATCCCTCACACACATGAGCTAATCCGTGTGGATCATATGGACTGATCCCTGTGGATCATCCCTCTGAGTGATCCTTGTGGATCAATGATCCTTGTGGATCAATGTCTGACACTCTCTCCCCCTTCTAAGGATCATTGTCCTCAATGATCAATGAGGGAAAGTACTTGTGAACTAGAGCTTCTGATTCCCAAGTAGAGTCCTCTCCAAGCTACTAGATACTCTTGGATGACACAATTCCTCAATCGCTTTTGTCTCCTATCTAGTAACCTATCTGGAGAATGATCCGTGCATTTTAACTATCTTCCAAGGTCCACAAAACCTTGATGATAGCTTAGTACACTTTCTTGTGGAGAGTGAAGTACATCTAGCTGGTACCTAAAGAAAGACTCTATCTCCCTCCTCAAAGGATCTAGGAGATGTCTTCCTATCAGCATACTCTTTAGCCTTATCAGCTGCTTGCTACATCTTGGCTTTAGCTATTTCTAAATTTGCTTGGACGTTCCCTAAGAACTCAGAATCTCTAGGCCATTTCTGTGACATGCCTATGATACTCGAAACATTGGGATTAATGCCATAGTTCACCTGAAATAGTGGAAAGTAACTATCCCAATCTATTTGTCTCTTAGACACATACGCCCTCAACATGTCCTTTAAAATCTAGTGGACCCTCTCGGTCCTATGAATCTAACATTCCTATCTGAAACTATGGATGTTGGAAACCCATGCAATCTGAAGACCTGTTGGATAAACAATTCTGCTACCTGTGGATCAAATGGATTGATCCCTATGGATCAAATGGATTGATCCCTGTGGATCAAATGGACTGATCCATGTGGATCAATGGTCCCTATGGATCAAGTGGGTTGATCCCTATGGATCAATGTCTGACACTCTGATCCCTGTGTGGAGTTTCTATCCTCTCCTGAGTGAGTATGAATTGATCCCTGTGGACCAAAGTCATGATCCCTATGGATCAGAATCTGTCTACCACAACTAGGATAGTATCCCACTTCCTATGGGTCCACGGTAAACCGACTATGAAGTCCATGGATACACTATCCCAGTTATGATTTGGAACCTATAAAGGATACAAAAGACGTGATGTCTTTATCCTTTCTACTTTGTTGACTTGACACATAAAGCCTGTTAAACATAAGGGCCTTCTCAAATCCCAGGAATCTGGTATGCAAACCTTTCCTTTCTGTCTAACTATTCCATTCTCTTGTGAGAAATTGGAATAAAGAATGGACTTGTTTGCTCTACTAAGGGAAGAAACAACTAGAACTGTCCCGTCTGCTATACTAGATTCATCACTGATGGCTCGAATGTGGACTTTCCATCTGTGCTTCCTTTATCTCTTGAAGCAATGAGCTTTCTAGAACTATAAAGCTCATTTGATATATTATCCGTGATAATGCATCAACAACTATATTCTCTTTGCTCTTATATATAGGATTTCCATATGAAACTCATATATGAGCTTAGCCCAATGAGCTTGTCTGCCTTGAAGATCTCGGTGACTACAAAAAATACCTAAGTGTATGGTGATATATGTATACCTTAAAGTCTGCACAATCAAGATAGTGTCTCTAGACTTTAAGTGAATACACCACTGCATACAACTCCTATTCATGCATTGGCCAGTTGCACTATGCACTAGTCAATTTTTGACTCTCAAAAGCTATTGGCCTGCCATCTTGGATCAAAATTGTCCCTATTGCTAATCCACAAGCATCTGTGTCTAACTCAAAGAGTATCTATGAATCTATCCCTTTGAGTATTGGAGCCTCTGAAACAGCTTGTTTCACTGTATCTAAACTATCACGCTGCTCTTGCTTCCATGCAAATGGAACTTTGCCTTGAAGCAAGTTCGTCGTAGGCATTGCTATCGATGAATAAGAAGATATGAATTTCCAATCAAAACCGAAAAGTCCTAGAAATGACCATAACTGCCCCTCATCCTGAGGAGTATGGCCAAATATAACTAAAACTTTCTTGATATGCATCTGAACCACATCGATAAATACTCTATCCTTGGAAGATACAACTGAGTCTTCTCTAGATTAACTAAGTCCTATCATGATATCTTACTCTAATCTCATGGTAGACACTTGTAAAATCTATTTTACTAAATACAACGGCTCCACCTAGAGTGTCTAAAAGATCATCAATATTGGGCTTAGGATATATATGTTTGATAGTAATCTTATTGAGTGCTCAGTAGTCGATGCATATCCTATAAGATCCGTCTTTCTTCTTCACTAAAAGAACTGATGCTGCAAAGGGTGAATAGCTGGGTCTAATCAGCCCCTTTTTCGTAATTCTTTCAAGGACAACTCTTGGAATTCTGCTCTCACTTTCACAGAAAGTGCTAAAACATTCCAACTAGAGTCTCCATGATTGCATGAATCCATCATACTAGACGATGAATGCATAAAATATAGAAAATAAATAAACATACTATCAATTTTAAGCAACTTGGTAGCTTTTACTAATTGTGTCTCTTGGAGATCTGATTCTCCACGAATCAGTAGTCGCCTCCCCTCATGCTCAAATTTGATCATTTTACTTGGATGCATTAAAAATAGAAACATCAAACTTGCTTCTCAACTTGTCTTTCCATTTGGAACTAGCTTTCTTACTTGTAGATATTGCATTGTTGTATAATCACTCACTACTGGAGACAACCTTGGCTTGTCTAATAAATGCAAACCATGCTTTGTTATATAACCTTGTCTCACTCCCTGCTAGGGACTTAGACTATAGCCTTGCCATATTTAATCTTTGCAAACCTTACCTTTCTATATATCTTGGCCACTCTTGAATAATTGACCCACAGACTTGCCTTGTTTGCTCACTACAAACCTTGCCTTTCTGTGTATCTTGGTCAATCTAGAGTTCTTGGATTACAAACTTGCCTTGCTTGCTTAATAAAGATGAGTCTACCTAGGATATCTATTCTTCACTCTAGGTAGATCGATAGATGGAACTACTCAATCTACCGATATTAATCTGTTAGAGAATCAAGATATGATTCCTTTTACAACTGGAAACTTTAAAGTCTATGTCTCAACTCCTAAATCGAGGAAATTCTTAGATAACTGTTCTTTTACTATTTCTAACTATGGAATTCAAATCAAACTTGATTTGCCCTTTGTATTCCACAAATTTGAAGTCTACACTTCTTGTGTAATAAACTTCTTTGTTCTATACACATATAGAAATGTGCACTAGAACTCACAACTATGTAATTATAGGAACTACTTATGAACTAGATACTTAATTTATAAGCATCCTAAACTTGTAGGTATTCTTAGAGTGCTCTTCTAAGGTGTCAAATTACCTTGAGACCTCTTACCTCTAAGTTTCTAACTCATGAGACCGTGGTAAAACTAACCCTATCTCAATTTGTCCTTTTTGCAAAAGGGCAATTCTTTTTACTTGAAAAATTCTCATCTCTTCCTAAATGCATTACTTTACATGTTTCAAATCTTAATTTTATTCCTTTTGATCAAAATTCCACTTGCATTCTTTTAGATCATGGAACCTTTGAGGCTGAACCATCCTCTATTCTAGGTTCTAACTAGAAATCCTAGAATTCTTAGCTGCGAAACTATTAAGTTCCTCATTCTTATGTCTTTAACAACATTTACCCTTGTCATAAGACTTCCCTTGGTCTTATTCGTGAATTAATTTCTCCATTCAATGATATCTACTAGATATCCACAAGCTTATACAATTCTTTGATCAGAATGCTACTAGTCATTCATCTTGATCATTATCTAGTTTGAATATTCTATGTCTACTCAAACAAGTAGCTGGCAGCAGAAAAGAAACAAGTTTCAAGCCTTTGCTCAATGAAACATGAAGAATTAAGAAACTTTTAGTATGATCTATATGCTTGAATGCTTATGCATACTAATTTTTCTAAAAATTTCAACAGCATAATGGCGTAATTTTGAAAACCAGAAAAATTACGACAAGCAATTTTCGTGACAATCGGTGCTGATAGGCACAATCTATCTACAAATAAACCGAAAGGGGATTACACACCCTGACAAATTTTGCAATGCTGACACGCATAATATAACTACAAGTAGTCTGAAAGGGGATTACACACCCTGACAAATTTATATATATACTTTTTCTCCTTGCTTAACCTGTAAGAAAATAATTATTGGTCCCTGCAAAGAAGAATACATGCACCATACAAGACAAATCACGTCTTAACTATTCATCTATTCTAGGTACTATGCAAAATTTGCATGTCCTATATGCAATTTGATGCTAAACGAGAGCAACAATGCATATAAATTGACAAGAAACTTATCTGGAGGTTCTAGAAAGTAATTTGCAGGTGTGTGTAGGTGTTGAAGATGGTCCATCCTGTGTCAGAATAGGGTGCGAAGTCTCTCCCAATAGGTTATGCCTCAAAACGATGCTCAAAGAGGGTTGTTGAAAGATGAATTGGTAAACTCCAAACTTTGAAAATGAAGGAAATTGAATCCAAAATATGTCGTGCAACCACTACATTGAAAGAACTCTAAGAGAACTACTATAGCAACAAAGATCGCCAAAATTGGATATCGCATGCTCTAGATATGGTCAATTAAGTGATGCTATAGTAAGAACAACACTTGATTTTACTCTCTTGGCTGTAACGTCTCACAAAAATACAACTTGAAGAGATTGTCTGAGAAGCTGCCTCAACAACAGAGCATGCAAGATAGTTTAATCCCACATATGTTTATAAAAGAGAGAATAACTATATATATAGACCCAGAAATCTTGCTTGATATTAAACAAATCTTCTATGAGCACTCTCTCTCTAGACTTCTCATGGCTAAAAAGCTTGAGTCTAAAGAGGCGGACTAGCTGAGGGAGGCGGGAAGTAGATGGTTATCTCCAAGGAGATGTGCTTGGGTGAATGCATACAAAAGGTGCACGTGGAGGACGTCTTTGACGACCGTAGGCACGAGCAGGGAGAAGAGAAGCATGCACATGCGTGTGAGTCTTGAAAGGAGACTTCCCCATGGGAATTGGGGTTCCCTCTGTGTCATTCAGTGAGTCTTGATAGATTCCCCTGCTACATGTTGCTGGTATGACATCTCATTGAGTTTTTCTATCTCTTGATTTGCTAGCCATCTGACTGCTTTTGGAATCCATATGCATTGCTGAGATTTTTGGGCCTCCACCGATGATTTTGGAAGCCATACGTGGAGAGTTCTTGGTAGACCCCCTTGTGATTTCGCATAGTGGTTGTTTTGTGGTGCTTCTATTGGATGTTCGGCATGTTCCTACGTTGTGCTGACATGTTGAGGAAGTTGGTCCTTGCGTACCCATTGTAGTCGTGTATTCAATAGATGTGATGTTTGGACAGTTGACATCCGTGTCGGCTTCCTTCTTATACTGTGGATAGGTTGAGAATATCTCAGGCTCATGTCTTACAGAAGAAGTGGGCACACAATCATGCAATATCTCCCTGCTCGCCTGTAATTCTAGATTAGGGCATTCTTGATACACATCCTTTTGTGAATCTTTTTCTTTCTCCTTCTTTGAATTCTCTTCCTTAGGTATGGTGACACTACGCATTTGGGGCAGTCTTGCTTCCAGAAGACTAAAGACTTCTTTGTGCCCTATGTTGGCGGATATGTATCCTTGTGTAAGGTGTATATTGACTTCATTCTGAAAGACCCAATCTAGTCCTAGGATCAGATTTTCAATAAGGTCTTCATCTTTGCATACCAAGAATCTTTGCTTCATAGTGGAATTTCCTAGCTGAAGAGACATTAGGACTTCTCCTACACATTCGATGGTTTGACCTCCGATTCCTATAATACATGCCTTAGTGGGACTCATGGTCATCTTCAGGTGAGGGGTTAACGTCACTCACATGCAACTGCGTGCTACACCTGTGTCGATCAGAGCATCCACCAATTGATATTCAATCATTCTGATTCCTAGGTTCAAGTACGGTCGGGATATATTATTGCTTGTGTTGTTTGCATTTCCTACTTGGTAGTCTTCCATGGGTACAGGTTCCTCTCCCTGTATGTATCGTTTGTCTCATTGCCTCATCCACTCTCTTCGTTTCCTGATTCTCTCCACGGCTTCCATTCGAGCTTCTTCTCTAATCCTTTTTTCTTCCTTCTTTCGATTCTACGCTCCGAAAAGTTGTGCTGACATCTGGTCTGTTAATGGTTCCATATATCTTCTAGCTCTACAACCACTGATGTAGTTGGGAAGTATGTCTCCATGTAATGTAGCTAAGTTTACTGCTCCGCTTGTCGAAATTCAATTTATCAATAATGGTATGTATTCTCGCTGCAGTAATTTCTTTGCATGTTGTTTCAATGTGTATACTAACACCAAATCGCCTTCCTTCAAGCCCTTTTCCTTAATATGTGCATCATAATAGGCTTTGTGTCTCCTTTTAGCTGCATAAATTCCTGCTACTGCTTGTATTCTTGTTTCGTGCAGTTTCTCAATTTGGTCCAATTGTTGAGATAGTTCATGGCTTATCCAATCGTACTATTATGCTACGTAGGGTAGGCACTAAAAAATCAATTGGTAGAATCACATTCTATCCATATAGTAAATTAAAAGGAGTAGTTCCTATGGCAGTTTTGTAAGCCACACAGAAGGCCCAAATTGCATGATGCAATTTTTTATCCCAATCCGACCTTTCATTGTTGACTATTTTGATCAACACCGTGCACAATACTTTATTGGAACCTTTTGCCTGACCATTATTTTGAGGGTGGTAAGGGGATGAATTTTTTTGAATAACTAGAAATTCATTCATCAGTGATTCTATTACTTCATTGATGAAGTGTGTTCCCCTATCGCTCACTATCTCTATTGGCAATCCAAAATGAGTAAAGATATTTTCTAAGAGCAATTTAGCTGTGGTTTGCGCATCAATTTTCCTCATTGTTTTCACTTCTACCCATTTTGTTAGATAATTCGTGGCCACTATTATATATTCAACATGTGATCCCTTGGTTGGAGGATTTATAGGTCCTATGAAATCAATGCCCCATTTTATAAAGGCTCTTGCACAGATCATGGGTCTTACAGGCATATCATCTCTTCTTATGGGATACTTGGTTCTTTGGCACACCTCAGAACTTCGTACATATGTGTCTGCATCCATGTGTAGAGTTGGCCACCACAATCCTATGAAGAGAATCATTTTTACAGTTCTTTCAACTGAAAAATGTCCTCTCATGGCACCTGCATGTGCCATCTCTGAAATGGGTAAGTATTCTCCTTCATGGACACATAACCATAGCTGATTGTCCTTTCCTTAATTGTTTTCCAATTATTGTGTAATCCTTAGTGATTTCCTCTAGGGTTCGTTTCCTTGCTAGATTAGCTCCTTCCTCATGCTCATGTGTTTTCAAGAATTTTACCTGTGCCTTACTCTAGGCTAGTGCTATTGTAGAGAATTGTAAAGATGCATGGTCCTCTGGAGTATTCTCTTGGCATTCTTGGCAACTACTAATGTGTTTGCGTACGTCCTTTGGCATGTCTGACCAATATACTCCCAATCTTTTCAATTCTCTCAATGTTCCATGAATTCCTTTATGAGTTTTCCATTGATTCACATGAGCTCACTCAATTAAGTTTTTCTGCTTGGCTTCTTCAACACATCTCAATAATATGCCATTTGGTTCTTTGTAGTACAAGCTCCGTGCTACAATATGTAAATTATGTGATTGTGAGAATTCTTTTTTGGTATCTCTGTTGATCCTATGGTGTGGTCCATGTGTGAGGATTGGTATTAACTTTTCTACCCATTTCAGACACACTTCTAAATTTAAGAGGTATGTATTTGGTAGGTCATCAGCCACTCCGTTGGGTGGTTCTCTGTGTATCATTCGAAATAGGTGATCTGCTCTTACATGAGTATTTCCCTTCTTGACTAGTACTTCTTTTATTCCATTTGGGTATCTTCAAAATAAGGGCTGAACTTAATCATTGTTTCAATTCATTAAATGCCTTTTCACAATCTTCAGTCCAAGTGAATTGGGTCAATAACCCATATAGTAGCTTCACAATTATAGCATACATGTGGATAAATTGACGATAGTACCCACAATGACCCATAAATGCTTTTACTTCCTTTGCATTCTTAGGTCTAGGTAAGTCTTAAATCACTTTAATCTTATCTTCGTCTGTGAAAATTCCATTCTTTGATACAATGTCCCAAGATCTTTCCTTGCCTTACCATAAAGACACACTTTTCTAGGTTCAAGCATACTCAATATTGTTGGCATTTTTCGAATATCCTCCTTAGTTTTGGAATATGTTCACTTCTCTGAATGGAATAGGTGCATAAATCATCGACATATACTTCCATACTCTTCCTTAAAAATTCCTTGAACACATGACACATCAGTCTTTGGAAGGTTGTAGGGGCATTGGTAAGCCTGAATGGCATCACCCTGAAAGCATATACTGCTCATTCAATTGCGAAAGCTGTTTTATGTTGGTCCTTTATAGCAAAGAAGATGGGTCAAAACTACAAACAGTAGTAAACACCCATTCTTGTTCCTGCACAAGATTAGCAGACTCGGTTTTTGGTGTAGAGGCCTCTGCAACAACCATTCCAGCCTCTTTCTTCTTTGCCTCTTTAGCAGCCAGTTTTGGACAATTCTTTATGATATGATGATTTCCTTTATACTTGCAAAACAATTTCTGCTTTTTCGATTTCTTTTGATCTTTGTCTTCTCTCTTAGATTGTGCAGAATTAGCAGATTTTTGCTCAGTAATTGAAGAGCTCCATTTTCTTTGCCCTTCTGACTAGCCAGGAAATCTTGATCTGCAACACGCATAATGGACTTGTTTTGCCTGGACTGATCTTCCTACAATAGAACAGAGACTAACTCCTCAAACGACAAGGCATTTGGATTGCCTTTCATCATCAACCGAAGAGTAGAAGCAAAACTCTTATATGAATCACGAAGACCATTTAGAACAGTTTGCACAAGTAGCTATCTGGTATAACCTCATCAACAAAAATCAAATGTTCCTTCAAGTCTTTGATCTTTGTTAGGAAACTGTCCATAGAATCACCTTCATTCATGTGCTCACTCTCCAACTGTTTTCAGAGGTAAGCAACACGAGCCTCATTCCTAGCTTGGTACAATGTGCTAAGTGTATCCCAAGCATCCTTCGTTGTTCTGCAAGAGAGAATGTGAGGAATAACGGCACGTTTGACAGACAAAGCTATCAATGCATGTGCCTAGGCATCTGTGCCATCCCAACAAATCTGCTCTACAATAGGTGAAGCAAAAACCATAGCACGAATAGGAATACACAAAATATCATCATCTTTGACACCTTCTGCATCAGCTTCAGTACCTACTGTTGTAACAATTACAGGTGTGATAGGACGTTTTTCAACACCGTGCATAATGTTCCACATTCCTTTTGCAACCAATACATGTCACATCATATAAGCCCACAACGGGTAGTTGGTACCATCCAACTTATCCTCAACAGCCAACATACGAAATACATCAATGCTTTTAGCCATGGCCGGTGAATAAAATACCTTGATGTAGAAAATTGACTATATCTCAAAAAGTTGAACAGAACTGCCAAGACGAGTTCTGTTAAACCTGTAACAGACTTTGAGATGCTTATACTCGCAAACAGAAACAAGTATATACCTTTGGCACAAAAAGACCATATAGCCTACACAAGCGCTGCGATATGCATTCGAAGGTTGAAACGAGCTCAGATCTCGATTTCAATACCACAAATGGCTACTTGGTTATACCCAGAGAATCCATCGAGGAAGCTATAGACTTCCTTGCGTGTAACTCTTTCCAAGAGATGGTCAGTGATTGGTAATGGGTAACTATCACGGATAGTAGTTGCGTTCACTTTCTTTAGGTTAATATAGACTCTCAGTTTTCCATTCTTCTTGGGTACTACAACGAAAGGTGATGACCCATTCTGTGTGCTCTATCTCATAAATGAATCCGACTGCTAACAGTTTGTCTATCTCCTCTTTAATCTTTGCCTTGTATGTGTATGGGCGCTACTTCGAAGGTTTTGCATCAGGTGTCATTGGGATTCTATGGGAACAAATGGATGGATCCACTCCTTGAGTGTCTTTTCTTTCTGCGGAGGGGTAAGTATAGACCTATTATAAGCTCTCTTAGCCGAAGCAGACACTTTTCTCTCACCTCATGCAACTGTCTTGATCATACGCACCTGCTTAGCCTCTCGAGTAGGTTGTGCACTAATCGAGATAGGAGTTGGTATGTGAAAGGATCGACTGACCTTAGGCCATGAGAACCTCTGACCCTAGAAGCATGTGCCCCTATTTCCATCCTCATAGACTAAAGCCATCTCTGTGGCATGTGCCAAGGACTAACATTGCTCCTTCCTCACCAAAGATCTGATAGTTTCTTTAAGTCCCAAGATGAACTTGTGGACTTGAAGAAACTCTGGGATAGTATCAGGCACTTTAAGAAGCACCTCTCTATACCTAAGTCCCAAGATGAGCTTGTGGACTTGAAGAAACTCTGGGATAGTATCAGACACTTTAAGAAGCACCTCTCTATACCTATTTGCGTACTCCTGAACTGTGTTTGATTCTTTGGTTTTGATCTTTGGAGTTCTCTATTGATGCTAGAGCAGAAGTAGAGCAATCGAAAGCCCACATGACCCTCCCCTTAAAGCCGCATGTGGTATCATGCAATATCCGCACGTGACCCAACTTAGTGACTACGGGCTTCTGCTCGCGCATAGGAGAGAGAGCCGAAGAATTCACTCTCCTATTTCGCGATTACATAACATATATAGTTATTTTCTGTATCGGCAATAGTTTATAGGATACTATCCATCTGTTGCCACATTCCTCACGCTAAAGGCTATGCTTGCACGCCTATTTAGATGCAGCCACCTGCCTTCTAAGCCGCTAAGGTTGAATTGAAAGATAGACTCATGCATATATATTTTTTGATTCTAAAACAGAACATATGGGATAATGCTGCTTGTAGTACCTTCCTCTGATTGAAGCTGACATCCAGCGCTGATTATTTTTTTTGAATTTTCTTTGAATCCATCACATAAAGCTTTTTCATGCTATTAGCAATTTAAGCCTACATCTTCCACTCTTATTTGGCCATATCTTGGTCATCCAATATCCAAATTAAGAGATGTTTGTTGCTGTGGAAAGCCCTCTTAGATCTCTTTCCATACAGTGGCTGATGCAACACACCTTGTGGGATTCGGTTCTCATATCAAAAGGACTTGGAGTTTACCCATTCATCTTCAACAAACCTCTTTCGAGCAATGTTTTGAAGCATTGAATCTTGAAGGAGTATTGGCACGCTATTTCAACAAAGGGTGAACCATCATCAACACCTACACACACCTACAAATTACTTTCTGAACCTCTAGATAATTCTCTTGTCAAATTTTATGCATCATATTGCATATAGGACATGTATTTTTGCACAATACTTAAACTAGATGTGTAGTTTAGACACGAATTCATATTGTGCAGTGCATGTATTCTTCTTTGCAAGGACAGGTATGCATTTTTTTTTGCAGGTTAGCGAGGAGAAAAATATAAATTTGTGAGGTTGTGTACCCCCTTTCGGTCTACTTATAGTTATATTATGCTTTTCGGCATTATGAAATTTGTCAAGGTGTGTAACCCCCTTTCGGTCTATTTGTAGATAGATTGTGCCTACTGGCACCATTATCACGGAAATTGCTTGTCGTAATTTTTGTAGTTTTCAAAATTACGCCATTATGCTGTCGAAATTTTTAGAAAATTACTATGCATATGCATGCAATCATATAGAACATACTAAAAGTTTCTTATTCCATTGAGAAAAGGCTTGTGATTCGTGTAGTTTTCCGCTGCCACTTACTTGTTTTGAATATTCATAGAATATTCAAACTATATAATAATCAAGATGAATGATTAGTAGCATTCTGATCAAAGAATCATATAAGTTTGTGGATATCTAGTAGATATCACTATTTGAAAAAAAAAAATTGAAGCCTTTGTTAGAACCTAGAATTGAGGATAGTTTATCCTCAAAGATTCCATGATCTAAAAGAATGCAAGTGGCATTTTGATCAAAATAAATACAATCGAGATTTGAAATAGGCAAAGTAATACATTTACAAAGAGATGAGAATTTTTTAAGTAAATAGAATTGCCATTTTGTAGAAAGGACAAATTGAGACAAGGGCTAGTTTTACCAAGGTCTCATGAGTTAGAAACTTAGCAATAAGAGGTCTCAAGATAATTTGACACCTTAGAAGAGAACTCCAAGAATACCTACAAGTATAGGATGCTTATAAATTAAGTATCTAGTTCATAAGTAGTTCCTATAATTACATTGTTATGAGTTCTAGTGCATATTTCTATGTGTATAGAACAAAGAAGTTTATTTCACAGAAATACATAATTCAAATTTGTGGAATAAAAAAAAGGAAAAATCAAGTTTGATTAGAATGCCATAGATAGAAATAGTAAAAGAACAGTCGGTTTACCGCGGACCCAAAGGAAGTGGGATACTATCCTAGTTCTGGTAGACAAATTGATGATCCATAGGGATCACTCCACTTGGTCCATAGGGATCACTCCACTTGGTCCACAGGGATCAGAGGGTCAGACATTGATCCATAGGGATCAATCCACTTGATCCACAGGGATCAATTCATACCCACGCAGGAGATGATAAAAGCTCCATAGGTGGTGGAATTGTTTATCCAACATGTCTTCAGATTGCATGGGTTACCGACATCTATAGTTTCAGATAGGGATGACAGATTCACATGACCAAGAGGATCAGTCAATTTTTAGAGGATATGTTGAGGGCATATGTGTCTAAGAGACAGACAGATTGGGATAGTTATTTGCCACTAGTTGAGTTTCCTTTTGAGATGAACTATGGCATGAATGCCAATGCTCCTAGTATCTTACACATGCTGCAGAGAAATATCCTAGTGCTTCGGAGTTCGTAGTGAACGTCCAAGCAAATTTAGAAATAGCCAAAGCCAAGATGCAGCATGCCGCTGATAGGGCTAAAGAGTATGCTGATAGGAAGATATTTCCTAGATCCTTTCAGGACGGAGACAAAGTCTTTCATCAGGTACCAGCTAGATCTACTTCCACAGGGAGGTGTAGTACGCTATCACCAAGGTTTTATGGACCTTGGAAGATAGTTATAAATCTAAATGAAGCTGCATACTAATTAGATCTTCCTCCAGATTGTAGAGTGCATCTAGTGTTTCATGTTAGTAAACTTCGGAAGTATATTTCCAAGGAGGAGAATATAATAGAAGGTGTTGTTTCTTTGCAAGAAAGTAAAAGCACATATCATTCTCCAGACAAGATATTAGATCAGAGATAGAAGCGATTGAGGAATCCTATCATCCAAGAGTATCTAGTAGCCTGGAGAGGATTACCATGTTCACACTTATTCCCATTACTACCAAAGCAGTTCCCATTACTACCAAAGTACCTTAGGATATCCCACGAGTTTGGGACCTTGGCTAACTGGCCTTTGTCCCTCACACACATGAACTGATCCCTATGGATCATATGGACTGATCCCTGTGGATCCTGTGGATCAATGATCCCTGTGGATCAATGTCTGACACAACTATGTAGTGAGGTATGCCTATTGAAAGGTGAAGAGGCGCTTGAATGGATGGACTTGAAGGGCATATTTTAAAAATTTATAGAGTGGTTTGTAGAAGGGCCTCAAAGCCTCATGGAATCAAAGACATTTGCTAAATTTTTTATATCCTTATATTCTCCACAACCCACATTACATGTCCACAAATTTGGTTTTTCCAAATTTCTCCCAAAACACCTCGAAGCTTCCTCTCCAAAAATGAAGTTTGTATGAATTTTAAAATCTATATGTACCTCGAAAGAGAGGTGCCAATGGTGGCCTAGACCTTTGAGTTACTCATGGATGTACATGCATGGGCCATTAAAATCCTATAGAAGATGTTGAGATGAGAAATGCATGCCTATATGATAAGAGGCTTCAGTCCACTTCAAGCCCCTTAGAGATGGAGAGGAGGAGAGATGGGAGAAGTCCCTTGCAAGCACCTATGGATGGTCCTCTTTTTTATGTGCACGGGTGTGCAATATGGAAACTCTTTAGAGTTTTTCTCAAATGCACAAGTCTATTTATTGGATCTCTCTGATACCAATTGTTGAAGCTAGCTCTCCCACGAATCATCCTTTTTTTCCTTGTAGATCGTGCGGCTTGTGAAGACAATGATGGTCTTTTAGACTCGAGAGATGCATGCATATGTCTCCACTTTGCCATGTGGTTCCCCCACTAAAACATGTCTCTATCTCTTTGTGCATGCAACTATCCAAGTGGTAGCCCACATGAGTGCCAAGTGACTTCTAGCTTTTCTTAAATAACTACTAGCATCTTATGGAATTGGTGTGTCTTAAATCAGTACTAACATTTTATGGAACTCATGTGTGTGGTGTGGTAGTGATACTTTCAGTCTTCCTACTCAAGGACTAAGCTTCAAGAAGGGTGGATTTGTTTGGCATAAACCATTGAATGTGGGGATAAAAGAGGACCCCTTGAGCATTCGTGTTGTTTTTTTCGAATTTCAAGCTTCACAAGAAAGAGCAGATCGAAGACCAAACTCCTAAAGAAATCATTATGTGTGCATTCAAATTGAAGGAGAACTTTCTAGAACTTTTGTGATGCCTATAAGAAAAAATATTGATAGTACTTTTGTGTTGCCTATAACAAATTTCGAAGTACTTTTGTGGTGTTATAAGAAAAACTATTGATAGCATTAGAGGCATTATAAGCACAGATGAGCAAGACATGGATTACTTTATGGTGCTATGTCATGCAATGTAATCACTTTCATAACATGTGAAAAAGGTGTCAATGACATGAAGCGTTTCTCCCTTTACAATAAACATAAATGCATTTTTTACCTGCCGTTTCATGTCACTTCAATATTTTAATTATAATTTTGTGTGATTTGATTAACAAAATATATTATTATAGATTTTTTGTATATTTATAATAACCACAAATGCATTATTACTTGCCGTTTCTTGTCCATTCAATCTTTTTTATTATTGGTGGATTTGTTGATTATTAAGGCATTTTGGTGGACAAAACAGAGAATAAAAAATAAAATAAAGCATGTGGCGGACAAAAGAAGCCAATGTGCATTTTTTTTTCTAACCTTGCTTTTGTGCAAAGAAGGTCCTTTTTTTGAAGTTATTTTTAAAATAGAGATTCAACCGAAGCCTATTCTCTTGAACTTTAACTTTGAAATTACATGTGTATAGGGTGAATGGACATAGTATTTGTGGGACCCTCTTTATTTTATATGAACATGGATTATGGATTAGACTGGTTTGACATGGACTTACAATCGCTTTGGTCACTTGGGTCGGAGGCTCACCATGTCCCCCCTATAGTTGCGCACAATTTGGCGCCGGTCGGCAAACCACACAAGCACCAAAAAGGCCTAGATAGAAATACAAGGGAGGGGGGGCTCTTGCCCACGGGTTGTCACATATGGGTTCAATCTACGTCTGCTTGATGTCAAGCTAAACCAGATGTTGGCTCTATCCATGTCTACTTAGTGTCAATCTGAGTCAAATCCCTACAAATTATCCTACACTCTTATGTGTGAGCATGAGGGTTCCCCCAAGGATTACTGAAAGGAAGATAACTTGTCCATGATGATGCAGTTTGTCTGATTCCAGGATGTCATCTTCCCATAACAACAAGCTGTGTATCTCCGCAAAGGTAACCTAAAGGAAGACAAGGGAAAGCTGAACATATTAAACTCTGGAGGAAATCCGATGATCCATGAAGAAAATCGGCTAATCTAGTGAGTGTGTCTATCACTCTAGAGTCACAGCAGCAGTTAGCTCTGCTTGACCAATATCTTGCACTATTGAACCCTTCTCTCTTTGGACTTGGTGAATCTCACACATCAATGCCCTTCCATGCATATCCATCCATCTTTACGATAATATCTGCCACAGTGCCATGATGGTACAGTGACAGGTCAAGGTCTGCAAATCCCTGCTACAAGAACCAAGAAGCTCTAGCTTCGTATGAGGTTCTTGACATGCCTGGCATCAGTTGCTATAATGAAGCACACAGTTGTCTCAATCAGAACGTCTTTTCTTGAATTAGTAGGAGCATCCCATCCAATTTTTTATGGTTATGCCTCTTTGAAGATCCTCGGTTCCTGGAAGTGCAACTTTTAAATTAGAACCAACTATTATATCAGTTACACAAAATCTCTTCCTGATTTAGCAGGAAATTTCATCTAATTTTTTTGGCTGTGTTAACATGTAGCTACAGGAAATATAATGTTTCTTTGTTCTCTGTTAACTTATTTATTATCATCAATCTCCCTTTTTAAAACTTCAAACCTTTTAGAGACAGCTGGATCAAAGCATAGTTAACTTTTGGATCCTGAAGCAAGGGGTTTACCTGTAATAATTTTGATTGTGTTGTGCACTAGAAAGGGAGCTGTAAAATCGGTTTGACTTGCATAATATTTGTTGAGAAAGATGCTGCTGATCATTTTCTCTTGATATTTCTTTCTCACAGGTGACGATGATGTTGATGGCCATATTCAGTGAGTCTGACACGACAATATCAGAGGAAATCGTTGAGACTATTCTGGATAAGGTAATAACGAGAACAAGTTGCATAGTCTGTATGAGAGCGAAGTGATAGAAAGTTCAAATATGCTTGAGCTTGTGGATCTGTTTTAAATAGAGGAGCAGAATCAAACAGAATTAGATTCTAATTGAAATTAGATGTATATGCAATTTTCTAAATTATTTATCATTTTAATGAGTTAAGAGTGCCCTTTTAGCTTAGCATATACAGTAAAATTCATTCTGATATGGAATGATTTCAAATCTACAGACTTTTCTGGAAGCAGACAATAACAAGGATGGTAAAATTGATATCGACGAGTGGAAGTTATTCATTTCACGCACACCATCTCTCATGAAGATGATGACCTTGCCCTTTGCCCTATCTGAAGTAAACTCACTTTACTACTATGTTCGTTTCTAGTTTTTCCTTTCTATAAATGTATGGCGATCAATTTCAGGAACTCAAATGCCTCTAGTCTGCATGATTCTGTTACTCACCCTCCTATTCTTTACAAGAGTATAACGGTTGAGAACATGCATGCTTTTACATTGTGAAGTATGACCTAAGCTTGCATCATACATGTGGAGACAGTAACACATGCAAGCTAACTAGATATGCATGTAATCTAAGTAGGTTATGGCCAGCAAAGCCTCTGACTGAAGGCAATCGCATATAGAGTTTTTGTGGGGGCTGTCAACCACGTCTCCCGAAAATTATCAGTACATATGGCAGAAAACGCTTTTCACATATCGAGGTCGGAGTGGGATCGGGTGTTCCGCGTTTTACTTGTTTGCCCGCACGCTTTCTTGATGAACAAAAGAAATAACGACGCTCTATCTTTAACTTAGAGAAAGTGCAAATACAGCTCTATCTTTAAGCCTTTGATCGTTCGATCTACGGTTTTGCGCATTTTTGTATGTGTGCATTTTTGTACTCAATTCATGCATTCCTGTGTTTGTTCAAACCAGATGTAATGCCTCCATGTATATCTACATCCCTGCATGCATGCAGATGCAATGTAGCCATATGAATATATGTGTGAAAAATGCATCCGCATAAAGTATTGCTCCATGGGCGTATACGTGCACTCATGAAAATGTGTTTCAAGCATGCAGGCAGGCACTCTATACATAAAGGCTCACAGAAAAGGGGTGTGCATCTGTAGCACACTCTTGAATCCAGGTGGAGGGACATATTCATGCATGTCTGTGCATCTATGCCATAGATGTATATTTTCTGATTTATAATGATACATTGTGTCCACATGTTTCACATGCACTAAAGTGTAATGTGATTAAATATATTTGTGTAAATGGGATGTTATACAAATACAAAATAATCGCTTATTAGGTTGGCTCTCTTCGTCTGGTGCCTGCAGAAGTATAACAATGGCATTTCCCAGCTTTGCAATCAAGCCTGAGCATGAAGCCGTGATTAATTAGTTTGCGATGGAGCAATGCTCATAATGGGTGAACCTTGATGTGCAAAAAATTCTGGAATGCAATATCATAAGAACATGTGGCGAGATTTGTTGGAGAGATCAGCTTTCTATTTTTATTGATGGAGGCAGGGGTGCAAGCATATGCACATCCTTTAAAGGGCAAAAAGAGATGGATGAGCAAAATAAAGACGCAAATGAACATGATAAACAGAAAGACAATTTTTGTGCTTTTGACTTGCAGACAGTGCAGGCATCCAGTCTCTGCTAAGAAGTTGGGAGCTTTTTATGACTTGCAGAGAGTGGAATCTGCTAAGGAGGTTCAATGAAGGGCCAGTTGTTATATTCACGGACCATCAGTTGTTATATTCACAGAACATAAATTTTCTCTTTACATTATTGACGTCAAATGCACCTCACAATAAGGTGGGCATTTGAGTAGATATTCATGAGAGGGGAGGGAGGGAGAGGGAGACTTTTCTTGAAATTTTTCATTGGTAACATGACCACCACTTTTCATTTTTTTATTAGAAACACATCAACTAGTACCATCTCAAAAACCTCCATGATGGTTTCAATGCATTGCATTTCCTCTTGCTTACTTTCATTTTCATGATCTTCCAATCGCCAAATTAGTTCTTTCCAAACCCTTCAACTAACGAAAGAAATTGTCTCACCTTCAATGACAATGACGCCTCTACTAAAGCTTCATATAGTGCATTATAAAACCCTTCTCGTGTTTCTTTTCATGCCTCAACTGAATTCTTCTATGCATTGATTGTTGGTCTATAATTCATTAATATCTCCTGCACCTACAAACGAATTCGGGTATCGAATTATTCGGTTCATACAATGGCTTCACTAGACTAACCATTTTTGCTGTTTTGCTTTTGCCTTAGCCCACATCACAACTAGGGTTATTGGTTCTCTAGACCCTAAACAAGAACTACAATCAGATTCGAATGAGCAAAAACTACATTTACTTTAATATCCTAAAATTCTTTATTCATTTGGTCAATCATTACTATGCTGGTCTAGATTGGGTCCATCTTTAAATCTATTGTCATACTAGCTTTGTGGCCCCCTAGTGTTGGAGATTGGGGATTCGGAACACACAAAAACAACACGAGGAAGAACAAGAAGAAGTTTAGGATAAAAACACAGCTTGTACTACTAAGTGTGGAATCTACAAAGAGGAGTAGCCATTTAGGGCTAGGAGCATATATACAAGACATAAAACTTGAAGAGGATAAAAAGTACATTGGTAGTCCTAGGCATTTATGTGTGAAACTAATACTCTTGCTTTGAACCTATGCGAGAATTATCTAGGTACTTAAGGTTCAAGAAACCATTTTGATCATTCCACAACTATCTAGGTCTTTCCAACAACTTGGTGGGAACTTTAATGTATTTCAAGTTTTTGATGATTCTCTTCAAATTCACTTGAACTTGTTTTGAGGGAGTTTTACTAAGATTTTATCAAAACATCTAACTTGGGTGTTTTCGTGATGTTTTACTTGTAACCAACATCCACTGAATCTTTACCTAACTAGAAATTGCTTTGGTAAATCCTTGCTAGAAAGTAGGAAACAAGGGTTTGTTCACTTTTGGTTAGTTTAATTTCAAACTTGACCGTATCAATTCTTGAATGATTTTTCTTGAAACTCCCAATTTTATAAATTTCTCAAAAATTTGAAGTTAATCCAAAGATCATTTTGGGTTCCTTTTCATGCCTAGATAATTTGTGAATGTCTAAGGATTGGAATTTCTTTTTCCAAAAGGCTTACATAACATTATTCATGGTTTGAGGCTCTTGGGATCTAAGAAATCTAGTTGTATTTGAACACTTAAACATGTTCTAGCTAATTTGGAGGGTTTTTTGCACTTCAAAGTTTTTCTTTAGGGCCAACTTTAAACCTCTTGGAATGAGTACAAAACAAAAAATTACCTACCATCTCAAGGTCTCGTACAATTTTTTGTACACCCAATTAGATGCAAGATCTAGTGTCCCATAACACCATACTTAAATCCAACTAGATGTGAGGATGATGTGTATCTAAAATTCCATATGCATCATTCCATCAGTCATAAAGTACCTTTTCAAATTTCTACTTTGAATTCGTCTCCTTTGAGATGCTCCAAGTATATTTCAAAGTCAAGAAGTATGAGTCTTACTAGGCAACATATGGTTCTTTTAATAGACTAACCATTCCATTTTTAAAAAAAGATTTTTCATGCAAAATACTCGATTGTCTAAATTTCAATCCTCTCTAGGAATTTCTAGTTTAGTCCAAGAATTTCTTTGAAATAGATTTTAATTTTGGATCCAAGGTACCCTATTTAAGAGTTTTGATTGGATATGTCTTGTGCCAAAGGATCATGTTCATGGTATTTTTTTTCTTAAACAAGTTCTCAACAAGAAACCATTGTTAATCCATTTCATGTTGAGAACTTTATGCGTTGCATTATTGGATGCATTATGATGAAGTATGTCTAAAGTACATGGTCTGTGTCTCACCAAAACTTAGCTTTACTATTGATTGGTGCTTCTTTATATGGATAAACCAAGTTATAATGGGTTCTACTCTTTATCTTGAAGACCTTGCTTTATGAGCACTGGTCTCTTTTCTTATGGTTCATCAATTAGAACCTTAATTTCTTGTCTTTTACCAAGAAACACTCTTATTTATAGACTTTTGATACCCTTTGAAATACTATTGTTTTAAGCATATGATTCAAGCTTCTTTCTTGATCTTTGAAGGAATGATCATGGGAGCTTTAAGAGATCCCTTACAATTATTTGGATCTCCTTATCCCCTTTTATTTTTTCATTGTACAATCTCACGATAGTACCTCTATTTATGTCTTTATCCCTTAGGGTAAGGAGAATTTATCTTCTAGGTATGTTTATAACTCCTATAGCTAAGCTCATAGCCATATTAATTTGAGCTTGTCTTTCTTCTCCAAAGGTTTATTTCTTTGATTTTCATCTTTAGCATACCTTGATATTTATTGAAATATATTTGACATAATACTTGTTGATATATTCGGTAGTGATGTTCATGGACACACTTGGGAATGTCGGGGTACTTTTTCCCTCTTTAGAAGATTTTTTCCCTTGGTTTGTATATATGTCTATTATACTAAGAAGTCACTTATCTTTGTATATTCACTTGATAATACGTTTTGTATTGTGTTGTTCTCCAACATTCTTCTTCTTCCTTGTGATGTTCATGTCCTTTTTCACACCTCAAACTCCAAAAATTGGTATTTGAGTAGGTTTCCACTTTCTTTAGGATGTGTTTGACACTCCTATCATAATCTCAAACTCGCATGAAAATTGGTGAGCATACTCGAGGCAATAAGGACTTCAAAAATGCTTTGCTTTAAATTGTCAAAAATTTGATATGAGCTTGTTATAGCCTCCGAATGCACTATAATAGTGCTTGTGCACACAACTTCATCCTTTTGTGCCAAGCATATATACAATTTTTAGTTTGCTAGTACAATCATCTTGAAGTCTATTACAAGTGTAGCATAGCTTATTTGGGTATTTCTATTCAACTCTCTTAGGTACAATAATTTTTTTCCATCAAGTTATTTAGTCATTGGCCATGATTGAAAGCAATCATATATTCCATATGTTTGCTCTTGAAGATAAGTTTGATGGTACTAATTACCCATTGTGGGCATACATGATGAGACATATATTGGTAGCCAAATTCCTATGGAATATTGTGCAAGGTGTTGAAAAATGTCCTACTACACCTAAAAATATAGGGATTGAAGATGATATAGATGGTTTTCAAGATAATGATCTTCAATTTCTTGGTCATGTTGTGGTTGTTGTCACACCTACTATAGAGAAACTTCATTGGAATTATAGAGATGCACATGCACATGCATTGATATCTTTGTCTCTCATACGTGCCATTATCCATCACATTCATTCGTGCAAGGCCACACGATATGCTAGGGATATCCTTACAACATTATACTAGGCAAGAAATATAGCTTGTGTTGCTTACCTCTGAAATAGTTGAGACATGAGCATATGAATGAAGGAGATTCAATTGATAGTTTTTTTACAATGAACAAAGATTCGAAAGAGAACTTGATTTTTGTTGATGACATTTTGCCAGATATGTAAATTTTGTAGATTCATATTAGAGTTTTTCAATTCATCTATGCTTTGGTTAATGATGAAGGGCAATCCAAATGCACTCTTCTAGATTCATATTAGAGTTTTTCAATTCATCTATGCTTTGGTTAATGATGAAGGGCAATCCAAATGCCTACCTTTGAGGAGTTAGTCTTAGTTTTTTTGTAGGAAGATCAGTCTAGATAGAACATATCAATTATGTGTATTGAAGATCAAGCTTTCTTAGCTACTCAAAAGATCAAATGTAAATGGAGCTCATCTACTAGTAAACAAAAATTTGGTAATTCTATAGAGTCAAAGATGACAAGAAAATCGCACAGTAGAAGCAACTCTGTAATTATTGTAAGGCAAATGATCATGCCATAAACATTTTTCCCAAACTTTCTACAAAGGAGGCAAAGAAGAAAGAGATTAGAATGGTTATTGGAGAGGCCTCTACAACTAAAAAAATGTTATAATTTTTGGAATAATGGAATTTTATATGGTTTAATGTCTTGAGGTTTTTAATGTGATTGTGTTTTGATTTAGTAGATGAAGAATCATGAGGGCATGAATGTGCATGGATTTATTCAGATATTTTTGAAGATATTTAGAAGATAGTATTTTATATATTTTTTTGTAAAAATAGTAGATTCTTTAGAAAGCGACGATTTGTAAATAAAGCAGATTTTTCAAAAAGCGTATCTTTTTGAAAAAATTTCTTTATTTACAAATCTTCGCTTTCTAAGCGATCTACTATTTTTACAAAAAAATATATAAAATACTATCTTTTAAATATCGTCAAAAATATCTAAATAAATCCAAAATATATCAAAAAATTCCTCCTGGGAGTGATGTGGTGAACAAGGAGCTCATGTATAAGGAAGTGCCAAGCTATAAGAAAAGAGATCAATCCACAAAAGGAAGCAAGCCCAAAGCTTTGTGCAAAGCTTCAAACTTCTTCCTAAGCAGGGCCTTTGTGAAAAGGTTTGCAACATTATCTTGTGTGGGCACATAAGCCAAAATTTTCTTTCCAATAGAGAACCTCTCCTTGACATAATGACAGTGCACCTCAATGTGCTTTGTGTGAGCATGGAACACAGGGTTCCTTGCAACTCTCGATGCACTATGATTGTTAGTGAAGATGGTTGTCACATAATCCTAGTAGGAGATGGTTGAACCATGCTTTAAGAGAGAGGATTAGGAACTAATCCTCAACCATGGCTTTCGAGGCAAGTGGTTAGCCTGTCACACTCCTAATTGGGAGGTTGTGAGTTCAATTCTCGACAGTAGTATCAAAGCCTAGTTGAGGAACTTGGGCAAGATGGAGGTAAGAAGCCTCAATCGTGAGTACTTGGGAAGCGCTCGACTCTAGGTGAGTCCGAAACTGACCAAGAAGGAAGGTGCATGGGCATTTGGTCACAAATGGAGGGTTGGATAGGTCGATACATTGGAATTCGAGGCCAGTGGAGAGGCTCAAAGGTCGAAAAGGACCCAAGTTAGATAGAAGGGTCCACAAGTGAGTATTGATGACAATGCTCAATCTAAGGGGGAAGGAATGTCACATAATCCTAGTAGGAGATGGTTGAACCATGCCTTAAGAGAGAGGATTAGGAAGTAATCCTCAACCATGGCTTTTGGGGGAAGTGGTTAGCCCATCACACTCCTAATGGGGAGGTTGTGAGATTCCCAACAATAAAGCTTCTCTCTTGAGGCTGTTATGTGTGGATCATAGGAACTTAACAAGTGTCTCCAAAATCATTGCAGTCTATCACCCCATATGAGGCTTGGCATGGTCACAAGCCATTTGTTGCTCATTTGCATTTTTTTGTTTGTCTGGCATATGCATTAGTGCCTGAACAACATTGCAAAAGATTGGATGATAAGGTGGTGAAATCTACTTTTGTTGGGTATAATTTTGAAAGAAAAGGCCACCATTTATGTCATCCATAGAATAATGCGTTTTGGTTTTTCATGATATTATTTTTGTGGAAGATGCAATTCAACCCTTACTTGCATGTACCAAGAAGACATTATTTAGCTGAAAACATGTATATGACACTTTTCTGCCTCTTTTCACAAGTGGAAAATAAAGTGTTGGCCCAAGTGAGGAAATTTCTCACTGTTTACGGGTTTCAAATTATGATAAAAAACTATGCCTAAATGGCTAGTGTAGACTTTGAGAGATGACAAATTAGATGCACCTTTGTCATATCATACTCGTTCACTCTTCATAGTGCTTAATCTGCATCACATTGTTATGCAATGACTGCCTCTAGCCTTTGTGATGAGAAGGAGTCTGTTTCTTTTGATGAAGCATATAATTCAAAAAATTGGATGGTTGCTATGCAATCAAAATATGATACTATTATGAAGAATGGCACTTGGCCTTTATGTGATTTGCCTCGAAGCAAAAATGCCATTGGAACTAAATGGGTGTGCAAGCTGAAATTGAAAGCCTAATGGGGCAATTGATAGGTATAAGGTTAGGCTTGTTGCCAAAGGTTATGCTCAAGAGAGAGGCATTGATTTTGATAAGACTTTTTCTCCCACTTTCCAAATAACCACTATTCATAGCATGTATGAACTTGCAATTAATCACGATTGGAGTGTACATTATTTGGACATTGAAAATGCCTTTTTGAGTGGTGACTTACATGAATAACTTTATGTATTCAGCCTAGTGGTTTTGTATAGAAATGGCATTAAAACAAAGTGCGTAGTTGAAAAAAGCATTATATGGTTTGAAGCAAGTACCACATGCTTTGTATGAGAAGGTACATGCCTACTTTCTAGCACATGGATTTGAGAATAGTCTAATTGAAAGCACCTTATATCTTAAGTGTGCAGGTGATGTATTTCTAATCATTGTTTTATATGTTGATGTTACGCTATGAAATTTTCGTAATAAGAAGCACATGGATGAATTTAAGGATGATTTGCATGCCTCTTTTGAGATGTCAAGTTTGGGACATTCTCATCATTATTTGGACATTCAATTTATGTAAGTTGATAGGGGAATAATTTTATGTCAAACAAAATATATTGACACATCTTTGGTGCATTTTGGCCTTGAAGATTGGAAACATATTGCCATTCCCATGGGACCCATGGAAACACGTTTAGGGTTTGAGTCTTCATGATGTTGGGGATGCATTTGATGTTTTCTCTATCAATAGGTGTTGGATGCTTGATTTACTTGTGCATAATGCTGCTTGATATTCAATTTTCTATCTCTCACATATGTAGGTTTATGCATTTCCCAGGTGTCAAGCATTGGTAGAAAATTAAGCATATCTTTCACTACTTGAGTGGTAGCCAACTACTTGGATCGTTTCATCCCAAGGGTGATCATTATCGCCAGATTTACATGCTTTTTCTACCTCAAATTGGGTTGGTTGCTATGCATTAGTGGTTTTTCCTTCATGTTTGGTAGCTTATGCATGCCTTGGTTAAGTAAGAATTCACATACTATGGCCACTTCTAGTTGTGGATCTGACTATAGGGTAGCTTTCATAGTGATAGTTGAGTGTGTGTGTGTGGATCCAATGCCTTTTGGCTGATTTTGCTATTGCTTAGTCTTTTGTCACCACCATCTTTATTGACAAGTAGAGTGCATTAGTAGTTGCGAGGAACCATGTGTTCCATGCTTGCACAAATCACATTGAGGTGCAATATGATTATGTCTCTCTCCTATAGAAATCAGTTTGGCATATGTTCCCACATAGGATAATGTTGTAGACCTTTTCACAAAGGCTTTGCATACGGAGAAGTTTCAAGATTTTCACAAAGCTTTGATTTTAATTGCTTTTTGTGGATTGATTCATTTCTACAGAGGTTGGCACTTCCTTATACATGAGTGTTAGCTCCTTGTCCATGTCATCATTCCCATGAGGGATTTGTTAATATATTTTTGTTGATGTGTGTGAACACACTTAGGACCACCATGGCATTTTTTCCCTCTTTTGGAGTTTTTTCTCCTGGCTTGTATGTATGCCTATTACCCTAATAGGTCACTTAACTTTGAATATTCACTTGGTAATACATTTTGTAATGTTTTATTCTCCAAGATTCTTCTCCTTCCTTGTGTTGTTTGTGTGCTTTTGTAGACCTCGAAATTCAACAATACTTTGGGGATTTTACTTTAGTATTCAAATAGTATTGTATATTGTTTGAACTAGGATATATAAGGTCAGCTTCTTTCATAAACTATGAAATAAAATATCTGAGTTCAACTTCTATCTTAAGTAAAAGGACTACATTCCATGATCAAACTACAGAATGGATTTTTAGCTTCTAGTCTCAATTAAGAAACTTCTACTTTCAACTCAATATTATGCATCTTTCCCATGTATGCATACTCAAATACATACATTACATCATAACTTCTTTGGTACATCACTCTTCCAAAGATCCTCTTTGTATGTTGACCTTGTTTCAATTCATAAAGATCACTAAAATTATTCATGAGGTACCAAAGAAATAACTCTCAATACTTGTTTTGTACTCCTTCAGAAGAGTTGTGGATGGATCATATAGCTCTCAAGTTGATTTTCTATGTGTAGAGATATTAGAGTTCAAAGATGGGCCAAACCAATGAAATATGTAGAGAAAGAGACATGTACAAGATGGACTAGGGATAAAGTAGAGAAGATTTCGCACATGCGAGTTGTTGGAGCAATAGATAAATCCCATCAATGAAAGTAGATGGAAGAGAAAAAGCTATATAAGCAAGGTCAAAGTCTTGTCTTCAATAAGTGAAGAGAGGCTCTTCAAGAGCATTAAGTTGGTTGCTCGGGCTTTTGGGCACCTATTTGAGGCTTGGGCTACATTGATGTGTATGGAAGACATTGGGTGGAAATTTGCACCTCTTTAGGTGTGATCGATGTCCTTCTTGCAAGTGCTTCGGTCATCAATAGGTGAATACTAGCGTTATTAGGATGTTTTTTCATTAATCTCTCTAAGGGGATAGGAGAGACCACATTGTTTTAAAAGAGTCAATAGAGAGAGAATATATGGGCACATGAGAAATCAAGGAAGACAAAGAGACCTATGGATGAGAAGTCTAGATATAAGGCTTCAAAATTCTTGTATTATCTCTCCAGAGAGGCTATGAAATCCATGGCCTAGCTCTAATATGGGTGTAGTAGACTCTACATGCACACATACACATGAGAGAATCAATTGTAGCTCTTTAACCAACTAGTCATTATATAGCCGTTCCAACTAGAGTTAACTAGAGCTCACACATGCATGCTAGTTTTAAATTGTACAAGTGTCCCAGTTGAGTGTAGTGTACACATGTTAGATGTCCTAATTGTCTTGAGTTAAGTCTTAGTGTACTCGAGTTAACTCATATTAACTCGGGTTATGTTCTTCTAGAAGGCTCTAGAGAGCGTTTGGAAAAACATTGTCCTCTATGTGCTCGAAGGAATTGAACCCAAGATCTCATTTTTCCCATGCTTTAGAGTTAACCACTAGGCTGAACCCAAGACCTCATCTTTCCCATCCTTTAGACTTTAACCACTAGGCTAAGTTTATTCCTTGGATAACATTACAGAAGATCATAATGCTAGCTTGATGTTGTCCTTGTCCAAGCTACTTTAGAATACCAATTATCATTCTTCGCAATAATATCATATTCATATTGCATAGCAACCATTCAATTTTTCTAATTTTGTGCTACATCAAAGGAAATAAGCTCATTTTCATCACAAAGGCTAGACATAGCCATTAGATAACAGTGAGATGCAAAGGAACTGCCGTTGAAGCTTGAGACAATAAAATAAGGCTAAATTGCATCTAAATTACTACATCTCAAAGTTAGAACCAACCATTTTGGCATCTATTTTTCCTCATCAATATGTATTCTCTCATCAATAAATGCATCATGAATATTTGCACAAACAATGGAATGATCTAAGTTTTCATTCAAAACTTGTGTAGGATGAGAGATTTGCCACGCTGATGTTTGTACATCACAATAACTAAAATGCATTTAATTTATGGGTGATATAGGCAACAATCTTTGCGCTGAGAATTGTACTAGAAAAATATAAATGTTATAGCCTCATTATACAATTTGCTACGTTGTTGCTTATGCACTAATGCAGATGCAAGGCAACAAAGAACACACAAATGACAAGAGATGACTTGTGACTATGCCAAGATTCATAAGAAGTTATAGGCAATAATGCTTTTGTAAAAGACGCGTTAGGTACATATGCAACACACATTATGGCCCCAAGCAGAAACTATGATATAAGAACTGTTAAAAGCACATAAAAACTTCAAACTTTGACTTCAATGCGTAGACCCATGCATGCCTTAAAAATTCATAAATAGAATCCAGAAAGTAAGGTAATTACTAAAAGATAGGGTTTGCATAGGACCACATACATAATTATGCATAGGTTCCTATTATACCATCTTTAAGAAATGAAGAATGCTACATCTTACTCAAAATAAAACCCTCACATATATGGTTGGATAGTGCCTCAAGTTTAGGCAAAGTGGATACCATATACAATTCTCTACATGTTACAAATTGGCAAAATTTGTATGACCAAAATGTGTATGCCAAAACTTTTCATGTGAAATGGTTTGCAAATCCTATATTGCACATGGATATTGATGCATAATTTTTTCATAATTTGTGAGCTTGTACAACCCATGAGACGACATACAAGATGCAATAATTTTATCATCATCAAAAGGAGCATGAACTATACACCTCTCATCAACAAACTTTAGGCCCAAGCCAATATTGGATAGTGCTAATACTAACAATGGATTGTTCTTGATCCCAAGTGCATATAGGGCATATGACAATGTGAATTTTCTACTATTAGTAATGATATGGTTGATTCTTCAACCTCTAATTATTGAATATGAGGATTTCTTTGCACATGTGGAAATATTCCCATTGGAGTAGGCTCAAGTGAGGTGAAGAAAGCGCATTGAGAGGTAAGAGGTAATATGTTTGGCTGCAACACTATCAAAGTCCATAACTAAAATACAATGATCTTTGATGGGTCATATAAATTATGTAGTAAATGAACATTCTTCAATTATTACCAAGTTTGTAAGCTTAATCTTAGAAGTAAAAGCGTTTACAACAACCATTCTTGCCTCTTCCTTCTTTACCTCTTTAGCAACATTATTAGGATATTTCTTTATGATATGATAATTTTTCTTAGATTATTTTCCAATTTTTTTTTTCCTATATGTTTTCATCTCATCATTTTCTTCCTTTTGTGTTTATGCAAAACGTTTTTTCTTACTTTAGGAAGAGCTACCTTTATCCTTTCTCTCAACAAAAAATTGATCTAAAACATGCATAATAGACATGTTCCACCTAGATTGTTTATCTTGCAAAAAGATGTTGGAAGATTTCTCCTCCAAATGCACAACAAGAAGTTTGCACCCTTCCCAAGACCTATCTACCCTCAGATTAGTAATTGCTAAAACTAGTATATCTCCCAATTCCCAAATCCAATCCAAAAACCCTTTTAGCCATAGAAACTAGACAGTAATGGCTTTTTAATGAGCTATCAATCACTGGAGTTGGACACATGTAGACCGGTCAACTCAATCTCACACAATAGCCCAATTTTCCTAGTAGGTTTGGAGACAGAACAACAGACAAAGAAATAGCTATTTCTCACAGTACAAGAAGATTTTTTGCCAAAATTCTTTTTGGAATAGAGTTCTTGCTTTATAAACTTGCCAGCAAGTACAAGAACTCTCAGAGTGGAGCTTCCTACAAAGAGAAAATGAAGTCCTAATAGGGTGCTACAAAAATGAAGCACCCTTTGGAAAGGGTAGGAGAGATATACAAGAGAATATGAGCATCTATGAGAGCCTATGGCTCAATGGCACATATATATGCAGCACCCTGACTTCCTATCATCCACACATGCCTTGAATGAGCTGGGATCGTCTTTATATAGCCATGAGAGCCTTCTATGACTCTTCATATGTCCTCCATGTCTCTTCACATGCCCTCCTTGTCTCTTCACTTGCATTGTGACTTTGTCTCTTCATTGGAGTGGATTTTGGTGGTCCAATGCCTCCTTTTGGGTAAGGTTGCGCCTTCAACTTTGTTCTTTGAATTTCCTAAGGTTCAAAAGCCTTCAAATGGATTTATTTTATGAAAAACAAAACTTGAGCTTGCCCTAGAAATGCATATCTTTTAACAAAAGATAGATATAAATATTCAAAAGTCAAGGCATTCAAATTTCCTTTTGTCATGAATCAAAGAGTAGAAGCCCTAAGTTTTGTAGGAATTAGGTAATTCCTTAAGAGAAATTTGTAAAAAATGAAATATTCGTTGAAATTATATCTATAACAATCGATTGATCCTTCCAATATTTTATTTTTGTAAGGAAATCCTTCCTTCCATAGATTCACTTTTAGTCATATGCTCACTCTCCAATTGTTTTTGGAGGTAAGAAACATGAACCTCATTTATGTCCTAGTATAGTGGAAAGTGTATCCTAAGCATCCTTTGCTATTTTGCATAAGCAACATGGGGGATAATGACACGCTTGGCAAATAAATCAATCAAGTCATGTGCCTATGTGCCTCTACCATCCCATCAAAGCTACTTTGCAATGGATAGGGGTGTTTCTAGAACTTGGAGTGACTAAAGCATCGGCTTCAGTGGATAAAAACAAATCTTCACTTGAGCAATGTGTTGTGATGAAGATTTAGTATTGTTTTTAGATGTACATGAATTAGATTTTTTTTTCTTTTTGTAGCAAAATTTCCACAATAGTTACATGCAAATGTCTTGTTGGAAGTATTTATTGAAGTTTCCTTGTTGCTATTGGTAGAGTGATTGTGATGATGTTTTGACATTATGATTACTTAAGAAGAAGAGCTCTTAGTTATTGAGTCATGGAGAAGCAACAATCTTCTAATTTCCTCCCAAGTTAAGGTTTTTTCTTGATCATAGAGGGTAGTCACAAACATTCATAAGACTTTGGGAGTCTTTTAAGTAATCTAATGGCCATATCTTCACTAGATATTGAGCAAACACATAAGGCAAGCTTGGGTTGATAATCTTTGAATTCTCTCAATGAACTTACTCATGGGGTCTTGTGGTGAATAGAAAGATTGTGAAACTCTCCTTCCAAAGCATAAATCTTTGAGGGACTTAGATCTTGAAGTATTTTCCACGATTTATTTGAAGTCTTGCATGATATGATATGATATGTTATTTAGTGAGTTCATCACAAGATAGAAGCACTTGCACTAAAGATCTCGTATCCTTGACATTCCAAATGTGCCAAGCGCCTGGGTGACTATTTCTATCGGGGACATGGTCAATTCCTTCTACAACTTCATAAAGTAAATTGGTGTATAAATAAGCCTTGATCATATCCTTCCAAAGGTTTTAATTAGCACCAGTTAATCTTTTCATATTTTGGCATAAACATTGGGATAAATGAAGGTAGATACAAAGAATGCTCAGGCATTCAAAATAGTAGACATCTCATATAGCTCACAAGAGAAAAGGAATTCTTCAAACTTTCACCACACTTGCAAAAAGATAGTTGGAGGCGAGACAAGAGCCAAGAGACACTTCAACTTAGAGTAGCTCCTTGGCACAGGTGGCGTAGAGTAGCCTACCCAATCACACAAGTGCACACACTTTCCTTCTATTATTGAGTGGTACAAAGGATTCATGGAACTTAATGCCTTTTGTTTTGCCAAAGGAATGAAGTGGCAATTATGAATATAGCGTTAATACAAATATATATGCTTTGGGGATCACAAATATTATTTGTCCAGGAGTAGACTAGGATACAAATTTGTCAAAAGTTTGAAGGCTCAAAAAATGAGCTTTATTCCCAACCTAAAGCTCTTTGATCGAGTCTACTACATGTTTAGCAGAACTCAATAGGGTAGTTCTATTCAAATTTTTGAGGTACATTCATTTTTCTGCATCAGAGTATTTTCGTCAGTGGCCATGGCTGAAAACAGTGATGTATTCCATATGTTGGCTATTGAGGATAAGTTGAATGGTACCAATTACCCATTATGGGCTTATATGATGCATCATGTATTGGTCACAAAGGGACTATGGAATATTGTACAGGGTGTTGAAAAACATCCTATTACACCTACAACTTCAATTACTAAAGCTTATGCAGATGGCATTGAAGATAATGATATTATTCAGGTTCCTATTCATGTTGCGGTTCCTACTGCACCTACTATAGAACAACTTTGTTGGGATGGTAGAGATGCTCAGGCACATGCTTTGATAGCCTTGTCTGTCAAATGTGCCATTATTCCTCACATTCGCTCATGCAAAACAACAAAGGATGCTTGCGATACACTTACCACTTTACCGGGCAAGGAATGAGGCTTGTGTTGCTTACCTCCAAAATAGTTGGAAAGTGAGCACATGAATGAAGGAGATTCCATGGATAGTAATTTGACAAAGATCAAAGATTTGAAGGAACAATTGATTTGCGCTGATGAATTCTTACTTGACAGTTCACTTGTGCAAACTATTCTGAATGGTCCTCTAGGTTCATATTAGAGTTTTGCTTCTAGAACTCTTCATTTGATGATGATGAAACGCAATCCGAATGCCTTAACATTTGAAGATTTAGTCTCTGTTCTATTGCAGGAAGATCAATCTACGTAGAACAGGTCCATTATGCATGTTGCAGATCAAGCTTTCCTGGCTAGTCAGAAGGGCAAAGGTAAATGGAGCTTATCTACTAGCAAGCACAAATCTACTAATTCTACGCAATCAAAGAAGGATGATAGAGACTAGAAGAAAATAGAAAAGTAGAAATTGTTTTGCAAATAATGTAAAGGTAATGGTCATGTCATAAAGAGTTGTTCAAAACTGGCTGCAAAGGCAAAGAAAAAAAGGTTGGAATGGTTGTTGCAGAGGCTTCTACACCCAAAACAAAGTCAGCTAACCTTGTGCAGAATGAGGAATGGGCATTTACTACTGTTTGCAGCTATGACCCAGCTTCTCATGAACAATGTATGTCTACAATAGACTCAGATGTTTGCTCCTACAAGAAATACTATCACATGCACCAACAACTCCTCTTATCCTATCATGGGAGTTGGTAAGATCATTTTGACTACTGCTAATGGTAGCTCTTTTATATTGTCAGATGCTTTATTTGTGCCACAGATCAAGAAAAATCTATTATTAGTGTCAACATTAGCAAAGATTGGCTTGGTTGTGAGATTTGTGGATGATAGATGTACAGTTCATGATCTGTCAAATGGTGACATGATTATTGCTTTTGGCCTTTTATGTTGTGGGCTGTATAAGCTCATAAACTATGAAAAATATGTGAATGATTAAGCATGTGTAGTACATGATTATCACACTATGTCAGATGCAAAGATTTGGCATGCACGCTTTGGTCATCTCAGTTTTGCTAGTTTGCTACACCTATAGAAATCTGAAATGGTGTCCTCTTTGCCCAAACTTGAGGCATTTGACAAACATGTTTATGAAGGCTGTATTTTGGGCAAAATGGAGCATTCTTCCTTCCCAAAAGATGGTTCAGTTGGAGCTAATCAGAAATTGTAGATTGTTCATAGTGATGTCTATGGTCCTATGTAGACACATTCTTTTTGGAACTATCTTTACTTCGTGACTTTCATTGATGATTTTTCTATGCATGCATGGATATATCCATTGAAAGAAAAGTCCGAGGTGTTTATGTGCTTCAAACAGTTTTTGGTTTTGGCTGAAAATATGTCAGCATGTAAAATGGGCACCCTCCATTCTTATCGAGGGGGGGAATATATGTCTTCTTAATTTCATGCATTTTTGGCTAAATATGGGATAAAAAATCAGTGTACAGTGCCGTATACACCTCGACTGAATGGAGTTGCTAAAAGGAAGAATAGGTCGCTCATGGAGATGACGAGGTGCATGGTCACGAGTCAGGCTTTAAGACATAATTTCTAGATTGAGGCTATTATATGGTAGCATATATACTTAACCAGTGTCCCACTAAAGCATTGCAGTCTATCACTCCATATAAAGCTTGACATGGTCACAAGCCATGTGTTCCTCATCTACATCTGTTTGGTTGTCGGGCATATGCATTAGTGCGTGAACAACAATGCGGGAAATTGGATGATAAAGTAGTGAAACATATTTTTGTTGGGTAAAGTTTTGAAAGCAAAGGCTATCATCTATATCATCCACAAACGAAACACATTTTGTAGTCATGATGTTGTTTTTGTGGAGGATGCAATTCAACCATTACTTTCATGTACTGAGGAGACATCAGTTAGCTCCAAGGATATGCATGACACTTTGTTGCCTCTTTTTATAGGTGGATAGCCTAGTGCTGGTCCAAATGAGGCAATTTCTATATAGGTTTCATGTGATGATGCAGATCATTCCATTTTTGATGCAGATTTACATGATGCACTTGTTGATGAGAGAGCTGATATTGAGGAGGCAAAAACTATACCAAAATGGCTAGTGCAGACTTTGTGAGATAGCAAATTAGATGCACCTTTGTCATATCATACTCGTTTAGGATCTCATAGTTTTTGTTTTGCATCAGATTGCTATGCTATGGTTGCCTCTAGTCTCTGTGATGAGAATGAACTTGTTTTGTTTGATGAAGCACAAAATTCAGAAAATTGGATGGCTGTTATGCAATCAGAATATGATGTTATCATGAAAAATGGTACTTCGTTTTTATGTGACTTGCCTTGTGGCAAGAAGGCCATTGGCACTAAGTGGGTATGCAAGCTTGAGCATAAGCCTGATGGAACAATTGACAAGTATAAAGCTAGGCTTGTTGCAAAGGGTTATGCTCAAGAAAGAGGCATTGATTTTGATGAGACCTTTGCTACTACATTTCAAATGACTTCTATTCATAGCATATGTGTACTTGCAGCTCATCATGGTGAATGTACATCAATTGGACATTAAAACTGCATTTCTGAATGGTGACTTGCATGAAAAAGTGTATGTTTTTTAGCCCTATGGTTTTGTGCAGAAAGCACATGAAAGCAAAGTGTGCCAATTGAAAAAGGCATTATATGGTTTGAAACAAGCATCACGTGCTTGGTATGAAAAGATACATGCCTACTTGATTGCACATGGTTTTGAGAAATAGTCCAACTGCGAGCACCTTATACATTAAGCATGCAACTGATGTGCTTCTTATCATTGTTGTCTATGTTGATGACATGCTACTCACTAGTCCTAATGAGCAACATATTGTTGATTATAAGGCTGATTTACATGCCTCAGTTGAGATGTCAGATTTGGGTCATTTGCATCATTATTTGGGCATTCAATTTATGCAAGTTGATGATGGACTAGCTTTGTGCCAAACAAAATATATTGACGCATTATTGTAGTGCTTTGGCCTTAAAGACTGCAAACCTATTGCTACTCTTATGGAGACAGGTTTACGATTGAGTCTTCATGATGCTGGAAATGCATTTGATGCTGCTCTCTATTAGTAGTGTGTTGGATGCTTGATTTACTTATGCATTACTTGGCCACATATTCAATGTTTTGTCTCATAGATGAGCAAGTTTATGCATTGCCTAGGTGTCAAGCATTAGTAGGTGGTTAAGTGCATCTTTTGCTACTTGAGTGGTACCTGACTACTTGGATTGTTTTATCCCAAGGGGTGATCAATACTGCCAGATTTACATGCTTTTTCTGACTTTGACTAGGCTATTTGCTATGTGTCCATGAGTGGTTTTTGCTTCATGATTGGTAGCTCATGCATATCTTGGTTGAGCGAGAAGTAGCCTACTATGTCCACTTCTAGTTGTCAGGCTGAGTATCGGGAAGCTTTCACACTGACTATTGAGTGTGTGTGGCTCAGATGCCTTATGTTCGATTTGGGTGTTGGTCAGACTTTTGCCACCACAATCTTCACTGATAGTCAGGGCACATTGGCATGTGAGGAACCCTGTGTTCCATGCTCGCACCAAGCACATTGAGATGCACTATCATTATGTCAAGGAGAGGTTCTCTGCTAGAGAGATTAGTTTGGCATATGTGCCTACACAGAAGAACATTGTAGACCTTTTCACAAAGGCTCTGCGTGGGGAGAAGTTTGAAGCTTTCCACAAAGCTTTGGGCTTACTTCATTTTGTGGATTGATTCCACATAGCTTGGCACATCCTTATACATGAGTACCAGCTCCTTGTTCACCGCATCAATCCCAAGGGAGATTTTTTGATATATTTAGGTAGTGATGGTTGTGAACACATTAGGACCACCGGGGAACTTTTTTCCCTCTTTAGGAGGTTTTTTCAGCTGGCTTGTATATACACGTATATTCCTAATGGGTCACTTATCTTTGTACATTCTCTTGGTAATACATTAAGTATTGTGTGTTGTGCTCCAAGCTTCGTCTTCTTCTGTGCGTTGTTCATGTGCTTTCGTAGACCTCAAACTCCAATAAGAAATTTCATTCCTATGATTAAGAAGGACTCGAGTGGACATGCTATCAACATCATGGATAATTTGCATGAGGCTATCAACTTCTTTACCAATGTTTTCTTTGTTCCTCCCAAGTGAGGGGAGGATATTCATAGACTCTGTTGGAGTTTGAGGTCTACAGAAGCATGCGAACAACACAAGGAAGAAGAAGAAGAAGCTTGAAGCACAACACACAATATTGAATGTACTACCAAGTGAATGTACGAAGATAAGTGACCCATTATGGGCCTAAAGAGGGAAAAAAGTGCCTAAGTGGTCCTAGTGTGTTCACATATGTCACTACCAAAATATATCAGCAAATCCCCCCTAGAAGTGATGCAGTGAACAAAGAGCTGGCACTCATGTATAAGGAAGTGCCAAGCTATGTGGAAAGAGATCAATCCACAAAAGGAAGTAAGCCCAAAGCTTTGTGGAAAGCTTCAAAATTCTCTCGAAGCAGAGCCTTTGTGAAAAGGTTTGCAATGTTACCTTGTGTGACTAGATATGCTAGACTGATCTCCCTAGCAAATAACTCTCCTTAACATAGCGAAAATGATAATGCACCTCAATGTGCTTTGTTCGAGCATGGAACACAGGGCCCCTTGGGATAAAACAATCCAAGTAGTCGGCTGACTACCACTCAAGTAGAGAAAGATGTGCTTAATCACTTGCCAATTCTTGACACCTCTGCACTGCATAAATTTGCTCATCTGAGAGATAGCAAACTGAATATCAGGCTGGGTTATGCATAAGTAAATCAAGCATCCAAAAACTATTGATAGATAATGTTGGGGGATTCTTAGACAAGAAGGAGTTTGAGGGTTTGTAGGAGAAAATGAAAAGACCAGAAGAGGAAATACCTGGAAGCTTCTACCGATTGATTACAGTAAGACAATTACAATGTTTGAAGCAAAATACAAGCCAATACTTATGTGCACAATCACACAGAGTGCTCAATTACAAAATACCCAATATCCCAAAGTCTTCTTGCCACCGGCCTCCTCTGCACCAGACCTCCACCTGCTTCAAGCTTATCCTTGTGCACACCTTGCACCAAGCTTCCACAAAGGGGGAGGAGTGAATACCTTCTGTCGGCACGCGCACACTGCAATGAGACCTTGAGATCCTTGGGGGAGTATAGCTTAGCACTCTCTGCACAAATCCTTAGTCACTCTCCATGCACCTTGCACTTCCACTTCTTTGCGTCGCACTCTGGTGACTCTTGCACTTCTCTCTCTTGCTTCCCTTAGACTATGCTTCTCTTGCTTACTCTAAGATTGGTCCAAGAATAGACCTTGCCTTGATTTGAGTGTGTCGATCACGTATGCTCCTAACTGCAATGGTATCTTGGTGCTCACTTTGATGTCCCAAGATTGTCTTCACAAGTGGCAGCCAACGACTCACTGTTTTGTCCTGTAGTGACTTTAGACTAAAACCCAAAATTTTAATGGGGGACCATACTTTCACCTGTGCGTACGCTGCCGCTTCACATACCTTCACATTTCCTTTTAAGCCTTCACTTTTGCACGTAAGAGGGGGTTCACCTGAACCTTCCAAAACACTTTAAAAAAACACTTTGAACCTTAGGGAAATTAGAGAAAATACCTCTGCAACCTACAACCCACTTTCTCCAATTTACCCATTGTGGACAATTAATTGTGGACTACCTGTGCACTTTGACACCTGCACTTTAGCACTTTGACTTTGCACCTATTGACTTTGTTGACTTTGACTAGTTGACTTTGATCTTTTGACTTTGATTGCAATTGACTTTGACCAATGTGACTTTTATGGGCTCAACAGTTGCCCACCACCTAATGTGCTCTCCGTCCCGGAGAGCTACAACCAAAACTTTGAGCATATAGGACACCAGGATAATGGAGCTACAAAACTGCAAAAAGACACTAGAGCAGCCACCAGGTCCATCAAGAGCAGCGGAGAAAGCACCAGAGAGAAAACAGCAATGTGTGTGTGGGGGCGGGGTGGGGAAGAGGGGAAGGGGGAAGGAAGGTTGTGGTGCGGGGGTGGAGGGGTGTGGAAGAGGGGTGGGGGAAAAATAGCAAAGAGGGAGACGGAAGTATAGGGAGGAGTGGCAATGAAAGAAATACCCAACCAGAGAGAGACCAACCAATACACAGAAATAGTAATAAAACAACCAGCAATCAACCAGAGATGCACAAGGAACACACAATGAACACCGAACCAGAATATCATATAGAAAAGCAGAAAATACAAGGAAACCCCTACTATCCATGGTAAGGACATGAAATGCCAACGAATGGCAAATAGCTGCCTAGCAGAAAGTACATGATGAGCCAAGGAGTGGCAAGGGAACCAAAAGGATAAATAAACGCATCCAACGAACTGAGCCTCAAAAACAAAAGGAGGCCAGGGTAGACCAAAAGAAACTAGGGGAACCCATGGTGAAGGAAGACCTAGAGCCTAGTGGAGAGACACAGGACAAATGTCTAGCTAGGGCATCGGCGGAGAAGGGGGCCTATCCCCAGGTGGAACATCATCCCGAGGTATAGGTAAGTCGGGTGAGGCGGGTGGAATGATGGTTTCCTCCTCAGTCCATGCAGCAATCCTGCTCCTGTATCTGCGTAGGTGATCGCGCTCTCGTCGGATCAAACGACACGCAGGACTATCACAAATGCCTAAGGAGGCACGCTGGCGGATCTCTATAAGAGCGCGAGTCGCGGCATCAGCCTCATCTCGATATCGGTCTCTGTCCTGCTGCATGGCCCGCAATGCATTGCACGACGTCTGCCACTGAGCCGTTGCAGCAGCACGAATGCGATCGATTGTCAAAGCATACTGCTGATGTAGCGCAGCTGTCGCGGATACAAAATCAAGGGAGAGACGGGCAGCATCGGCTCCATCACTCGCTACGACGCTCGCATCACGAAGTAGGCCCAAGAAAGGTGGATCCTCTCACCAATGTGAGCAAGCCTTTTGTGCCATATCTCCAACTCTGTTAGAGTTTGAGATCCATAGCTAAACAAAGCTATGTTCTTTGTATCTTCCACTTCAAAAGTGAAAAGCCTTCCTGTCTTTTCTCCTTTGGCAATCCTTCGAAAGCCTTGCCTTGGGTCTTCAACATATGCTCCAAATCGGTTGAATCTAACTTGCAATCCTTTTTCAACAATCTGTCCAACACTTATTAAATTTTTGGTAATTGTAGGGACATACAAGACTTTGCTTAAGAGGTTCATATTCCCATCTGATGTCTTCACATTACCTATCTTCTCCACTGAGTGCTTTGTGTCATCTCCTGTCTGCACTTCATGCTTGTTATGAGGATCTTCCAAATCACAAAGTAAAGCCACATTTCCTGCTACATGGTTCAAGCATCCCCAATCAATGTAAAATATGTGATCATCATCCTTACCCTTCTTTGCTGATAGATTCATAATCAATAATCAATCTTCTTGACTTTGGTCCTCTGCATAGTTATTGTAATCTCTTCTTCCTCTATGGCCACTTTGATAGTTGTTGTTGTTGTAATTGTTGTTGTAGTAGTTGTTGTTGTTGTAGCCTCCATTGTATCTACCTCTATTTGATCCATAGCCACCTCTATTGAATCCTCTTCCTCTTGAGTTCCTCGGGTTCCTGAAACATTCTTCAGTAGTATGGTTAGATAAGACACATATGTTGCAAGGTTGAGATGATTGGAATCTCCCCCTGCCTTGCTTTCCACCTCTGCCTCTTCCTCTAGCTCTTCCTCTACCTGCAAAGTTTGCTTGGAAAGAGCTTCCTTCATCTTCATTCTTCCTATTCTTTGACTTGTCCTTGACCTTAGCTTTATTAGAATATAAGGCAGAAGTTTGATTACCTCTTGAGGACTCACCACCTTTGCTAATCTTTGCTTCATGAGTGAAGAGTTGGCCCATGAGTGTGTTGAGGTCGGGTACATGCATATCCATGTATAAATCCATGGCTGTTGTGAATGACTCCCACTTGTCGTCTGCTTTGATTCCATTCATGATTTGTCTTATGATTTGCTCCTCTTCAATTACCTCTCCAATGCTTCCAATTTGGTCGGAAATCTCCTTCATCTTTGTGACATAATCAGTCACATTTTGCTTCAGGCTTTTCTTCATTGTTGTGAACTCCATCCACAATTGGTTCTTCCTTGCTCGAGGGTTGGAACAGAAGAAAGAAGCAAGTGCATTCCAGGTCTCTCTTGATGTCTTGCATCCCTTGACATGAGGTAAAAGAAAATCAGAGATTGAGTTTAGAATATAGGACCTTGCAAGTGCATCCTTCGAACACAAATTTGTAAGTCCTTCCACTTCTTCATGTGATGGTAGCCCTTTGTTCCTCATGGTTGGCATTGCTTCATCTCCGGATATGAATCCATATAGATTCCTCCCTTGAAGGTAAGCCTCCATTCTTAGAGACCATGCCGGGTAGTTGTTTCGATCCAATTTTTCAATTGTTGATGGAAATCCATCTCCCATGTTGCTTGACTATGCTCTGATACCACTTTGAAGAGAGATGGTGGATGCAATCCAAAGATGAGTAGGTGTTGCTACAACCAGCTTCACACCAGCCAACTGAGACTTCAGAGTTGATTAGTAGACCCTTTAAGATTCCTAAATCCACCAAAATATCAACCAAGTAGTTTGGAACATGTATCCCAAAAGTTTAAGTCAAGACAGACAAGTTGCGAAATGACTAGCTCCCAAAACTTGCTATTTTTGGACATACACCTGCTGGAAAAAATGAACAGTGCTCTCAACCTGGTAGGAATTAGAAAAAATCATTTTGGGCATAGTAAATAGACTTAGCAAGCTTCCCAAATCCAAGTTAAAACACTTCAAATGATGGACTGAGCACTGAGAACAAGATTTATCAATTTCTGGAACATGCCCACCATTCTCGGGGCTCTACAAAGATAGACCAGTGAGCAGTAAAATGCAGATATCTCCAAAACTATAAATCCAATGACCTTGAAAAATTGATATGCAGAAACTAGAGAGTAAGAGCAATCCAATGCACGTTCAATCACTAAAAAAAGATCAGTAGAACTCGAGTTATGACCTTCTGAAGGTACTGCTCTGAGTGAGTATAGCAGAGAACAAAACAGAGAAGTAAATGATGATAAATGTATAGATTCACGTATGATTACAACCACATTCACACAAGAGACCGAAACTTTTATTGAAATACACTAATTTCCTACTATGTTACAAGGATTATGTTACAATAACTAGGGCTTATGCATCTAGAGGACTCCTCTCGTGGATTTATATGGATTCATGATGTTTTCATAGAATTTTTGAAGAAGAAAATTTATGCCCATAATTTGAAAATTTTTTGGGGCTCCCTTTTCTGTGCTTCTTTATTATGCAACATGCTCGTGCTGCTGCTTCTGCTGCTACATTCTTGGTGGACCTTTTTCTCATACCCTAGCAGCCTCCATACTCTACAAAATGGAGCTGCAGAGGGGGTGTTGGGAATCTGAGAGTGCATCTCCCTTTTGTGTCTTGGAGTCACTCTATTTCCATTCCATTTACATTTTGTTTCCATTTTATATTATAACCTTTGTATTTGGGTACCTTGCCATTTGCTTCTACCATTGTCTTCATTCTCCTTTGAGGGGAATTATCCCACATGAGATGTACTTTGGAGAGACCCTCCCAAATCTATATAAGGAGGGCCTCTCGCCCCATTTGTACTTGATTAGAAGCTTGAGGAGCCTAGTCCATGCTCTTGGCAAGCTAATTTCTAATCCATGTGAATTTACCCATTTCTTGCTCTTCTCACTTTGAGTCTCTCACACTCTTTCTTTTGTGAGTACACTCTTCTTTTCATTTTGCTTCCATGTGTGTACTGTCTATAGTTTTCTCATATCGTATACCAAGTCAAAGTTACCTTCATTGAAACTGAGAGCATAAATGTACAAGGCCTTAATGTTCCTAAAGGTTTTGAATACCACCATCATTAACTCAAAGATTTTCATGCACATCTTGGCAACAATGTCAGGTACATTCTTAAAGCATGATGACCGATGGCAAATGGTTGAGACCATATAAGCTACAATTGGTGGTCCTTTTGCTGGTGCAAAATAAGGGTAATTTATCCAATTAGAGCACCCTTTCATCGTGTTTACCTTTATTGCAAACTCAAGCCATGACCATCGACTTGATATAGGGAAATAACATGGATTGTATTTAATACATAGGGGTGCATTGGACCAAGTGCGCATCATTTTTGGATAGGTCGAGAGTAATCATCTGTGCCAATTAGGTTGAAATATAGTATCTTTTCTTGCAAACTCGAGAAGTTCTTTGGGATTAAATTGAGCCGCAAAAGTTGGTTCGTTACCCATCACCCTTTTTATTGTTACATTATAATCTACAAGAAGTACAAAATAAGGAATATATTGCAATTCTGATGTGGTGATGAGCCTTTGATGAGATAGATTCTAGAAGTAGGCAAACTTGAGTACTATTTCTTCAAGATTTGCCAGTGATTGTATCTGCACAACTACTCTGTCATCATGTGTTTTGCCTATCTACTCTACCCTTGTTAGCCATTTGAATGCTTCAATTTCAAATGTATCTTGACCCTCCTCTATACTAGGTTCTCTTGGTATTTGTTGGAACAAATCAACTACAAGCCTAAGTATTGGTTTGGGTCTCACAAAAGTAGTTAGAAGAAGTCTTGAATTGAAGTCTATGCATGAGCTCATGTGAGAACTCACTCTTGTAATTTTTTAAGACTTTACTTGATGTAAAAATAAAGGAATCTAAAAGTGGTTGAGTCCACTTGACAAAAATAGAGAGAGAAGCCACAAATTCATGATTTGGTGGTTGGAGAATCAATCAATCTCTAAAAGTTAGGAGATCACTTTTAGGTGAGCAAGATTCAAATTCAAATCTTGGCTCCAAAACCCCCTATAAATACATGGTAGATTAGTCCCACTTTTTAGGCGTGGATCAGCTGAGCTTTATGCCATATCAGAGTGTGGACTCAAGGAACACATTTGTATTTGTAAGTCCTTTGCATTCTACAAATATTATACCTTCAAATATATGATCATTCAAGTCCATATCTTCATGTCATTGTGAGCCTACTATTCACTGCTATACCTTTCACATTTTTTAGTTAGATTGCAGAGATGGTTTCTCTGCGTGTAGTGCATCTTTTTTGATGATTTAAGTTGCTAAAGTTTGTTCTCTAAGTCTAGTATAATCTCACAAACCTTCATTGCTATTGGAGTTTTCAATCTTCAGTTATGTTCATTTGAAGTCAACCCTATATGTTCATTTTCACTCCTCTGTTAGGTACCTGATTTTTTTCACTCATCTTGTTAGCAACCTTTCTCAGTGTGTACTTGACCAAATTTAGTGATTTAAATCTTGTTGGATTTAAAGTACTGTCTAGTATAAGCATAACAAATTTCATAATCATTTAATTCTTGAATATTGAGTTATGCTCATTTTACTGCTCACTAGTCTAAGTAATATTGCAGCCCGTGAAAATCGGGATGATGTCATAACTTGTTAAACTTCATTCTCATTGTGTGATTCAGTATTTCTGATGAGATTATGCTTGAAAGTTAGCTCTCTAAGATAATTAGAGTTCCCCAAAAGGAATTAAGCTAACTGCTATTGTGGTCAAAGAATTATTCAAAACACTGGACATGTGTATGAATCAAAATAGCAAGTTTTTCACCTCTGAATTATTCCAGCTCATCTATTTTGATCTATCTTTTTGAGATTGATCTTCCAAGGTACATAGGGTGTCTAACACATCCATTGGCAAGCTATATAGTCCCACCACATAAACCTGGAGTTCATTTGGCTGGTGTAGATCAAGGATTTTGCAGCACCACTTCATCTTCAAACACATATCTATCCATCTCTTCAGAGTGGTATCAAAGCAAAGATGGTAGATGGATTTCCTTCATCAATTGATGAATTGGATAGAGGTAATTACTCAGCTTGGTCATTAAGGATGGAATCTTATCTCCAAGGTAGAAGTTTATATGGTTATGTGACTGGAGATGAAGTTATGCCAAGTTTCAGGAACAAAAGTCAACCAACACAAGAAGAGCAAGAAAGATTGAGCACATGGTGCTCCAAGGATGCACTTGCAAGGTCTTATCTCCTCAACTCTATCTTAGATTTTTTGTTGCCTCCCATTAGAAGTTTTAAGACATCTCAGGAAGTGTGGATGCACTTGAAGCTTTCTTCTCTTCAAGTACCAAAGCTAGGAAGCATCAACTATGGCTGGATTTCAAAACCCTCAAGAAGGCTTCCAAACAAAATGTGACTGATTTTGTCACAAAGGTCAAGGACATAGCAAATCAGTTGGGAAGCATTGGAGAGGTAATAGATGAAGAGCAAATTGTAAGGCAGGTCATCAATGGCTTGAAGGCAAATGACAAGTGGGAAGCATTCATCACAACTATGGATTTGTACATGGACATGCATATACCTAATTTCAATACACAATTACTCACTCAAGAGGCAAAGCTTATCAAAAATGGAGAAAGCTCTAAAGGTAATCAATCTTCAACTTTATATACTGATAAAAGAAAGTCCAAAGAAAACAAAGGAAAGTCAAAGAAAGTGGATGATGAAGCAGGAACATATCAAGCTAACTATGCAGGTAGAGGAAGACATGGTAGAGGTAGAGGAAGAGGAGGTAGACAAGGCAGGGGGAGATCCCAAGACTCCAACCCATGTTCTATTTGTGGATTAACTAATCATACAACTAAAAATTGCTTTGGGAATTGCAAGAATCAAAGAGGTAGAGGATACAATAAAGGAAGTTATGGCTACTCAAGAGGAAGGTTCAAAAATTATCATGGCAACTACAACAACTACAATCATACAAACTATCAAGGAGGCTACAAAGGAAGGAGAGACTTCAATAACTACACAGAAGACTCAAACAAAGAGTATTCATTATTAATCATGAACATGGCTATGCCACAAGGTAAATTCGATGAGCATGTTTTCTACAAAGGTTGTTCAAATCATGTGGAAGGAAATGTGGCCCTCCTATCAGATTTAGAAGATCCAAGGAACAAGCATGAGGTACAAACATGAGATGATACAAGACATCTTGTGGAGAAAATAGGAAATGTCAAAGCACCTGATGGAAACATCGACTTACTCAGTAAGGTACTCTATGTCCCTACCATTACAAAGAATTTGATAAGTGTTGGACAGATAGTAGAAAAAGGATTGCAAGTCAGGTTCACACGAGGAGGAGCATATGTGAAAGACCCTAGTGAAGGGTTCAGAAGAATAGCAAAGGGAGAAGAAACAGGCACATTATTCACTTTTGAGTTGCAAGACACAAGGAACATAGCTCTCTTCAACTATGGTAATCAAACACTCACAGAACTAGAGGTATGGCACAAGAGATTGGCACATATTGGTGAAAGATCATTAAAGCAAATTTGCAGGGACCAAAGTGTACTTGGACTCCCTAACTTGTCAAAACAACACATGATTTATAAATGCAGTGCATGTCAATTTGGAAAGTCTCACAGGTTACCATTCATGAAGAAAGGTTATATACATGGAGATCTCTTGGAGTTGGTTCATACAGATGTATGGGGACCTAGCAATGATGCTTCAATATCTGGATCAAGGTATTATGTCTCCTTTATTGATGATTGCAGTAGATGGACTATCTTATTCTTTATGAAACACAAAGGTGAAGTTTTTTCATGCTTCAAAAGATATTTGGCTCTTGTGGAGAATCAAACAGGTAAATCACTAAAACCGGCTAAGGTCAGATGGAGGGGGAGAATACTTCTCCCATGAATTTGATTCTTTTTTTCAAGAAAGAGGAATCAACAGAGAGGTAACTACAAGATACACTCCTGAGAAAAATGGAGTGGCAAAAAGGAGGAATAGGACAATTGTTGAAGCTGCAAGGTCCATGTTAAATGAAAAGCATTTGCCTAATTATCTATGGGCTGAGACTGTATCTACAGCCACTTGATTAATAGGTTGCCTTCAAAATCCCTTGATGGGATGACTCCATATGAGGCTTGGAATGGAATAAGACCTAGCTTAGATCATTGTAAAATTTTTGGATGTATTGCTCACATTGAAGTTCATTACCACTATGTAAGAGAAAATATTCTAAGCAAAGAGATTCAGATATCATATGTGTCCACTCATCAACAATGTGCATATATTTTGACCAAAGCATTGGATGGTACAAAGCTTTGCAAATTCAAAGCTATGATTGGATTGCAGGTTATTCTTGAAGATTGAAGACCTCAAGCATACTTGGCTTGAGGGGGAGCTATTGGAACAAATCAACTACAAGCCTAAGTATTGGCTTGGGTCTCACAAAAATAGTTATAAGAAGTCTTGAATTGAAGTCTATGCATGAGCTCATGTGAGAACTCACTCTTGTAATTTTTTAAGACTTTACTTGATGTAAAAGTAAAGGAATCTAAAAGTGGTTGAGTCCACTTGACAAAAATAGAGAGAGAAGCCATGAATTCATGATTTGGTGGTTGGAGAATCAATCAATCTCTAAAAGTTAGGAGATCGCTTTTAGGTGAGCAAGATTAAAATTCAAATCTTGGCTCCAAAACTCCCTATAAATACATGGCAAATTAGTCGCACTTTTTAGGCGTGGATCAGCTGAGCTTTATGCCATATCAGAGTGTGGACTCAAAGCACATATTTGTATTTGTAAGTCCTTTGTATTATACAATCATTATACCTTCAAATCTATGATCATTCAAGTCCATATCTTCATGTCATTATGAGTCTACTATTCACTGCTATACCTTTCACATTTTTCAGTAAGATTGGAGAGATGATTTCTCCGCGTGTAGTGCATCCTGACTAAATACCTATGATATTGCTTACCAGTTCGTGTAGTGGTAATATCATAATCTATTACTTTCTTAGGAATCAATATTTTTGCATCCTCTTCAAGTAAAGGATGATCATCTAAAACAGGCATGAGTGGTAAAGTACCTTGAAAAGATTTCAACAAAATTATATGGAAAGAATTATGTATACCCCAATGAGAAGGTATATCTAATAAAAAAGAAGTTTCATTTATTTTCTCAATAATGCGAAAAGTTCCATAATACCATGGGGCAAGTTTTACCTTAGGATGTTGAGAAATATTTTTTAAATGCCTTTTAATGATTCATAACCAAACTAAATCATTTTCATTAAATTGTTTGGCTATGCGCTTCTTATTAATACTATGCATGTAACGTTCTTGACTCTTCCTAATATGCTCATGTACTTCAACAAGTGTAGAAATATGATCTTTTGCAAAAGAATCAGCTATAGGAATGTCAGTTTGGGTGAGACTCATGGGAGTGGGAAACTTTCTTCCATAAACAATTTCATATGGTGCACGACCAGTAGTAGTGTGTGGGGTGTTATTATATGCAAACTGAAGTAAAGGGATTTTTTCATCCCAATTACTTGGATTATCTAAAGAGTAACAACATAATAAATCCAAAAGAGTACTATTTGTAGCCTCACTTTGACCATTACTTTCAGGATGAAATGCAGAACTAAAGTCTATTTTTGATCCTAGATGTTGAAATAATGCCACCCAAAAATGGTTACAAAAACGAACATCTCGATCTGAAAGAATAACTTTAGGAAAACCATGATGTCGGAAAACACATTTAATAAATAACTTAGCAACTTGAGGTGTAGTTAAAGTCTTTTTAGAAGGAATGAAGTATGCATGTTTACTAAACCTATCAACAATTGTCCAAATCATATCATTATGAGATGCAGTTGCAGGAAGACTAGTAATGAAATCTATAGAAATCTGTTCCCATGGTCCATCAAGTATAGGAAGTGGCATTAATAATATGAATGGTTTACCATGATGTCGTTTTACACGCTGACAAACAATGCAGTGAGAAACATACTGGGCAACATCTTTTTCCATGTTAGGCCAAAAGAAGAAATCTTTACATGTAGAAATAGTACTTTGTATGCCCCTATGACCCATATATGTTGGTTCATGCATCTCTTTCATAACAAACTCTTTGAATACTTGTGTAATGCATAACTTGTGTTGGAAATACAAGAATCCATTATGAAATGTGTAATGATCCTCATGATGTGATGTGGAATTATTGAAAGAAATCCATGCTTGTGAAAAATAGAAGTCACATGCATAAGTGGAAATCATATCATGAAATGAATGAATTTGAATAGCAGAAATATTATTAATTGAAACAATAGTTGTTTGTGGGGATGGGAGACGACTTAAGGCATCAGCTACAGTTTTATCTTTTCTTGGGTGATATTGAATCCGAGGTTGGAAGTTTTGTAGAAATGAAGCCCATTTAATATGTCTATCAGAAATCAATGGTTGATGTAATAAATGCTTAATAGCTTGCTGGTTGGTTTTAATTAGAACTTCTGAACCCATAAGATAATGTTTCCAAATTTTCAATGCATGCACAACAGTTAACAATTCCTTATCATATGTACTATAATTGCATTCAGAAGGTTTGAGTTTCCTACTTTCAAATGGAAGAGGATGATCATTTTGCATTAAAACAACACCTATACCAGAACCACTAGCATCTGTAACTACGTGAAATGGTTGTGCAAAATTAGGTAAGTGCAGAACAGGCGCATGGGAAAGTGCATACTTAAGTTTATCAAAAGATTGTTGTTGGGCTACTCCCCATACAAATTTTAGATTTTTCTTCAATAATAAAGTAAGGGGAAGGGCTATATAAGAAAATTCCTTTACAAAATTTTGATAAAAGCTAGCTAATCCTAAAAACGAATGGACATCATTCACTGATTGAGGTTTAGGCCATTTTTCAATTACTTTAATCTTCTTGGGATCTACATGAACGGCTTGACTAGAGACGATATGTCCAAGATACTCTATCTCGTTTTGGAAGAAACAACTCTTTTCAGAATTAGCATAAAGTTTATTTTTACGTAACAAATCAAAGACTATTGCTAAATGAGTTTCATGTTCACTGTCATTCCTACTATAAATAATTATATCACCAAGACAAGAATGAAGTCTAGGTATTCAAGGAAAATATTATTCATCATACGTGCAAAGGTGGAGGGTGCATTGGTAAGTCCAAAAGGCATTACCATGAATTCAAAATGGTTGTATTGAGTTCTGAAAGCAATTTTATAAATGTCTTGCGATGTCATTCTTATCTGATGATACCTAGATTTGAGGTCGATTTTACTGAAGACACAAGCTGCATGAAGTTTATCTAGCAAGTCATCTATCCTAATGATAGGATACCTATTCTTAATGGTAATTTTATTAAGTGCTCTATAATCAATGCACATTCTATACATCTTCTTCTTTTCAACTAAAAGAACAAGGGCTCCAAAAGGAGAAGAGCTAGACCGTATTAGTCCTTTGTTGAGTAAATCTTTAACTTGTCTAGCTATTTCATTTTGGTGTAAAGGTCCATGCCTATAAGGTGATTTATGAGGAGGATAGCTACCAGGAATTAAATCAATCCTATGGTCAAGAGATCCCCTAGAAGGTGGTATTGCATCACGAAAATCAGCCATAAAACAATCCTTATACGAGTCCATAAATGACTTATGTGCACTTGGAAGTGTATGTGTGTAATCAGTTATATTATTCACAAAGACAATACATGAGTTATAACCTTTCCTAAAAGCTCGTTTGACTTGCGTATGACTAATAACAAAAAAGGTTGAAAATCATGCATCGCAGACAGTGAAACATCTTTATTTCAAAATTTGAAAGTAATCGTGTGTGTATCATAATCAATGCAGGGGTTGTAATTATGTCGAAACGGCATTTCCAAGTATAACATCATATGACTACGATGGAGAAATTAAAAATGAACGTTCATCTACATATGATCCCTATACAAATTTGAACATTATGCACCTCATTCGTAACATTATACCTATTCCCTATAAACACAGCCTTAACCTTATACATAGAAGGATGAGTAGTAAGGTTAAGATTTTTAACTAGCTTATGAGAAATAAAATCATATGAGCTACCATCCTCGTGTAAAACATTTACTAGTATGCCATTAATGGTGCCATGCATGCAGAGTAGAGAATGGTTAGAAATTCTATTACCCAGGGTACTTAGTTCTTGCTCTAATACTTCTTCATACCAGTTAGGTTCAGTGTCAGCAGTAACAACCTCCATGTTGTGTACTTGAGCTTCAATGGGTTGCCTATTAGTAGGTCTCATCCTATAGGAAGCTTTGGTATGACCAATCTCTCCACAATTCAACAAGTTATATGGGGTCGTTTTTGTTGAGCATTCATCATCGTATTTTGAAGAGTGGTACGTTTCTAAGGCTAGCCAAGGGTTGATTTGTTAGATGGTACTAAATGGGATTGAGGAGGGCATTGGAAAGTAGGTGAAGCGAACGTAGTAAAAGGACGCTTAAAAGGAAAATTGGCTTTGATGGGTGGTTGACGTTGATGAATTTGTTGTAAGCAAAGTGTTTTGGTGATAGATTGGAACTCCTTTTCAGCATCATGTGCGAAAGAGATAGCTTCATACAAGGTTCTAGGTCAGAGGGTATGGAGCTTTGCTTGGATTCCCATCTCCAAGCCATCTTCATATTTTCGTTGCAAACTTGCTTCAGGAACCTGCTCAAGTGAACGAAGTAATAAAAGACATTGCCAAAAACGTTAAGTGTAAATGGATACATATCTCCTTCTATCCATCCAAAAGTTGTCCATGCACGACGAGCATGTAGATGGAACTGGAAAGGAAGGAAAGACTCCTTAATTTTTGCCTGAAATGTGTCCCATGTGGTAGGATGATTTGTAATATTCCGTAAAACATTCCACCATAGTTGAGATCTTCCTACCAAATAATTGGTAGCAAACTTGACTTTCTCACTTTCTGAATATGACTTATCAGAGTAGAAATCATTGAATTGAGAGAGCCATGAGAGGACAAATTGGCCATCCTTTCGTCCATCGAATCTGGAGAATTCGAAGTTCTTAGCACCTATCTTGGAACTTGCACCTTCTTCTTGTGCAGTGATAATCGCTTTCACCACTTTGATTAAGCTACTATCATCACTTTGTACTTGCTGGAGCATAGCATCGCATTCTTGTATAGCTTGTTGAGTTGCTTGAAGTTCTTGTCACATAAGCTCTAATTGTTGCTCGAGTGAGACCCCAAGTAAAGGTGAATTGCCAAAATCCTCCATTGTTGGTCCATATCTAGAGAACAAAACCCCTCTTTCAAACTATGTTGGATCCTCAATCTAATAAGTTACCTAAAAAGCTCGTTTTGAGAGCTTTTCATGATATATTATATGATAAAATCTGAGTTATATATTGTAAACTATGCCCTATTCTTTGATGCACTCCTCTAGAAAATCGATGGGCGCTTCCACATGTGTGAGATCATCTTTGGGTGCAATCTCCCCCCGTGTACACTGATGGACGAATCTCTCAGAGTACACGTATTTATATGATTATTTCTATTACGTCCTGAAAATAGAAGTTACATGAGGGTCATCGCTTTTAGAAGCGTCTTTTAGGAAAAACTACTTTATTTACAAAAGGCTTCGCTTTCTAAAGCGAACCACTACTTTTACAACAAGATAAACCTAAATATAACTATTCTAGAAGTCTTTGATTTAGTCTTCAAATTTATTTATTTACGCACATCCACTTGTATCTAGGCCCTCATGCTTCTTCACCTGCTAGATCAAACACAACCACATTAAAACCTTCTAGACATTTAAAACATTAAAAATCTATTTAACCTTCCATGATTCCATAAAATACAACAATTGATCTCTTTCTTTCCTCTTTTGTGTACTTGTATTTGTGCTTCAACACTCTCTCACATACCCAATAGTTCTAGTAACTTATGGAGAGCATTCTTGAAAATGTTGGAGAGGCCCTCCCTATATAGATTTGGAGAAATCTATTGAAATACATCATACATAGGATAATTATGCTTGAAGGAGAATAAATACAAGGTAGCAGTGAATGGTAAGGGATCCGAAATACAAATAAATAAATACAAAATGGAGTGGCTCCTAAATAAAAAATGGAGATGCAGTCATAGAAATGAAATAGGCATATAACTAGAGGATAGGAATAAAGATGGTAATAGCATCATTTCTTCAATACCCCCTCTGAAGCTCCATTTTAGAGAGGCTAAATGTTGTAGAGGTTGAGCAAGCATTGGAACAGAACTAGAGGTAGAGCCATCATGAACATGTCACCAAGTTCTCTGAAGAGGTTGATCTCTAAGGTAATCTCCCAAGATATGATCTTCTCATAGATGAAGTGGTGTTGTATCTCAATGTGCTTCATCTGATCATGGAAGACTAGAATCTTGGCAATGTCCAAGGATGATTGACTGTCAGTGCAGATGCATATAGGAATATTATGCAAAATACCAATGTCAAATAATAATCATCGAAGCCATAGAACCTCACATGTTGCAAAACAAGATGCTCAGTACTCAACCCCTATGGATGAAAGAGAAATCGTAGGCTGCTTCTTAGTTGCCCATGAGATGGGTCTTGAGCCAAGCAAGAGGATGTAACCAGAGGTGGAACATCAAGAACTAGGACCCCCATCCCAATTTGAATTAGAATATCCGAGATAAATGTCCCCTATGTACTAAAGAACATGATTTTGAGTGAGGACAAGGGTAGAAAAATAATCTCTAAGTAACTTTCTAGTGTGTCTAATGAGGCTAATGAGAGCTGACTAAGAACACCAATTGCATATGCGATGTTGGGTCTAGTGTTGGATAAGTAGAGAAAAATTCCAACAAGCTATCAATATGTCTAGGTGTGTGTCCAAGTCTTGTTATCTTGGATGGCTTGAATTTCCAACTTCATGGATTCTTCCTATTCTGGATGACCCTTAGCTTCTTGATAACTTGAAGGTTCACGTATCTCCTATATTCTATGTATGAGGACATAATTGACCAATTGATTTTTCTCTTTTTTTTTTTGTTTCTCTAGAAGTCTTTGATACCTTCTTGGTTGTTGTGATGTACTTGCTTCTAGACTTGGTTTGGAGAAAACTCTATCCCCCATGAAGTCTATATGGTAGGACTAGATTCGGGTGTTAAATTTTTCAAGGACTTGAATTTTCTATATGATGCTCAAGATAATTTGGAGATAAGCTTTATATTGTTCAATATAGCCAATAAGATATGAATCTTAGAATTTGAAGCAAGCTTGTTCCTATTTCCCTTGGTATGTGAACATAGACATCACTACCAAAGACACAAAAATACTTGACATTGGGCTTCCTTCCATGATAATCCTCAAATGGTGTCATATTGGAAAGTGCACTAGTGAAACCTTGATTAACGATGTGCAAAACAATGTGAACAACTTCAATCCAAAATTTCAAAGGAAGATTTTGGTTGTGGAGCATCGTTCGAGCCATTTCCATCATGCTTCAAATTTTTCATTCTGCAACCCCAATTTGATATGGGTTGTGAGGTTGAATGAATTTTCATTTGATCCCATTTTTTAGGAAGTTGTCAAACTCATGGTTGAGAAACTCTCCACCACCATCATATCAGATGGTCATCCATGTCATAGATGATTCATGCTCTATTTGAATGGCCCGATCTTTGAATTTGGATGAAGCTTCTAACTTTAATTTAAGGAAGAATACCCAAATGAATATGGTGTGGCCATTTACAAGAAGATAAACAGAGTGAACCACTTAAAGATGGGGTATTCATGGGACCACAATGGTCCATACGGACAAGAGATAGAGGCTTCTTAGCTCGAGTAGATGCCTCTTCTTGAACAAGGGCCCTATGTTGTTTGCGTCGGGTACAAACATCTTTAACTTGAGTCATTTTGGGCAATCCTTTGACCAATCGAGATGATGAAATCTTCATAAGATATGAAGTGTGTCCATATCTTTCTTCCAATAGCTCAGAGAGTGATTCTTTGGCGAGGAAGTAAGATAGCTTGTAAAGACCTTTGTCTCCAACTCCTTGAGCTATGATGTTTTGTGTAGATGGATCAATCAACTTGACATAGTTTTTTGTCAAATAGTGCTTTTTTGTGGTGATATTTTATAGCCTTTAGTAAAAGTAGATTCATGAAAAGATTGGGTTAAAAAAGGATGTTATTCAATGCTTTGCTTTCTTCTTTATGGTTGTTAATGATAACCTTTCCTTTATCATTTTGTTGTTGCCCAAGTAAACTTCTCTTAAGTGTTCTCGAGCTCTTGAATTTTTTCTCAATCCTTGCACATGTGGAAGGTTTCTCCACTATCATAGATATATTTTTGGGAAGAACTTGAAGTGACTAAAGTATCGGCTTCAGTGGATAAAAACAAATCTTCCCTTGAGCAATGTGACATGATGAAGATTTAGTATTGTTTTTAGATGTAGATGAATTAGATTTCTTCTTCTTTTTGCAGCAAAATTTCTCCATATGGCCTTGTTTTCCACAATAATTACATGTAAATTTCTTTTTGAAAGTATTTATTGAAGTTTGATTGTTGCTATTGGTAAAGTGAGTGTGTTGCAGAGCTAAGAAGAGCACAAGGTAGAGAAAAAGAAGGGCCCCAAAATTTTTCCGATTTGGACACCTTATCTTTTGTATCATAATCATTTTTGTAACATATTTCCCATTGTAAATGCACTAGAGGAGTCCTCTAGATGCATACCCATGGAGATTAGTAGCTTACCCATGTAAATTAGTATGAAATTAGCCTTTTAGTGAATAAAGTGCCGGTCTCTTGTGTGAAAGGACCATTTTTAGGGCACATGTATATAAGTCAATTTGTGACTCTTGGCAAGGACTTTTGGCCATTGTGAGAATCAAGAGCACAGAATTTCGAATTTGTGTCTTCTCCTCTCTGTATCACCTTCTTTGTGAGCGTGTATGCATGTGTGTTGCTTGAAAAGAGTGTTAGGAAGTATTGTCTATCCATGAAAGTGTTTGTTTGCTGTTGATAAGGTGTGTGTGAAGTGTAGGAAGTGCTGAAGTGTAGGAAAGTCATTCCCACGGCTCAATATTTTACTCATAACTTGAAGCAAAAGTGTCAGAATTGAGTGAAAGTACCACCATTAGATGCGTCTTCTGGAGAGCTTTGAAACACATGTGCTATTTGCTATATTTGGAGTTTAGAACTGAGAGAAAAGCTCAATTTACTGTTGGCTGCTGCTTCAAGTATCGTGACACCATAACTGACAATTGAAGCTTGTTTGGAATAGTCTTAGCCTTGTTAACACTCTTTGGGAAGCTCATTTGCATTGATCATCATTTGAATGCATGTCTGCATACACTCGGCTAGGTTTTGATACATGAATCCCCACTATATGTACTTGAGGGGATAGAGGTATAGTCTCTTTCTCTACAAGTCCCTAAGTTGGTGCTTAGGTACACACATTTTTGGCGCCGTTGCTGGGGAGTGTCGAATCAAACCGAGGCATTCGTGTGATGGTAAGTAGCTTTCAACATTGAAGTGAGTAGAGGAGTCGTGAATTTCTCTTCTTTGGTAAGTCACACTCATCCGCACTTACTAGTTCTCACTCTTGAAGTGTGTGTAGTAAGTTATTAGCCTAGGGAAGTGAGTGGAGTGAGTAGAGTAGGAGGAAGAAGGGAGTAGTTAGGAGATTAGAATAGCTTTCAAATTGTTTTTTCTTTTCAGCCCTTTAGTTAGGAAGAATTTTTCAAAAAGTATAAGAACCCCAAAAAACTTGTCTTCAAAACTTCACTTGTATCCAAGCAAGTATCGAGAGAGAGAGAGAGAGATCGCAAGTCAGAGATCACGTGAGCTCGAAGCAAGGTGTGTGGATCAAGGAGAGGGAGCACAGGTCGAAGAAAGAACTGGAGGATCTTAGTAAGGTGAGTGCATCCCTACATTACTGGAAGTTCTTTCAAATATCCATCAATGGAAGAAAACGATCTGCGGTAAGTATCGTGAAGGCCATCCCGGGGTAGAGAAGGATTATTTTCTTGATCCAGGCTAAAAGGGGAGGGTAGATGCACTCTAGGAACATGTGTATGCACTCAAAATCCAAAAAAACATTTGCAAAAAATTGAAAAAGTGTCAAGTATCGTGTTCTCCCGCGGTTGAGGTATTGCAATACCTAAGTATCGTGAACTCCTGTGGTCGAGTATCGTGACACTTGCAAGACGTCGAATATGGTGTATCGTTGAGAAACACTCGTGATACTTATGAGACATCGTGTATCGTGAATCGTGATCTGATAGCAATACTTGTTGAGTATGATCTATCATGAATTTTCAATCACGATACCTGTGACATATCGAGTATCATCAGAGTCCTTCCGCGATACTTGCTGGATATCGAGTATCGCTGGAAATTCTCATGATACTTAGCAAGTATCGAGTATTGTGTTCACAGAAAAACGATCTCTGTTTAGTATCAACTATCGTAGAGAATCCTTTGTGGACTATCGGGTATCGTGTATCATGAGTCTCTTATTGCGATACTTGCTGGATATCGTGTATCGTGGAGGCAGCCTTCCCGATACTTGGCAAGTATCGAGTATCGTGGAAATTTTGTGGTGCAGTATCGTGTATCATAGATTTCTGATCGCGATACTGGTGAAGTATCGAGTATCATAAGACACAGCAAAGTCAAGTATCGTGTATCGAGTTCCTGAAGTATCGAGTATTGTGGTAAAGCCCAACTTGTCAACTATCGAGTATCGTGACATACTCTTTTTGAGTGAAATATCGTGTATCGAGGACTTCTTTGGGTCAAGTATCGTGAGTTGTGGTTTCACTGTCAGTCTTATTCCAACCAAATTTTCTTTAGAATTCTGATCCTCAGTAAGGAACTTTAGAAGCTGGAGGTTGGTTAAGGTTAATCAGAGCTTTTAAGTGAATGAACCTAAGGTCTGGGAGAACCCTAGGAAGCCGAAGAAGTGTAATCTCTTCAGTGGGAAGTGTAGCCAAAACCAATAGCTGCTCCCATTATTCTGACATCTCTAGGGAGTTAGAGGAAGAAATTCCCATGGCTTTAAAGGACATGCAAAATACTGTACCAATGATTGGCATGATGTCAATTATTGAGGGTGAATATCGGACATCTTTAGAATATGTGAATGCCAATCAACATGAAATACCTATCTATCTAGATGGTCTAAATCGATCAGTGGCCAGACTAAAGAAAGCTTCAGATGCCTACATAGTGCCTAGGCCAGCAGTTAAGTATGCAGGAGGGTTTTATATGGACAAAAGAGACATCCAGTATGTTGTTATGGAACACCCTAAAAACATCAATGAACATGGGGAAGAAGACAATGCTCACAACCTTAATGAAGAGGGACATGAAGGGCAAGTGACTACTCCAAGAGGGAGATCTACTGTTGTTAGGGTTTGGAGGGAGACCTAGTTCCCCAAGATGACTCCCTAATGGATGTGTATTTGATCAATGGAATGGAGCATCTCCTCAGAGCCCACTCTTCATTATGGGAAGTAGCCCCTAACCCACTTACTGTCTATGAGTTACAAGATCCAGAACTCCCCTCCATTATCACATATTTGGACAAAAACCAAAGGAGATACTGGCCTCTAACGGAGTTAGAAAGACTAGGGTTGAAATATCAGAACATTCCAGTGTTCCCCTCTAGGGATCAAGCCACTACTTCGCAAAACCCTCAAGGAATGTTTCAGGATAATTCATATCAACAGTCTGGACAAACACAACAAACACAAATCCCGGTTAGACCCCATGTGCAGTTTGCTATGCCTACAAATAACCCTAACTATCGGCCTCAGCCACCTGTTGACCCAAGGAATAGAATCCCTGTCCCGAATAGACCACCTATGGTAAGAGGACCTGGTATACCGATAGGAAGACCAGTTTTCCGTATGATGCCTAGACCACCTGAGGTAGGAAGAAGATTAAGACCCATTCAAGTCGCCAAATGCATGAGAAACCATTATGATGGCTCTAGTGAACCTTACAATCATATAGCTGAATTCAAGCAAGTAATCAAAGCCGAACAAGTGGAAGATTTCTTGATCGAATATGAATCTTTTGGTCTAACTTTGACAGACACAGCTTTAGCTTGGTTCCAACCGTTAGATCCTAATAATTTTCAAAACATGGAACAAGTCTATCAAGAATTAATTGAAGAATTCACCAAATCTGGGATTAAAAACACCTCATCATCATTGATCCATAGCTTTAAGCAAGCTCCAATGGAATCAGTGAGACTGGCAGCAAGGAGATTCAAACATATGTGGATAGATGCCCTGTTGAAGAGAGACCCACTCAAAACAAGATGGTGTCATTATTTTTGGAAGGGTTAGTGAATGGGTCATTAAGATCACTGGTATATGTGAAAAGAGTTCAAACTTTGCAAGAATGTATGAAAGAATGTATTGATCTAGAGGACAACCTAGCAGAAGATCTGAAAATACCTCAAGGTAGTGTAAGAAGTGAAGATTCCGCCAGCAACACATCAAACCCTAAGAAGAATGTAGAGGAAATAGCCGACTTAGTAGCAAAGAAATTGAACGTTCAAGGACAGAGGAACTACCCCTACAACCCAATGAGAGTACCCATGCTTAGAAGATGTATGCATTGTGGTGGAGGTGATCATCCTTCTCATTTGTGCACTAGGGGAGTAGTCCCACCACCTGCTTATGCTTACAATAGACCAACCGTCCCGGGCCCTCTACAATATTGCAGCATAGAACAAAAATACACAAATCACAGCGCAGAAAATTGTCCTTACAATAGACAGTCAAGATCGGTACCACCTCTTATGAGAACTTATGGATACCCTCAGAGAGAGCAAGGAGGAGAAGCCGTTAGATATCCCACATATCAGTAGCAGGCACCATTACCACGACCTTATGCTTATCAAAGCTACACTCAGCCACAACCGGTGTTAGGGCAACAACCCCCCATCCTCAGAATGTTGTCCCAGTGAAAATGGCTCAACCTGAAGAGAACTTAGAGAGAGGAATAGTTCCAGCCACACCTTTGACTAGTAATGAATCATATGACTCATCCTATGACCATAGTCAAGGAAACTATTCCACTTACGAGAGCTCTATGATATAATATGAAAAAATGTACGAACCATATGCATATAGCATGGAAGCACCAGATAATTCTTACGGATATGAGCAGGATTACGTCTCATTGATGTATAGTGCTCCCAGAGCACCCATACCCCCTGACCTATGAACAGACCGCCTGTACCTAGAGGACCATGTTATAGATGTGGAGGTGATCACTATATCAGAGAATGTACACTACCAAACCCCCCACCACCCTAGTGAGTTTGGGAAGGATACTGTGGTGATTGTGGTAAAGAACACCTTTTTAGAGATTTCCCCAAGAACCCCAACAAAGTTAACTCGAATGTGCAAATTAATGTGATAGAAGTAGTAGAGTCGTCAAGGAGTGATAAGGAGTACACCGTGCAATTGAAAGCAATAACAAGAGCTAAAGCTAGAGAGACACCAGAAAAAACTAGGGAGAATGACCAAAGTGATAGCGAGGTGAATACACCTACACCTCAAGGAGTTGAAGAATCGGAAGAGCCTAGGAAAAGTGTTACAAGTAAACGAACATAGAGATGGAAGAATCGTAGAGATAGGATAAAGGAAAAGAAACTACAGCAACAGACGGAGAAGGAAAAAAATGAACAAGATCAAAAGGAGAAACAAGAACTTGAAGAAGAAAATAAAAAAGGAAAGCATAAAAAAGAAGAGGTAGGATCAATTTTAGCAGATCCTATGCCAGAAGAGTTAGCCATGTGGATTCAGGCATACCAGGCACGAATAAGAGCAGGACCAACCATTGAAAAACATGAGAATGAATATCCTAGAGGTGACTTAGAGAAAGAAAGGTTGGAGATATGCAAAAAGTTAATTGAAGTAGCTCAACAGACCCTAGAAAAACCTGTTCTTGGACTACCCAATTCGCGAATTCCCGAAAAAGAATTCCAAGAGTGTGTCGTCCCTAATGATCTTGAGAAAGGAAAAGAAGGTGAGACACCTAATGAAAATCATTGCGAGGATAAAAGGGAAGGATCCATTGTCCCCGAAATAGATGGAGAATGGCCTAAAGACTTGTGGGCAAGAGTCCAAGAAGACAGATGGAAGAAAGTGGAAGGAATAGAACCACCCTTTGAAGAGTCAGAAGCAGGAGGTGAATTAGAACATTCAATACCTGAGCTGAATTCAGAAGGATTATTATCCTTTGACCAAAGTGAAAAGGAGAATGACAGTGAAAAGGTCTTGCCCAATTACACAGGATAATACCAACATAATTCGGAATCATACTGCATTCCCTCAATAAGGAAAAAAGAAAACCCATCAGTCCAAACATCGAACATCATACAACACCTTAGAAAGGTAAAAATCCCTTGTACTCTGACATTCGAAGAACTTTTGAAGGTCAAACCACATTTGAAGGAGAAATTAACCAGTCAATTGGAGACAAAGTCTGAAGAGAAGGAATTGCCTGATGAGGTGACCACGGTCAAAATCCCAGTCGATAAGGTTGGAGATTTCAGCGAAGGAGATGAAGGAAACACCTTCCTTCCAATTACCTGTAGGGGTTATACCACTAAAGCTATCTTAGATTCAGGAGCTAGAGTAGGAATAGCAACTAAAGAAATCTGGGAGAAATGGGGAAAACCAGCTCTAAGACCAACACGCATGAAGATACAAATGGCAGACGGACACATTGAAAGACCCTTGGGAGTATTGGAACAGGTAATTTTTACCACTTGCGGAGTTGAATTCGAGCACACCTTAGCGATATGTCAATTTGAAAGGGCTAGCAATTATGAAATGATACTTGGAAGACCCTTCATGAGACAGCTAAAGGTAGTGCAAGATTGGGGAAAAGACGCAGTATACTTACAACATGAAGGAACCACAACAAAAATAAATCTCCACACATACACATATCAAGATGTTCCTCCCTTGCAATGGAATCATATTCATAAGGAGGAAGATGATCAATCGATTCACAGTATAAGTTCAAGCGACCAATCGTGGATGAACGAAGACACTCATCTATGGATATGCCAAACTGCGAAAAAGGAAGAAGATAGAAGGAAAGGATGGCAGCAAAGGCAAGGAGTTGCTAGATCTTTACAAGATCTAGCTTACATGCCTCAAATATTCCTAGATGAAGAATTCGAACCTCATGGTTGGATGGAGATTTTAGCCACTCTCGATGTCTGTGTAAACGAAGAAGTGATAACCATGAATGAATGCATTGATGAGGAAGGATATGACGTTAGTCTATACGTGGTAGTTCTTCAAGAGTCTGAAGAAGGAGAAGTAATTGAAAAAGAATGGAAGGAGGATTACGAGAGCATTGAAATGGAACAAGAGCAAATGAAAACTGAAAGTGGAAATCAAGAAGTAAGTGTCATAACTAATGGAATAAATCAAGAAAGGACACAGGAAGAAGAGCTTGGATTAGATAAAGTAAAAGATGATGAAGAAAACAAGCCTCAAGACCAATTTGAAGTGCCTGCCCACTTCAAAAAATATGAAGTAGAAGAGAGGAAAATTGCTATTCAAATGCCAAAACAAGAAGCAAGCCACGGATAGCATATGACAACAAAGAACAAACCAAGAAAATTATAGTAACCTTGGAAGAAGGAGAAGAACGATGTACTTTTATAGGTCAAGATGTCTCAATGGAAGAAGAACAAGAGCTGATACAACTCATTCGAGAATATAGGGATGTCTTTGCCTGGACATATAAGGATTTGAAAGGAGTAGATCCTTCTATTTGTGCTCATAGAATCCCTATGACATCTGAAGCTAAACCTTCCAAACAAAGACCGTACACATATAACGATGTCTATTCAGCAAAAATTAAGAAAGAGATAGACAAGTTGTTAGATGCTGGATTCATTTATGAGATCGAACACACGGAATGGGTGTCACCTTTGGTGGTCGTGCCAAAAAAGAATGGTAAGTTAAGAGTATGCATTAACCTGAAAAAAGTAAATGCTGCCACCATAAGGGATAGTTACCCATTACCCATCACGGATCATCTCTTGGAAAGAGTGGCAGGAAAGGAAGTTTATAGTTTCTTAAACGACTTTTCAGGGTATAATCAGGTAGCCATTGCTCCTGAGGACCAACATAAAACAGCCTTTGCAACTGAATGGGGAGTACACGCCTTTAGAGTCATGCCTTTTGGTCTAACCAATGCCCCAGCCACATTCCAAAGATTGATGTGCCATGTATTCAAGGAGTTCCTGAGAAAGAGTATGGAGGTATACGTGGATGACTTATGCACTTATTCAGCTATATGATCAGAGCATATCCCTGAACTAGGAAAGATTTTTGCCAAATGTCGACAATATAGAGTATGCCTCAATCCAGAAAAATGTGTCTTCATGGTTCGACAAGGAAAGATATTAGGACACATTGTCTCTAAAAATGGAATTTCAACGGACGAAGACAAAATCAAAGTGATTCTGGATTTGTCGAGACCAAAGACTGCGAAAGAGGTAGAAGCATTTATGGGGACAGAAGAATGTGAAAAAGCCTTTAACGAATTAAAGAGTCGATTGAGTTCAACACCAATCCTTCGAGTTCCTAATTGGAACAAGCCATTTCACATTCACATGGATGCTTCCAAGTTTGCCATTGGTTGTATCTTAGCTCAACCCGCGGACACAGGGAAGTTAGACCACCCTATAGCCTATGCCAGTAGACAATTGAATCAAGCGGAGCGCAATTATACCAAAACTGAGACAGAAGGCTTAGGGATGGTGTACACTGTGAAGAAGTTTCGACACTACTTATTGGCAAATAAATTCAAATTCTTCATCAATCATCAAGCTCTACTGTACTTAGTCAATAAGCCTTGTAATACGGGACGACTAGTACGATGGTTTCTATTGTTGATGGAATTTGATTTTGAAGTAGTAGTCAAAAAAGGGAATACGCACATTAGAGCAGATCACTTATCAAGAATGACACATGGAGAACCCCCCACAGGAGTACCTGATGATTTTCCAGACACTTACATGTTTAATCTCGAAGTATGTCCACAATGGGCAGAAAAGTTGATCCCAATACTCACATATGGACCTAAACATGGGATCTCACCAAACAGAAACCAAGACTTATGGAAGACTAAAAACCTTCATATCATTGCTGGAAGTTTGTATCACCAAGACTCAAGTGGATTACTCATGAGATGCATAGAAGAAGAGGAACAAGAATTGTGGCTTCAAAAGGCACATGTAAATCAATGGAAAACTCATTTAAATGCGAATGGAACATGGCAAACTTTGAAAAGATTAGGCATATATTGGCCAACCATGCAGAGGGATACACATAACTATGTATCAGCCTACCCAACTTGTCACAAACGAAATCCAGAAGAGAGCTCTACTCTATGCTATTCCACAGTGGCACCAAGATGGAGCATGCCTCTAGTGAAATTCTTGAAGACCCAGGAATACCCGGAAGGAGCCACTCTAGCAAGGAAACGTGCGCTCACAGAACAAAGCAAGGAATATGCTTTCATAGGAAAACAACTCTTTAAGTGAGGAAGAGATGATCATTTACGAATGTGCATTCATGAAGACGAGTATCTTGCTGTTCTAGAGATGGCACATACAGGAGCTGCAAGAGGACATTTTTCTGCAGATAAAACTGCAAAAATGATTCTTTTTGCAGGAATGTGGTGGCCAACTCTACATCAAGATGCAGCCACATATGTTCAACGATGTGATACCTGTCAACGAACAAAATATCCAATTAGAAGGGATGAAATGCCACTGAAACTCATGATGAGTGCCAGAGCCTTTACTAAATGGGGAATAGACTTCATAGGACCTATTAGTCCACCAACTAAAGGATCCCATGCCGAGTACATAATTGTAGCCATAGACTATTTGACCAAATGGGTGGAAGCCAAAGCAACCAAGAAAAACGATGCAAGGACTACGACCAAGTTTCTCTTCGAGAACGTATTCACTAGATTTGGATTACCGATAGAAATTGTGAGTGATAGAGGCACGCATTTTGTGAATGAAGTGATAGAAGCCCTACTGAATGAATTCTTAGTAATTCATAAGAAATTAGCCCCATATCACCCACAAGCCAATGGACAGGCCGAAATTTCAAATAAAATCTTGTGCAGAGTTCTCACTAAAATTGTTAACAATGGAAGATCTGATTGGGACAAACAATTACATCATGCTTTATGGGCATTCCGAGTAGCCTACAAGACCGTCATAGGAACTACTCCTTTTAACTTAGTGTACGGTCAGAATGCTATTTTGCCAATTGACTTCTTAATACCCACTCACAGAGTAGCAACAACTTATGAGTGGACTGGACATGAACTATCAGCTCAATTGGAGCAAATAGAAAAGTTACATGAAACTAGATTACAAGCGGTAGCAGGAATTTACGCTGCGAAAAGGTGACAGAAAGCCTATTTTGATGCTCATATTAAAGATAAAAACTTGAAGGAAGGAGATTTAGTTTTGGTATATACTCTGAAACAACATGCTAAGAAACTGCAAAAAAGGGGATATGGCCCATTGATCATCAATCGCATATCCACCAGCGGAGCCATCAGTTTAGCAACCCTAGATGGAGAAGTATTGCCAAACTATATAAGTGGATGTCGAGTAAAAAAATACTTAGAGCCATTGACAGAAGAAATAATGTCAAAACTAATAATGGGTAAAAATAGGCGCATAGAGGAAGAAAGAATACGAGAAGAAGCTAGGCAAGAAGCACTAGAACGAATCAGGAAAAGAAAAGAGTGGATGAGAGAGAGAGAGATGAGAGATATCGACTAGGAGAGGAACTCATCCCAATGGCTAATTTTAGAGCCACTGAAAACCTAGGTCAGCAAATGACGCAACCTTATTTGAATTTGGGTGCTGGAGCAAAAGAGTACCACTTGGTGGATGCTCTCATTGACACCGGAGCTGCTATAAGCTATATTAAATTTTCATTGACCCAGAAACTAAAAGAAATACTATGGCCCTCTAAGGCACAATTGATTGGAATAGGAGGAAAAATTACTCAATGTATAGGTGAGTTTACCTTACCTCTACATCTCGGAAACAACACGATGGAACAAAAACTCTTAGTATGTCATGATCATGACTTAATAGAAGAACTTGTGTTAGGTCAAGATTGGATATACGAATATGAAGTGACTATTCAATTGGCCTTAGGATACGTCTCGGCCAAGATAGGACATCGTGAGGTGTTCATCATGCTAGATGAACGACCAATCAAAGCCAAAAGTATAGAACCAAGAACTCACTTAAATGAACACAATGTTGAATGTATGTTCACTTGCACGATCTTCTTCATCGAATACTTCATGTGAGGATGCAACGAATCTCGCTTGCACACAATCTTCTAATCCTGTAAATCACATGATTAGTGTTCTATCCAATAAGAGCCTCCATGAGGAATCGAGCACAAGAGAGACTAGTCAACAAAACCATTACAAACCTGCACACATTAGAATATACCCCATTCCTTACACTAGACATGCTTGGATCAGAAAAGATCAAGTGATAGCGTATCTTCAACAAAAGAACTCATAACCTCAGAAGGAACGACAGAATAAAAATACAAGTCATGTTGGACGCCCAGAAACACCAAAAGTTACTAAAGTATGGATACCGAAGAAAGTGATAGCCGCTCAACTGGCCCGAATGCAAATATGGATTCCCAAGTCATGTGACCGAGTGACGATCATAAAAAAGGATGAGCCAAGACATATGAAGAATCAGTATGATCTAAAGGCAAAGCAACAAAAGAACACGAACATCTACAGGACAAAGCAGGAGTCTACATACGCATTAAAAATCATTCCAAGATTCAAGAAGCAGACAAAGCAGAAGTACCACATCAGAAGCACCACATTCAACAGGAATGTTGGGAATACAATCTGTCCCAACAGAGTAAAGTAGATTTGGATGCCGAAAGGCAAGACAAGCTGTATGCATCAACCAAATAATTTGAGTTGCACACATTTGGAGTTACCAGAACCCAAAGTATGCATGATAGGGCCACATTACAAGGCCAAGCATTCGGCACATTTTTCTTCTATTTCAGGATAGTGAAGCACATTTCCCTCTCGGGAAATAGGAGAGCACTTGTACATAATCTAAGAAAATCACTCAAGATTTAATAACCGCTTCGGCTATGAACTAACTTTTTTGTTTTTCTTTCAGATAAAAACATAAAAATATATGAAATATATGAAAAATTCCAAGTATTACCTTTCTCACACCCACGAGGAAGGGACGACACAATTCACGCTGAGCGTTGCCAATCTAATGAAGGATATATGAAGGATGATTCTTGATACCATCTTGCCACTAATTATTGCTCTATATTGAGTGCAGATGGCATCTTCTAATTCTGAGGCTACGCACGAGGAAGAGATCCAGCTTCTTCCCTTGGAATAAAAAATGAAGGCACGAGGTCATTGGTTTCTTGACGATCAACTAGTGTCCGAACTCATTTTCATGGCCACCATCAAGATCATGGATAGGGATCACTACTTCCCTATCATGTCACAAGATTTCAAGACTATCATACAAGGATTACCACGCATGACAGATGTCTGGACACAAGCAGGAATTGATGCATTCCTAAGACTGCCAATCTATCTGCCAGATTTCCAGAGATGTACACAAGTGATGAATACACTACAGTCCGCATCGAATAAGGCATCAGTCCCGGAAGCAAGAGTACTTGACAAAGTTGGTACATGGAAAACAATTCAATTCACTCATGAGCTAATCAACAGAGCTTTTGGATGGAATCAAGAGGGACTCACCAATGTCAAAGATGAGTGTCATGATCCGAAAAAGAGAACATTTTTGGAAATCAACAAAACGGATATTGAAGACTCTGTTCGCTTAGTGCACCAACATTTTTGCTTTCCGAGTATGCATAGATATACTGTACCTCAAAAAACTGTTGTGCAATTACTCTCACATGCGATGAGGCAAGTAGGAAATAAAGTAAATATGACTCCATACATTCAGGATCGCCTATTCGAAGCAAAGAAAAAGTGGGGTCAGAAAAAGTTTTTGAATGGTAGTTTGGCATTGACATTACTCATTTATGAGTCACTTGACATGGAGAATTGCTTACGCTTGATGCCGACCTCAACAGAGCTAGCAAAATATGCCAAGTCAGCGACTGTTCCAAAGAAAAAGAAAACAACCATATCTATTGAAGAAGTGGGAACCAGTTCAAAGAAACCCATGAGGGGGACTAAACGCCTAAGAGAAGAAGAAGCGCAAGAGACACCACAATCAAAGAGAACACATATATTGCCAAAGATTCCTGTGACACAACAACCAATCGCGAAAAGAGATCTCTCTGCAGCTCTAGAAGAGATGCACACATATATGCGGGGGCAAGTAAATTTAAATGTCCAAGGTCATCATTACAGATAGGCAAGCCAGGAAAAGACACAAAAAAATAAAGAACATACTCCAGAACAAACTGCCAGATACAAAGAACTGGGATTAGAAGATTCAAGCTTGAATGAAGAATCTAGCCCCGAGAAAGACACATTGGATACCGACATAAGAACCGAAACGCACAATGACGAATGGACAGAGATCAGTCAAGTCGAAGTTACACTGGACAACCAACAGACGCAAGCAAAGGGCATAGAAGAATCCACTAAACTAGTGCACGTTATTCAATTGAATGATACGTCCAAGATCAGCATCAAGGAAGTTCCAATCACAAATAAAGATGCAGTGCCACTTATAAAAGAGGAAATACAAACACCGGTGCACTAGGAAGCAGGCCTACAACAAAATAAGGAGCCAACCGTGATTGAAGTGCCTGATGATACACCTCAAGGTAAGATTAACCACAAGGTGGCTGAGCCAAGGATACAACTCCATATTCGGCAGCCCCATGATACTACGTTGCATGTAGCACAAGGGAAAGATGTTACCACAGGTGACGAACCTAGCATCCCTACCACATGGTTGAATGTTGATGGTACTCAGTTAAAACCTGTTGTTAAGCAAATGATACAAACGGCCATGGACACACAACAACAAATGATGGAAACGGACGCAGATTACGACAAGGCCATGAGGGAAAGGAATCAATTTCAAATCATGAGTGAGCAATTGTCCGCACAGCTCATCCAGGCCTAGCAAGAGATTTCAACAAAAGGAAGAGAGATAACCTTAGTTAAAGAGCAATGTAACACATTGATGAAACAACATCATCAACTCCAGGCACAATTAACAGATTTACAAAGACAACATGAAGCCAGCGAAGCAGACAAGGAGAGAATGAAAGCTAGAAGCAACTTGCTAGAAACACAATTAAAAGTATACATGGAGGAAAATGATAGTTTACGTAGCAGAAACAAAGAATTGATGAAGGCATTACTATATGACCAGCCTATAGAAAAACCAGAGATTTCTGCTACTGACCAGAAAGAATTAAGAGATCAGATTGAGAAGTATGCATAATTGCTGAAGAAAGAGCAGGCCTTAAGAGAAGAATGGGAACGTAGGTACGTTCAAGAAACCAATGAGCTAAAAAAGCAGCTGAATACGGCCAATGGAAAACTTGCAGTAAGTTACAGTGAAAATATGGATCAAGTGGCAGAGATTGGTAATGACTTACTTGCTACCAAAGAGGCACTCCGAGCAGCTATGCAAGAAGTTAAAGAGAAGACTGCACACATCACAAAATTAGAAAATAAAGCAGAAGAGAAAGTACCAATCGGGACACCAGTAGAGCCAATACAAGAAAATCCTACTGACGAGGTAGAGGTACATCCTCTATTTCCCCCGATTTATAATTCTCCAATAAAAGAGCAAATGGAGGACCCATGTGATGATCATCCCATGCCATACACTGTAGAAATAGGTCAGAAGGAACGGGCACTATTGGTGTCCCGATTGACAGAGAATTTTGAAAATGAAGTAATCAAATTAATGAAGGAAGCAAAAATAAAGGGCAAAGACTTGGAAACCATAATGAAGCCTTTCAACATTCCGTACGGATTATTGAAAGAGAAGACAAGGCAATACATAAAGAAGACCACACAGAAAAATCCAGACGAACAATTGCATTTCAAAGATGACACATTCAATTATACTCAAGAAGAATTTGAGGCTGCACAGCCAGTATGGACAAGGAAATTTTTGGAGAAAAATCCTACCTTGCGGGTGCACTGGCAAGCAGCGCCATATTTATTACAAGTAAACCCTTCATTTTGCCCAACACCACATCATAGAGAAGCAAGAGAATTTTTGGACATGCAAAAGAATGGTGTGATCAATAAACAGTGGCTGAATTATCCGCTACTTCCAAGTCCACCTCATAACTATCTACCAATCGAAGATTATATGGTAAACACCATTGAATTTTGGTTGCATTGTTATGAAACAGTACCAGATTTAACCATCAAGATGACAAATAAAATCCTCAGCATGATACTTACAGTGTTGAAGGTGTTCAAGCACGCGGCGTATACATTTTTGAATTTCATTGATATTAATCAAGGAACAGATATCCTCATTTTTTATCTGTCTGTTATGCCGAGCCGACCCACCATAATGGCATGTTATTCTAGGCTAATGTTTTTACCGAGTATATATATGCAAACATTCGAAGAAGCCTTTTTTACAGGGTTTTTTGAAATTGATTCAGAAATCTTTTTAAAGATGTCAACAAACTTGAATGCCAGATTAGTGGCATATGAGCTAAGCTTCTTCGCTAACCATAGACAGCCACCTCATGATGGTGTGAAAGTAGAAAAATGGAAGCAACTCATGATACGTGAAGCTAATCTGCTTAATGAAACAGAGCAAAAAGTGTACAGAACATACTCCCGTCGACTTCCAAAGCCTGTCGGGGACGACAGAGTTCAGGAGGGGGGCAGTGTTGAGGGAGAGTCCAGCAAAAAGGAGAAAAGAAGAAGACAAAGAAAGAAGCTTCATTAAAAGATTACGTTTGAAGATGTGTCTCTGCAGGAAGCCCCATAGGGGTGCAACACCCATGTCTGCACAGAGCCCCGCAGGGGCACACATCAAGGAAAAGCACGTAGGAGGGAAGGAGGAACCAGGGCCAGGAAGTATCCATGAAGAAGTGCAAGAAGATATCCGACGGTTCCAGAACCACAAGAAGGTCCTTCAACATCTAGGTCTTTGGAAGGTCCAGATCGAAGACTGAAGGACCACATCCTCATACCTTCCACTGGTGGCATGCGTGGCAGTCCGACTTAACACAGCAACCTGGAATTAAAGAGGTTATTGGTGAGCTAGACTACGAACATCAAGTAGTCCATATCCATGGGTTGCGGGCGATGAAAAGAAAAAAACAGGCAACACGAATGCATCAGGCCCAGAGGATGTAAAAGAAGAATCAAGAAGAGGCCATCAAAACTGAACACCTGTTTAACAAGCAGGAAAAACTGACCAAGAGATGCATGCGGACAACAAGTGACATACAAGAAGTAAGGCCTGTCAAGGGACGACAGAGACAAAGAGGGGGAGAGTGTTGTAGAGCTAAGAAGAGCACAAGGCAGAGAAAAAGAAGGGCCTCAAAATTTTTCCGATTTGGACACCTTATCTTTTGTATCATAATCATTTTTGTAACATATTTCCCGTTGTAAATGCACTAGAGGAGTCCTCTAGATGCATACCCATGGAGATTAGTAGCTTACCCATGTAAATTAGTAGGAAATTAGCCTTTTAGTGAATAAAGTGCCGGTCTCTTGTGTGAAAGGACCATTTTTAGGGCACATGTATATAAGTCAATTTGTGCCTCTTGGCAAGGACTTTTGGCCATTGTGAGAATCAAGAGTACAGAATTTCGAATTTGTGTCTTCTCCTCTCTGTATCACCTTCTTTGTGAGCTTGTATGCATGTGTGTTGCTTGAAAAGAGTGTTAGGAAGTGTTGTCTATCCATGAAAGTGTTTGTTTGCTGTTGATAAGGTGTGTGTGAAGTGTAGGAAGTGCTGAAATGTAGGAAAGTCATTCCCACGACTCAGTATTTTGTTCATAACTTGAAGCAGAAGTGTCAAAATTGAGTGAAAGTACTATTATTGGATGCGTATTCTCGAGAGCTTCGAAACACATATGCTATTCACTATATTCGAAGTTCAGAGCTGAGAGAAAAGCTCAATTTACTGTTGGCTGCTGCATCAAGTATCACGACACCATAACTGACAGTTGAAGCTTGTTTGGAATAGTCTTACCCTTGTTTGCATTCTTTGGGAAGCTCATTTGCATTGATCATCATTTGAATGCATGTCTTCATACACTCGGCTAGATTTTGATACTCCTTGGATTGATAAATAAAGCATGAATCCCCACTATATGTACTTGAGGGGGATTGAGGTATAGTCTCTTTCTCTACAAGTCCCTAAGCTGGTGCTTAGGTACACAGAGTGTGATGATGTTTTGACATGTTGAAGGGTCTTTTGGCCTTCATTGTGATTCCTTAAGAAGAAGAACTCTTAGTTCTTGAGTCATGGAGAAGCAACAATCTTCTAACTTCCTCCCAAGTTAAGGCTTTTCCTTGATCATAGAGCGTAGTCACAAACATTCATAAGACTTTGGGAATTTTTAAGTAATCTAATGGCCATATCTTCACTAGATATTGGGCAAACACATAAGTCAAGCTTGGGTTGATAATCTTCAAATTCTCTCAATGAAATTACTGATGGGGTCTTGTGGGTGAATAGAAAGATTGTCAAACTTTTCTTCCAAGGCATAAATCTTTGAGGGACTTAGATCTTGAAGTATTTTCCACGATTTGTTTGAAGTCTTGCATGATATGATATATCATTTAGTGAGTTCATCACAAGATAGAAGCACTTGCCCTAAAGATCTCGTATCCTTGACATTCGAAATGTGCCAAGCACCTGGGTGACTATTCCTATTGGGGAAATGGTCAGTTCCTTCTACAACTTCATAAAGTAAATTGGTGTATAAATAAGCCTTGATCATATCCTTCCAAAGGTTTTAATTAGTACCATTTAATCTATTCATATTTTGGCATAAACATTGGTATAAATGAAGGTAGATACAAAGAATTTGATGCTGAGGCATTTGAAATGGTAGACATCTCGTATAGCCCACAAGAGAAAAGGAATTGTTCAAACTTTCACCACACTTGCAAAAAGATAGTTGGAGGCAAGATAAGAGCTAAGAGACACTTTGGCTTAGAGTAGTTCCTTTGCACAACTGGCTTAGAGTAGCCTACCCAATCACACAAGTGCACACACTTTCCTTCTATTATTGAGTGGTTCAAAGGATTCATGGAACTTAGTGCCTTTTGTTGTGCCAAAGGAATGAAGTGGCAGTTATGAATGTAGCACTAATACAAATATATATGTTTTGGGGATTACAAAGATTATATGTCCAAGAATAGAGTAGGATACAAATTTGACAAAAGTTTGAAGGCTCAAAAAATGAGCTTTAATCCCAACCTAAAGCTCTTTGATTCGAATAACTTCGTACAAAATAATCTTTAAAGATAGGCATACTTAATATTTATTATTGTGATTAAAAAAATAAATTGACTTTTGAGGTGAAGCATATATATATGTGGATGGTGTTGAAGCAATCAAAGATATGTGGTCATGTTGGAGAGAGAAAGTAACATAGAGCGTGGAAACATAAGCACCTTTGCATACGTGTGGTACACAATCATGTGTGAGAAAAAAAAATCCCATTCGTGTCTCTTTCTCTCTCTCAACTCTCTCTCTCTCTCAATAGATTGTCGCAAGCCAAAATATGGCTGATTTGTAAGCTTGAGAGGAAAATAGCTTATGTGAGAAAAATGGAGATTGTATGTTACTCCAAGTCGTCCTCGTCCTTTGGCAACTCGTTCAAAAAAATGATGGTTGTTGCACCCACCTATTCACATTTAGGGTGGAACACTCGTAAAGTGTTTGTGTGTGTGCCGTCACCTTATATGAATAAATGAGGAAGGGAGAAACATAGTGATTTTTTTGTTCTATAAATATAGTGAATTTTTGTTCAAACATACACTCGTAGGACAATTTTCAGTGCGACTTGATAGAGGGTACCTCAACGCCAATGAGATGCAATAATTATGGAAATTCAGCCGCACCACTGACCCCTCTTTAACTATTTGTGATCATGCTCCTTAATCACTAAGATATATATAAATTGTCCTAACTACAAGGCTGGTTGTCGTCACTTAGGTGCCTCCTTGCTCAATATTCCATGTGTTGTAGACAAGACCAAGGATATTTCAATTACCATTTAAGGATTGGTACCTCCCCTTTGGTGGCTTGGGAAAGATTTGTCCTTGATATTCAAAAGTTGCGTACTCCCTATAAGTATTTAGCTAAGCAGATTAGACTTGAAAGAAGAATGATGATTGTGGAAGAGGAATCACGCAAGAAGAGAAGAACAAGAAAATCAAAGACAAAAACTGCTCAGTAAAGAATGAAGCTTATAAAGCAATAGAACCACCCTCTGCCCAAAGCCCCACAAGGGCACGCATCAGGCAACAACGCCAAACACCCAGGTCCTAAGGAATGGAATTAAAGAACAATAACAACCAGGACATTTCATGGGAAGGACGGACCAGGGCCAGGAAGTATCCATGAAATAGTGCAAGACAATACTTGGCAGGTAATAATCCTCCCACTGATGGCGTGCGTGGCAGCCCGACTGAATATAGCAACCCAGGTTTGTGATGTACGGAATACCAAGGGGCAAACAGAAGCAAAGGACATACCTCGGATAAGATAACCAATTGTCTGACGGTCCTTGTGGCCTCTTCGACCACTGGATGCGTGTATTCAGAAAGCTTAGACGAGCAGTAAACGAGATACAAAAGCCTGTCAAGGGACGACATAGACAAAGAGGGGGAGAGTGTTGCAGAGCAAAGAGGCACGAAAGAGGAGCCCCAAAATTTTCAAATTAATGGGCATATTTTTTCTTCTTCAAAGTCTTAAGAAATTCCCTCAAGCCTTGTAAATGCACTAGAGGAGTCCTCTAGATGCATAATCCCAAATCATTGTAATATACCTCTTGTAAAATAGTAGGAGAATAGAAATTAGTCAATAAAGTGCCGATCACTTGTGTGAAAGGACCATTTTTAGGGCACATGTATATAATTCACTTTGTGACTCTTTGTAGAGATTTTTTTGCCATTGTGAAGAAGAAGAGCTTGAGAATTTCGAATTTTCTTTTTTCCTGCAGATTTCTACCTTCTCTTTGACCTTCTAGGTGTGTGTAATGCTTGGAATCTGTGTGTAGGACTGTTGTCTACCCTTCCCCACTGTTTTTGAGCTACTGTAGTGTGTGTGTGAGCTAGTACGAGTTGTGGAGTGAGTGTGTGTGCTTCTTGCCATTCACTATTTTGGTCATAACTTGAAGCACAGTTGTTAGAATCGAGTGAAAGTACTCCAATAGATGCGTCTCGTCGAGAGCTTCAAAAAGAACCCAGTAATGGCCATATTCGGAGTTTGGAGCTAGGAGAAATCCTCGATTTAGTGAAAACTTTTGTAAGTGGTATCGCGACAGACACTTTTAGTGATTAAGTGAATTGGAGAGGTAGGGGAGAGTTAGTGGGACAAGAAAACTCAGGGAGATCAAATCTTGAGGATTTAGTGACTACCCCTAGAGGCAAGTCCCAAGTGACACGAGTCTTGAGAGGGGACTTGATACCTCAAGACGACTACTTACTAGAAATCTATTTGATCCATGGATCAGACTTGTTACTTCAAACCGACTCACCTGCCCGAGGAAGACAAGAAAGTTCGATGATGTTTTATGAACTAAAGGATCCGGAAGACGAGTCTAGAGTGACATACCTAGACAAGAACCAGAGAAGGTATTGGTTGGTAGATGCCATAGACAGGGATCAATTGAAATACATGGGATAGCCTGTATTCCCGCAGAGAGAGCAGGCAACCACCTCTCAGAACCCCTTCGGAACACAACAAGAGATAGAGCACACAATGTCGGGACAAACAAGCCAACGAAGCATTCCTAACCGTGCTCACGTACAATTCGCGACTCCCAAAGTGCAACCACACAATCAGACCCACCCTGGAGTAGGAAATTAATACCGACCACCTATAAGGCCAAGACCACCAATAGGAGTGCAACCAAGAATACCCCCAATTAGACCAGCAGTTCCCGCCTTCCTTGTAATGCCTAGACAGTCAGAACCAATGAGAAGATTGAGACCTATTCAGGTGGCCAAATGCATGAGGAATCATTATGACGGATTGGGAGAACCTTATGATCATATTACTGAATTTAAACAAGTTTTAATAGCAGAACAAGTAGACGACTTCTTCGTGCAGTATGAGTCTTTCGGACTCACCCTCACAGGAACGGCTCTGACTTGGTTTCAGCCATTAGACCCCAACCAATTTGGAGATATGGAGCAATTCTTTCAAGAATTCATTGGGGAATTCACTAAGGGAGGGATTAAACACAATTCTGCGTCTTTAATCCATAGTTTTAAACAAAACCCTAATGAAACCATGAAAACAACTGCCCGAAGATTCAACCAGTATGTGTGTAGATGTCCGGTAGTAGAGAGACCCACACAACAAAAAATGATATCATTATTTTTGGATGGACTAACGAATGGAACTCTAAGAACACTAGTATACGTAAAGAGGCTATAGACATTGAGGGAATGCCTACAGGAATGTATTGATTTAGAGGACAATCTAGCAGAGGATCTCAAGAGTATGCCCAGCCCGACGAAATCAGAAGACTCTCAGAGTACAATTACATCCAACTCTAGTAATGTGGAAGAATTAGCGGAGCTGGTGGCAAAGAAATTGGGAGTCCAAGGACAGAGAAATTACCAACACCCAGCCTTAAGAGTGCCTATGTTACAAAGATGTATTCTATGTGGAGGAGATCACCCCACTCATTTGTGCGTCCGAGGAGGAGCCGAAATACCTCAAACGTACCCCTACAATAGACAACATTACCCTGGAACTGCCTTCTACTGTCACATAGAACAAAAATACACTAATCACACCACGGAAAATTGCCCATTCAATAGGCAGACACGACCTCCACAACCGCCTCAATATCGGCCATATGGATATCCACCTAGAGATCCAGGTAGAGATATGCCTAGGTACAATCCCTACCCAACACCACCAGGAGCATCGGGACCATATGAGCAAGCACAACATCCACAACCCCAACCAGTGTTAGGACCACAATTATCGCAGCCCCAACATGTGGTACCTGTGAAGTACGCCCAACCAAAAGAAAATTTGGAAAGAGCCATAATACCAGCCTCAACGGCATACATTTGCATATCGAGATGTCCCTCCACTACAATGGAATCCTATACACAAGAAGGAAGATGATCTATCTATTCATAGCGCTGGATCAAGCGATCAATCATGGATGCATGAGGATGCCCAATTATGGATGTGTAAAGAAGCCAAGAAAGAGGATAATAAAAGGCAGCTGTGGCCAATAGGACATCCTAACTACCGACCTGTAGAGGACCCAATGTATATGCCTCAAATCTTTCCTGACGAAACATTTGAACCGCATGGATGGATGGAAATCTTAGCTACCTTGGATGTATGTGTGAATGAAGAAGTTTTGATGATGAATGAATGTGTGGATGAAGAAGGCTATGACATAAATTTGTACATGGTTGTCCTTCAAGAAGTAGAAGCAGGGGAAATATTGGAAAAGGAATGGAAAGAAGAATACGAGAGCATAGAGATGGAACCAAAGTTTGACTCTAAAGAATGTTACCTAGAAGCTATTCACACCGAAGACAAGTATGGAGTGACCAAAGTGTTAGCAATAGAAGCAGCCCCCATAGTACAGAAGCAAGAGGAAAGCATGAGTAAAATCGGACCAAGTCCAGATCTTTTTGAGGTTCCAGAGCATTTTAAAAGGTATGAAGTAGAGGAGAGAAAAATAGCCATCCAAATGCCTAAGAGAGAGGCTAGAGAAGGAGAAGCATACGATAACAAGGAACAAACAAAACAAATCATAGTAACGGTGGAAGATGGAGAAGAAAGATGTACGTACATAGGTAAAGATGTGTCAACTGAGGAGGAAGAAGAATTAATACAATTGATTCAAGAATATCGAGATGTATTCGCGTGGACATATAAGGATCTCAAGGGTGTGGAACCCTCTATTTACTCTCATAGAATACCAATGACGGCGGAGGCAAAACCATCTAAACAATGCCCTTATACATACAATGAGGTCTATGCTGCTAAAATAAAAGAAGAAATAGACAAGCTATTAGTAGCTGGATTCATTTATGAAATAGAACACACTGAATGGGTATCACCACTAGTGGTTGTGCCTAAGAAGAATGGAAAACTCAGAGTTTGCATTAACTTGAAAAAGGTCAATGCAGCCACTATACGTGACAGCTACCCATTGCCCATCACTGACCATCTATTGGAAAGAGTTGCAGGGAAAGAAGTCTATAGCTTCTTAGACAGATTCTCTGGATACAACCAAGTAGCTATTGCTATTGAGGATCAACATAAGACCGCATTCGCGACTGAATGGGGAGTCTATGCTTTCCGAGTGATGTCTTTTGGACTCACTAACGCAACTGCCACTTTCCAAAGGTTGATGTGTCATGTGTTCAAAGAATTCCTGAAGAAGAGCATGGAGGTGTATGTAGATGACCTATGTACATATTCAAATCAAAGGCAAGACCACATCCCTGAATTACGGAAGATATTGAATAAATGTCGACAATATAGAGTCTGCTTGAACCCTGAGAAGTGTGTCTTCATGTTAAGACAAGGGAAGATCTTAGGACACATAGTCTCTAGAAATGGAATATCCACAGACGAAGACAAGATTAAAGTCATTTTGGAGCTTCCTAGACCAAAGAATGCAAAAGAGGTGCAAGCATTTATGGGACATTGTGGATACTACCGTCGATTTATCCACATGTATGCCATAATCGCCAAACCCTTGTATGGACTCTTGACTCAATTCATTTGGACTGATGAATGTGAAAAGGCATTTAACGAGTTAAAGAAGAGGCTTAGCACCACCCCAATTTTGAAGACACCGAATTGGAACAGACCTTTTCATATTCATGTGGATGCTTCTAATTACGCAATAGGATGTATCTTAGCCCAGCCAGCAGACGAAGGGACGTTAGATCACCCAATTGCCTATGCGAGTAGACAACTGAATCAAGCTGAGAGGAACTATACAACTACAGAGCGAGAGGGATTAGGAATGATCTATGCAGTGAAGAAATTCAGACACTATCTCTTAGCCAACAAGTTCAAGTTCTTCACAGATCACCAAGCTTTATTGTACCTAGTCAATAAGCCTTGTAAGACGAGAAGACTTGTAAGATGGTTTTTGCTATTGATGGAGTTCGACTTTGAAGTAATAGTGAAAAAGGGAAATACCCATATAAGAGTAGGTCACCTCTCCAGATTAACACATGGAGAACCACCAAGTGGAGTACCTGACGATCTGCCAGATACTTACCTGTTTAATCTGGAAGTGTGTCCAAAGTGGGCAGAAAAACTAATTCCGATACTCAGTCATGGCCCACAACACTCAATCAATAAAGAGAATAAAAAGGAAATTCTGCAGTTGAGGAATTTGCACATTATTGCAGGAAGTGTGTACTATAAGGAACCCAACGGTGTACTACTAAGATGTGCTCAGGAAGATGAACAATGGAAGCTGATTGAACAAGACCATGTGAACAAATGGAGGACACACTGTGTACCTAAGATCCAACCTAGGGACTTGTGCAGAAAGAGACTATACCTCAATCCCCCTCAAGTGCATATAGTGGGGATTCACGCTTTATTTATCAATCCGAGGAGTATCAAAACCTAGCCGAGTGTATGAAGACATGCATTCAAATGATGATCAATGCAAATGAGCTTACCAAAGAGTGCAAACAAGGCTAAGACTATTCCAAACAAGCTTCAACTGTTAGTCATGGTGTCACGATACTTGGAGCAGCAGCCAACAGTAAATTGAGCTTTTCTCTCAGCTCCGGACTCCGAATATAGCAAATATGCATTTCGAAGCTCTCGCGAAGACGCATCCAATGGTGACAGTTTCACTCAATTCTGACCCTTCTACTTCAAGTTATGAGCAAAATAGTGAGTCGCGGGAATGACCTTCCTACACTTCAGCAATTCCTACACTTCACACACACCTTAACCACAACAGACAAACACTTTCAAGGATAGACAACACTTCCTAACACTCTTTTCAAGCAACACACATGCACACAAGCTTACAAGGAAGATGATACAGAGAGGAGAAGATACAAATTTGAAATTCTGTGCTCTTGATTCTCACAATGGCAAAAAAGTCTTTACAAAGAGTCACAAAATGACTTATATACATGTGCCCTAAAAATGGTCCTTTCACACAAGAGAGCGGAACTTTATTCACTAAAAGGCTAATTTCCTACTATTTTACATGGATAAGCTACTAATCTCCATGGGTATGTGTGTACTTGAGCCGTAATGACTCAAGGACTTGTACCAATGAGACTGTACCTCGATTGCAATACAAGTGCATATAGTGGAGTCCTTTGCACACATTTAATTATCAATCGGAAGGAGTGACTTACCAAGTGTATGAAGACATTTGCACACGTGATAGAAAATGAAGTGAGTTAACTATCCAAGCAAGAGAAAAGACTAATACTACCCACACCTACTGAAAAACTGGAAGTGTTGCCGCAAACCTACTTTCAGCAGTTTTGGTTTTTTGAGGTTTTCTCCCAGCCCAGAACTCCGAACATAGGCAATAGGGTACTCGTTTCGAAGCTCTCGTCGAGACGAATCCAATGGTGGTGGTTTCACTCAATTCTGACCACTCTGCTGTAAGTTATGGAAGAAACAATGAATTACGGGAACTACTAACACCCGCGTTTTTGCTTCTCGTAGCTTACGCACGCACTACAGCCACTTAAAACAAGGGGGAAGGGGTAGACAACAGTCCTACACTTGCATTTCAAGCATCACACACACATACATGAGCAAAATGAAGATCAAAATCAGCAAGGAAGAGGCAAACTCGAAATTTCAGAAGTGCTCTTCTTCTCAAAGACAAGAAGTCCTTTACAATGAGTCACTTTTGACTTATATACTAGTGCCCTAAGTTTGGTCCTTTCACACAAGAGACCGGCACTTTATTCACTAAAATACTAACTTCCTACTAATATACATGGGTAATTCACTAATCTTCTGAGGGGATGCATCTAGAGGACTCCTCTAGTGCATTTACAATGGAAAATATGTACAAAAGTGGTTATGTTACAAAAAATTGTGTGTCCAAATCGGAAAAATTTTGGGGCCCGTCTTTTTTCTCTGCTTTCTGCGCTCTTTAGCTCTGCAACACTCTCCCCCTCTTCGTCTCTGTCGTCCCTTGAAAGACTTTGCTTCGCGAACGCGTCCCGTGGGTAGTGTTGTCTGCTTCTTGATCTTGCATTACGTTTTAGAGGCGCTTCAGCTTTTCCACTGCACGCTCCCCTTGGTCAGTGTTGTCTGCAGTTAAACAGACATGCAGATTCGATGGCCTTCTTGATTCAAGCTCTACAACTCGAGAGCCTGATGTAGTTCTCTTGCCTGTTGACTCGTGTTGCCACGCACGCCACCAGTGACTAGGAATGTGCTGTTCTTAGTCACCCTCTTCAACTTTTCAGCCTCTACCCCTTTCTAACTTTTGGTCCTACTCTGATGTTTGAAAAGTCCATAACTCGGGACCCTGGGGTTTAGCTTTGTAGCCTGGTGCGTGCCCCTGCGGGGCTCTGTGCAGAGATGGGTGTTGCGCCCCTGCGGGGCTTCCTGCAGATATATGTTCTTTTTCTCTTCTTAATGAATAGGTTTGGACTTTGATCTTCTTCTTCTTTTCTTCTTGCTTGATTGTCCCTCTACACATCCCTCCTCCTGAACTCTGTCGTCCTCGACAGGCTTTCTGAGGCGACGCGTGTATGTTTGGATGGCGGTTTGCTCTCGTTGGTTCAGCAGATTTGCATGACATATCATAAATTCCTTCCATTGCTTTGACTTCACTCCGTCTTCTGGCGCCTGTCTGTGATCGGCGAAGAAGCTAGTTTCATAGGCCACCAGTCTTGCATTTAAATTTGAAGTCATCTTTACAAAAATTTCCGAATCTATTTCAAAGAAGCCGGTGAAGAATGCTTCTTCGAAAGTCTGCATATACGTCGATGGCAAAAACATAAGGCGGGAATAGTATGCCATAATGGTGAGTCGGCTCGGAATGGTTGATAGATCAAAAATGAGGGCTTCCGACCCTTGCGTAATGCCAATGAAATTCAAAAATGTATACTTCGCGTGCTGGAAGACCTTCAATACTGTGATGAGCATGCTAAATATTTTATTCGTCATTTTGACTGCTAAGTCCGGCACTGTAGCATATTTGGCGATCCAAAATTCCATGGTCTTTACCATATATTCTTCAGTGGGAAGATAATTATGTGGCGGACTAGGTAGTAACGGGTAATTTAGCCACTGATTATTGATGGAGCCTTGACGCTGTGCTTCCCAAAATTGCGTCCAAGAGCGTCTGCGGGGTACAGGACAAAATGATGGATTTACCTGAAGCGCATATGGTGATGCTTCCCACTGTACCCGCAAAGTCGGATTCTTCTCCAAAATTTTCCTTCGCCATATGGGATCCGCCTTCTCAAATTCCTCTTGAGTATACTTGAAAGTGTCATGCTGGAATTGAAGGTTGTGGTCCGGATCTTTATTCGTGGTAGTCTTTATATACATGCGCGTCTGTTCTTTAAGTAGACCATATGGTACATTGAAGGGCTTCAAAATTTGATCTAGCTGTTTATTGTCTATTCGAGCTTCTTTCATTATTTGTATTATTTGATCTTCAAAATCAGCAGTGAGCTGGGACACCAGTAGTGCCCTTTCTGGTCTGCTTAATTCTGCAATGTCGCGTGTGTTAGGTTCTAGTGGAACCTCCTTTTCCGCCCTTATTGGAGAATGATACAAGGGAGGAGAGAGAGGACGTACCTCTTCCTCCACAGTAGCCGTGGTTTCTGGAGGAACTACTGGTGTCCCTTGTTTCTCTTTTAGCTCAATCTGCTCCTGCAGCCGCTTAATGATGTCATCTTTATTCTTGAGCTCCTCTTCAGCCTTGGTAAGTTTTTCTTGGTGTTTGATTAATTCCTGTGCCACGATATGCATGTGATCTGTGTCTTCCTTGCACTGTCGGAAATAATCTTTCTCAGCTTTTTTCCATTTCTTTCGTAGAGCTGCAGTATCATTCATATATTTCTGTTCCCATTTTGCAACTGTCTCTTGCTCCTGTTTGAGCTGATCTGCCATCTTTGTCAACTTTGCTTCCATGTCTTTGATGTCCTCATTTGATTTGTCATTATCTTGCGGTGGTTGATCACTGAGGAGAGCTGTCATTAGCTCTTTGTTTCTGTCCCTTAGTTGGTCTGCTTCTTCCATGCTCACTTTGAGCTGTGACTCGAGTACTTTGCTACGAGTCTGTATTCTTGTTTTCTCTTTTTCCGTTACTTCCAGTTTCTTCGTCAGCTCCGACACTTGCTCTTTAAGGTGGGCATTCTCCTTTTCTAATGTTTTGCATTGTGTTTCTTTAAGGTGGGCATTCTCCGTTTCTTTCTGAAGCTTTTGTTTGTCGAGCATGGCCTGGTCGTAATCTTCATCAGCATCAAGCATCAGTTGTTGAGTGTCGAGTGCCGTGCGGATCATATCCTGCACCACCGGCTTGAGCTGAGCTATATCTACATTCAACCATGTCTTTGTTATGTCCGGTGTTTCTCCTGTTTGTACATCTTGTCCCTGTGCTACATGGATCAATTCTTTGTGTGGTTGTCGGACCTGTAGTTGTACTTTACATTCTGCTTCCTTTTCGACCGTTTTCCGAACTTTCGTGGCACTCCCTTGAAAAGTTACATCCAGAGGGGACGGTTCTGCCACAACCCTAAGTGGTGTGAAGGGTTCTTCGTCTTCTTTCTCTTCTTCTTGAGGCTTGTCCTCAGATATCATTGCATGCGTCTCAGCTTCAGACTTCTCCTCCTTTGTGTGAGTGATGGAGGCATCCTTCGTTTGCATAGTGTTTTGCCCTTCTTCTTCTGCCTTCTCTGTGGTTGCGTTCTGTTCTGCCAGCAATGATTGACTTTTTTCTTTATTGTCAGCTTGGGCTTCGTCATAATTGACTTCATTTAATTCGGCCCACTGGCCATCATCTTTTGATTCACTTTTAATATCTACATCCAATAATGATGTAGTTTGCTTTTCTTGGGCGTCGGATCCGGAACTTGAGTTGTCGAGCCCAATCTCTCGATACCTGTGTACCTTAGTAAGTTTTCTTTTGGGTTTTTGCACTGTTGCAGCCTGTTGATAATGATGACCTTGCACTGGGAGATTGATTTGCCCTTCTGTATACTTGTGAGTCTCCTCCAGTGCTTGAGTTAAATCTTCTTCCGTAATTTTCCTGGGTCCTTGAGTGGTGGTGGTAGGCAGCACATGTACCCTCTTTGGTTGTGGTGCTTCTTCTTCTTTCTGCAGAATTTCTCTAGGCCGCTTTGTACCTCTCATGGTTCCTCTCATCCTCGGTTGCGAACTTGTTTCTGTTTCTTCTGCTTGCTTACTCCCTTTCTTTTGTTTTGGTACTGTAGCACTCTTGACATATTGAGCCAGCTCCATTGAAGATGGCATCTCCCTCAAGTACTCTCGCATGCCCAATGCATGGTAAATCATGATTGTGAGGGCAGTGGTTCCATTAAGGAATTTTTTATTCTCCCATTTCTTCTTGGCCTCGAACAATCTTTCCTGCACGTATGGTGTGAGATTTACCTGATTGCCGATCTGTTTTGTGGCATGAGACAACAATTGGACAATAATTTTTTGAGGGGCCGTGTATCTGTTCATGCTCGGAAAACAAAAATGTTGATGAATCAACCTGACCTCCTCTTCAATATCCACTCTATTAATGTCGACAAAGGTTCTAGTATTTGCTCCCCGAATTTCTTCTTTGGCCGTGTTGACACCATCTTTCTCCCATTCAAAAGCTTCTTTGATTAAGTCGTGGGAGAACTGAATGACGACCCATTCGCCATTCTTATCCATCACATTGGCTTCTGGCACCAATGGATCATGTAGCGCTGGTCTCAAAGTGTTCATGACTTGGGTACATCGTTGGAAGTCCGGCTTGTAGATGGGTAGCTCGAAATACTTGTGAATTCCTGCTTTCTTCAGGATATCGATTGTAGATGGCATGCCATGTAAAATCTTGTAGTCCTGGGACATTATCGGAAAGTGGTGATCCGTGTCCATAATCTTTATGTTGGCCAAGAAAAGATACTCTTCCACTGGCTGCTCTTCTCTGAACCAGTGGCCTTTAGCCTTCGTAAGACATTGGGGAGGAAATTCTTGGACCTCCTCTTGGATTGTAGCTTCAGAGTCTTCAGAAGCCATCTGCACTTAATATAGAGTGTTAATCAGTATCCATATATTTTTTTAGCAAGCCTCCTCCATGTGTTGATTAATCATTTGATATTGCTCCGAGTGCATGGTGCTGTCCCTTTCCCATGGGTGTGAGAAGGGTAATACCTGAATTTTTCATATATTTTTTATATTTTTCGCTGAAAGGAAAACATAAAAGTCAGTCCAAAGCCGAAGCGTAGTGTATGTACATAGTGTGTCCATTCCTATCGGTTTACAGTTAAGATCTAGTCTCACTTTGGAGATCGTGCACCACTAATTTGATAGTGTACATCCTGTGTCGAATGCTTGGCCTTGTAATGTGGCCCTATCATGCATACTTTGGGTGCATCAGACACAACATGAGTGCAGTCGGGTGCTTCATCTCCTCGATCTCTTGCTCCTTGTGGTAGCTTTGGTTTCCACGCCCATTTTGAGAACACTGAGAAAGGTTGTCGGGTTTTCTTGATTCGTGTAGTTGTTGGTGTTCCATTTGTCTTATCCCTTGTCCGATTGAATTTGGCCTTTCTTGGCAATTCTCTCTGATGATTCACATGTGTTGTTGACTTTTGCCTCGTCTGCTGTGGTGTTTCTTCTTTGGTCTTCACATGCTGTTTAGCTGCTTGTATGACCTTTTTGGGAATCCATATCTGATGTCGAGATCTTTGAGCTTCAAGCAGGGGCTTGGAAATCCATACTTGTACTGGTTCTTTTCGTTTGTAGTTCTTTGTAGCTGATTTGGTGATGTCCGTTTTCTTAGAGGCGCTTGTAGACAGTTTTTGACTCTGTACCTGCTCCTTTCGTACCCACATATATTTGGATGGTGGTCTGTTCGAGTATCTGCTTGTTGGTTTCCAATAGTGCGATCTTTGAATGCTTTGAGCCTGTTTAGGAGAGAGCGTCTCCTCGATGGTTGGTTGATTCTCATTTACTTCGGGTAGCTTCGACGCGATAGGGGATGTCGGAATGATTAAAGTTTCAGTTTCTATGCATTTGCTTTTTGAGGGTTGAATACAGTCGTTACTATTTTTCGTCACTTCTTGAACTTCCTCTGATCTTTGTATTGACCTGGCTTGGTTACATGGTTTCTCTTCAAGCAAGCTGAAAACCTCTTTATGCCCTATCGTGGCTGAAATATATCCTTGAGCCAGATGGATACATGCTTCTGTTTCAATGATCCAGTCTTGTCCCAGAATGAAGTCTTCCATTAAATCGTTATCCTCACATACTAGGACTCTTTGTTCCATGGAGGAATTTCCTATGTGGAGGGACACATTAGTTGTTCCAATACAGTCTAGGGTGTGACCTCCAATTCCTATTAGTTTGGCTTTCGTGGGATTCAATTCCAAATGTAATTCATTTGCTATTCTCTTCCGCATACAGCTGAGGCCTGCTCCTGAGTCTATCAATGCGTCTATCAATTTATACTCCGTCTGACCAATCCCTAGGTTTAGGTAAGGTTGTGTTTTACATATACCTGTGGCGTCACCATTTTTGACCTGGTAGTTTGCCATAGGGATGGGCTCCTCTCCTTGGAGATAGCGTTCATCTCTTTGCCTGATCCACTCCTTGCGTTTTCTAATGCGTTCTAGGGCTTCCTGTCGTGCTTCTTCTCGTATTCGTTCCTCTTCCCTTTTCCTACTTTGGGCTCCCAACAGTCTAGCTAGCATTTCATCGGTCAGAGGCTCCATAAATCGTTTCACTCGGCATCCACTGATGTAATTAGGAAGAATGTCTCCGTCTAGTGTGGCGAGATTGACTGCACCACTAGTGGAGATTCGATTTATGATCAGGGGACCATATCCGCGTTTTTGGAGCTTCTTTGCATGCTGTTTTAGGGTGTATACTAGGACTAAGTCGCCTTCTTTTAGTCCCTTATCTTTAATATGTGAGTCATAGTATGCCTTTTGTCTCCGTTTAGCGGCATAGATGCCTGCTACCGCTTGCAATCTAGTCTCATGCAGCTTTTCAATTTGATCTAATTGCTGAGACAATTCATGACCGTTCCACTCATATTGTTGAGCTACTTTTAATGTAGGCACTAAGAAGTCAATTGGCAAGATTGCATTCTGCCCGTACACTAGGTTGAAAGGTGTAGTTCGAATGGCCGTTTTGTATGCCACCCGGAAGGCCCAAATTGCGTGATGCAATTGTTTGTCCCAATCTGACCTTCCATTATTGACAATCTTTGTCAATACCGTACATAGTACTTTGTTGGAACTTTCAGCCTGTCCATTGGCTTGGGGATGGTATGGGGCAGATTTCTTATGGATTACTAGGAATTCATTCATAAGTGATTCTATTACCTCATTTAGGAAGTGTGTTCCTCGATCACTCACAATCTCAATAGGTAATCCAAAACGTGTGAAAATATGCTCAAAGAGAAATTTTGCAGTTGTTTGAGCATCATTCTTTCTAGTAGCCTTGGCTTCTACCCACTTAGTCAGGTAATCGGTGGCTACTATGATGTACTCTGCATGTGATCCTTTCGCAGGTGGGTTGATTGGTCCTATGAAGTCAATTCCCCACTTGGTAAATGCTCTCGCACAAACCATGGGTCTCAAAGGCATGTCATCTCTTCTAATGGGATATTTTGCTCTCTGGCATGTTTCGCAGCTTCTCACATATGTTTCAGCATCCATGTGTAGAGTTGGCCACCACAGACCTGCAAAGAGAATCATCTTGACAGTTCTGTCTGCTGAAAAATGACCTCCAGCAGCTCCTGCGTGAGCCATCTCTAATATGGGAAGATATTCTCCTTCATGCACACACAATCTGAGTTGATTGTCTCTTCCTCGTCTAAACAGTTGTTTCCCCATTATCACGTAATCCTTGCTCATTTCTTCTAGGGATCGCTTTCTTGCTAGGCTAGCTCCTATTTCGTGCTCTTTGGTTTTGAGGAATTGTACTAATGAGTTGCTCCAATTAGGCGCTATGGTCGAAAATGGTAAGGACATGTGATCCTCAGGGCTAGTTTCTTTGCATTCCATACAATTACTTACATCCTCATGAACGTCCTTGGACATATCAGGCCAATATACGCCTAACCTCTTTAATTCTCGTATTGTTCCCTGCATTCCTTGATGGGTTTTCCACTTGTTTATGTGTGCCTGGTTCATCAGTTGTTTTTGTTCATCCTCCTCGACACATCTCAATAACACTCCGTTAGGTTCCTTATAATATACGCTTCCAGCAACAATGTGTAAATTCCTTGTTTGAAGAATTTCTTTTTTGCTATTTCTGTTAATTGGATGTTGAGGGCCATGCGTAAGTATAGGGGTCAATTTTTCTGCCCACTTCGGACATACTTCTAGATTAAACAGATAAGCATCTGGTAAATCATCAGGCACTCCGCTAGGTGGCTCTCCGTGTTTTAACCTAGAAAGGTGGTCTGCTCTCACATGTGTGTTTCCTTTTTTGACCACTACCTCAAAGTCAAACTCCATTAGTAACAAGAACCATCGTACCAATCTCCCTGTGTTGCAAGGCTTATTGACTAGATACAGCAAGGCTTGATGGTCAATGAAGAATTTGAACTTGTTGGCTAAGAGGTAATGTCTAAACTTCTTCACTGCGTAGACCATTCCTAAGCCCTCTCTTTCAGTAGTCGTGTAATTTCTCTCTGCTTGGTTTAATTGTCTACTCGCATAAGCGATTGGATGATCAAGCTTTCCTTCATCGGCCGGTTGAGCCAGGATACATCCAATTGCATAGTTAGAAGCATCAACATGAATATGAAAAGGCTTGTTCCAGTTGGGTGATTTTAGAATTGGGGCTATACTCAGCCTCTTTTTAAGCTCGTTGAAGGCCTTCTCACACTCGTCCGTCCAAGTGAACTGAGTCAATAGACCGTATAAGGGTTTGGCTATTATGGCATACATGTGAATAAACCTACGGTAATATCCACAGTGTCCCATAAAGGCTTGTACTTCTTTAGCATTCTTGGGTCTTGGTAAGTCCAATATGACTTTAATCTTATCCTCATCTGTTGATATTCCATTCTTTGAAACAATGTGTCCTAGGATTTTTCCTTGTCTTACCATGAAGACACATTTCTCAGGGTTCAAGCAAACTCTATACTGCCTACATTTGTTGAATATTTTCCGCAGTTCCGGTATGTGTTCTGGTCGTTGATTTGAGTATGTACACAGATCATCTACGTATACTTCCATGCTTTTTCTCAGAAATTCTTTGAAAACATGACACATCAATCGTTGGAAGGTGGCTGGCGCATTAGTGAGCCCGAAAGGCATCACTCTAAATGCATAGATTCCCCATTCAGTCGCGAATGCGGTTTTATGCTGGTCCTCAGTTGCAATAGCTACTTGGTTATAACCAGAGAATCCATCCAAGAAGCTATAGACCTCCTTGCCGGCAACTCTTTCCAAAAGATGGTCTGTGATGGGTAAAGGGAAACTATCTCGTATAGTTGCTGCATTTACTTTTTTCAAGTTGATACACACCCTTAGTTTTCCGTTTTTCTTGGGCACGACCACTAGTGGTGATACCCATTCTGTGTGTTCAATCTCATAAATGAATCCTGCCGCTAGTAGTTTGTCAATTTCTTCCTTTATTTTTGCAGCGTAAACTTCGTTATACGTGTAAGGGCGTTGTTTAGAAGGTTTTGCATCTGCTGTCATAGGGATTCGATGAGCGCATATGCCCGGTTCTACACCCTTGAGGTCTTTGTACGTCCAAGCAAATACATCTCGATATTCTCGGATAAGGTGGATGAGTTCCTCTTCTTCCTCGTCTGATACGTCTTTCCCAATATACGTGCACCTCTCTTCTCCGTCTTCTATCGTTACAACCACTTTCTTGGTTTGTTCTTTGTTATCATAGGCTTCTCCGTCTCGTGCTTCTCGTTTAGGCATTTGAGTTGCTATTTTCCTTTCTTCCACTTCGTATCTTTTAAAATGTTCTGGAACTTCGAAGTGGTCTGGTTCAGGTTCCACTTTACTTGTGTCCTCTCTACGCTCGTGCATTCTTGGGATAGTCTCAATTGCTAAGACTTCTGTCGGTTTTTCTTTTGATTCTTTTTGCATAGTTTCTAAATATTCTTCTTCAGAGTCGAACTCTGGTTCCATTTCTATGCTTTCGTACTCTTCTTTCTCCTCTTCCTCTACAATTTCTCCTGCTTCTACTTCTTGGAGGACAACCATGTAGAGGTTCACATCATATCCTTCCTCGTCTGTACAGTCGTTCATCGTCAATACTTCTTCATTCACACAAACGTCTAATGTGGCTAGGATTTGCATCCAGCCATGTGGTTCGAAGAGTTCATCTGAAAAAATTTGAGGCATATAGTCAGGGTCTTCTACCGGTCGATAATTAGGGTGCCCTATTGGCCACATTTGTTTTTTACACTCCTCCTTCTTGGCTTCTTTGCACATCCACAACTGGGCATCCTCGTGCATCCAAGATTGGTCACTTGATCCAGCACTGTGAACGGATAGGTCGTCTTCCTCTTTGTGGGCTGGATTCCATTGTAATGGAGGGACATCCCGATAAGCGAATGTGTGCAGGTTTATCTTGGTAGTGTTCCCTTGATGTTGGAGATATAATGAATCTCTGCCCCAATCTTGTACTACTCGCATCTGTCGCATGAATGGTCGTCCTAATATCATTTCGTAATTGTTTGCTTTTTCGAACTTACATATGGCCAATGTGTGTTCAAACTCTACTCCACACGTGGTTAACCTAATTCCCTCCAATATTCCTAGGGGTCTCTCCACATGTCCATCTGCTAATTGTAGCTTCATGCGCGTGGGTCGTAAGGCTGGTTTACCCCACTTTTCCCAAATTTCCTTCGTTGCAATTCCTACTCCAGCTCCAGTGTCTAAGATGGCCTTGGTCATGTACCCATTGTAGGTGACAGGTAAGCACGTATTACCTTCATCCCCTTCGCTAAATTCTCCTACTTTATCAACTGGGACTCGTATTTTGGAGTGGTTTTCTTTTTCCTTTCCTTTCATTTCTCCTTTCTCTGCCGGTGATTCTATTTGATTTGCTAGCTGTCTCCATAGATGTGGTCTAAGTTGAAGCAACTCTTCCACCGTCAATTTACATTGCACCTTTGTTTTCTTAAGTTCTGTTAGATTGTGTGAACTCTCTTCTGAGTTTCCTTTTTCTTTCCCATGCACTGTGGGTGCTCGTATTATTACCGACTCTCTTTCATATTCTCCCATGTAGTTAGGCAGCGTTGAAATGCTCATGGTTTCCTCTCTTCCTTTATCAAATCTTGACACTTCCTCATATGCTTCCTCTAGGTTATGATCATGATGACTATTTGCTCCAATTATTTCCTCAAAAGGAGGTGGACTGATTCCATCCTTTTTCCATTGCTCTTCTCTAATTCTTTTCCACAAGTCTTTGGACCAATCTTCCTCTAGGTCGGGTATTATGGATACCTGTTCTTGTTCATTTCGATCATCTTCCCGACTAGGTTCCTTATCCTTAGGTTGGATACACGCATCATATAGGTCCTGTGCGATCCTTGTTTCAGGCAAAATTGGGATAGTTTTTTCTAGAGTCGCCTGTGCTACTTCTATGAGTTTTTTGCATATCGCCAGTCTTTCTTTCTCTAATTCCCCTTGAGGATAGAGTCTTTCATGTTGTTCTAGGTTTGGTCCCATTTTGATTCTAGCTTGGTATGCTTTTAGCCACATGTCCAATTCCTCTGGCTTTGGGTCAGCTAGAATTGATCCTGGCTTCTTTGCCTCTGAGCTAATTGGTGGTGTTTCAGGGGTCTCCTTATGCATTTGTTGTTCGTTATGTTTTCTAGAACCCTTTGCTTGTTTTTTGCTGTTTTGGCCCTTGTTTCTTGCCCATTTCTCTTTGAGCTTTTCTCGTCTTTCTTTCCATTTTTGTACTTTGGTGTTTTGGGTATTCTCACATGAGTTCTCTGAATCCTCGACTATCTGAATGTTAGCGTCTCCTGTTTTATTGTTCTCTAGTTTCTCTTCAGGTTGTTTTCCTGTTTGTTGTTTTGCTTGAGCTCTAGTAATAGCTTTCAGCGGTACAGTGTACTCCTTATCACTTCCAGATTCTTCTATGACCTCTATTACATTGATTGGTGCAGGACCTTGAGTTTTTGTAGGGTTCTTAGGGCAATCTCTGAAAAGATGTTCTTTCCCACAATCACTACAATATCCTTCCCAAATCCTGGGTGGTGGAGGGTTGTAAGGTCGAGGACACTCCCGAATGAAGTGATCCCCTCCGCATCTATAACATGGTCCTCTCTGCACGGGTGGTCTAATAGGAGGTCTCAATGGTTGTTGTGTTTTGGGCACTGTATACATTAAAGTTGCAGTTTCCGCTCCATAATTCTGATCAAATCCTTCATATCCATAATAGGCCACGTCATATGCTGGTTCATATTCCATCATGTTGGCTTCATATGGATAGTACTCTCCTGGTGGAGGTTCATACCCTTGGTTGGTTGATTCTACATTGGTCGCTATTGAAGCTGGTATTATGGCTCTTTCCAAGTTTTCTTCCGGTTGAGTATACTTCACAGGTACAACTTGTTGAGGTTGTGACAATTGTGGTCCCAATACTGGTTGTGGTGGTGGATACGATGCTTGCTCGTATTGTCTCTGTGCTCCTACCGGATACAAGTTGTATCTAGGCATCTCCCTACCAAGCTCTCTAGGTGGGTATCCATAAGGTCGGTATTGTGGTGGATTGACAGGTCGTGTTTGCCTATTAAAGGGACAGTTCTCAGTTGTATGATTGGTATATTTTTGCTCGATGTGGCAGTATGAAGAAGTCCCTTGTTGTTGCTGTCTGTTGTGGGGATACATTGGTTGTGCACCAGCTCCTCCTCTGGCACACAAGTGTGTGGGATGTTCTCCTCCACATAAGTTACACCTCCTCAACATAGGCACTCTTTGAGCTGGATATTGGTAAGCTCTCTGTCCTTGGACTCCTAGTTTCTTCGCTAATAGTTCTGCTAGTTCTTCCATATTACTAGAATTGGACGTCACTGTGCTTCTTGAGTCTTCTGATTTTGTGAGGTCGGTAGTACCTTTGAGGTCCTCAGCAAGGTTATCTTCCAAGTCGATGCACTCTTGAAGACACTCACTCAATGTTTGCAGCCTTTTTACATACACTAGGGTTCTTAGGGTCCCGTTAGAGAGTCCATCTAAAAACAGTGAAATCATCTTTTGTTGAGTCGGTCTCTCAGCCGTAGGACATCTATCCACGTATTGATTGAATCTTCGGGCAGCTGTCTTCACAGTTTCATTAGGGTTTTGCTTAAAGCTATGGATTAAAGATGCAGAATTGTGTTTAATCCCTCTCTTTGTGAATTCTCCTATGAATTCTTGAAGGAATTGTTCCATGTTTCCAAATCGATTGGGATCTAGAGGTTGGAACCAAGTTAGAGCTGTTCCTGTGAGGGTGAGTCCAAAAGACTCATACTGCACAAAGAAGTCCTCTACTTGTTCTGCTCTTAGAACTTGTTTAAATTTGGCAATATGATCATATGGCTCCCCTGATCCATCATAATGGTTTCTCATAAACTTAGCTACTTGGATTGGTCTCAATCTCCTCATTGGTTCAGGTGGTCTGGGCATTGCAGGGAAAACCGGGACAGCTGGTCGTAATGGAGGCATTCCTGGCTGTCCTCCCACAGGTGGTCGCGGTCTGACCGGTGGTCGGAAATGGTTCCCCATCCCCGTGTAGGTCTGATTATGTGTGTGCTCACCTGGAGTTGCAAACTGTACATGAGTACGGTTGGGCACACTTCTTTGACTGGTCTGTCCTGATGTGGTATGTTCCGTCTCTGGTTGATTTCCAAAAGGATTCTGCGAGGTAGTTGCCTGCTCCCTCTGAGGAAATACAGGCGCACCCATATATCTCAGCCGAGCCTTGTCTAGGACACCTACAGGCCAATATCTTCTTTGATTCTTATCTAGGTAAGTGAGTCTAGTTTCGTCATCTGGGTCTTTCAACTCATAGAATGTCATGGGGCTCTCTCCTATTCCTTGAACAGGTACGTCAGTTTGAAGCAACAAGTCTGCTCCGTGAATCATGTAGACTTCCAACAAGTAGTCGTCTTGAGGTATCAAGTCTCCTCTCAAGACCCGTGATACTTGTGATCTGCCTCTAGGGGTGGTCACTAACTCTTCAGAGTTGTTGGGATCCATGAACTCTCCTCTTTCATTGATCCTCTCCGGAAATTCAGTTACTATATAGATGTGACCCAGTTTGTCAATGTAAGCACCTCCCTCGTATTTGACGGCTGGTCGTGGTATGATGGTGACATCTTGTGCTGTTGCCATTCTGGCAACGGACCTGTTTAAGCCATCCAGGTAGATTGGAATCTCCTGGGCATTTGTGGATACATATTGTAAGGCAGTGCGGTACTCACCTTCCACTGTAGACATGAAGTTCCTATGTGGTGCTGGACCTTGCATGTCTTCCGATGCCATGGGTATGTCTTCCTCAGACTCACTAGAGGTCTCTGAGTAGACGGAGTGGTGACTGACCTGAGCAGTGCTTCCTATAGAAGAGATGACGCTCCTTCGGCTACTTAGCACTCTTCCTGACCTCAAGTTCATTCACACACCTAAGCCTCCCTTTATACTTCTTAGATTCCCCTTGGTTAGCTCTCCTAAAGGCTCAAAGTGTCTGACTAAAGAAAGGGTTTATTTCGGCGATACCACTTCCTGACGATACTGCTCTCGGCGATACTGCTTTGACTGCGATACGATACCAGAATCCAATCGATACGATACTGGACAATCACACGATACGATACGAGACCATGCCCACGATACGATACCAGGCACAGAGGCAATACGATACCAGTGTGGTGTCGCGATACTACTTTGGGAAGCAGACGATACGATACCCCTGCTGCACACGATACGATTCTGGAACTATGACGATACGATACTAAAGGATTCCAACGATACGATACCTGATCTTCTGCCGATACGATACCTGTGACAGTATCGCGATACTGTCCAAGTGAGTGCACAAAACGATACCGGAGTAGTGTCGTGATACGATCTTTAAACTTCGACGATACGATACTAAGTATAGTATCGCGATATTTCCCTAGGAACACCACGATACGATACTAGAGACTCTAGACGATACGATCTCACGATGGTGTCGCGATACTGTCCTTAGTGGGAGACGATACGATATCACTGTAGTAAGCGCGATCGCGATATCGACTTGGCTACACGATACCAGAATGGTATCGCGATACCAGGGTCGATGACCAGCGATACGATACTACCGCAATGGTGCGATCGCGATACCAACTCAGGGTCACGATACCAGTGCGGTATCGCGATACCAAGTTAGGTATCAAGCGATACGATACTGACGGCGAATATCGCGATACAAGGGAGTTTTGGTATTGCGATACCAGAACTCAACCGATCGCGATACTCAAGCCAAATCACAAGAAAATGTGGAAATTTTCTCACCCCCTTGCCGCTCTTACACTCCTCCTCCCTTCTAGGCCTCTCTATCACACAACAACTCAGAAATAACTTCTCTTTACCCCCCCCCGCGATACTGCGCACTGTTTTAATCACGTTTTGTGCATGTTTCAAGTGCTTTGAGTGAATGATCTCGATAAGAACTCACCTTTGTCTGCTCTAGCTTGCCCTTTGGGTTCAAACTCTCACTGAAACAGCCTCGAACGCACGATACCAGATCCACGATACCGGTCGCTGTCGCTCACGATACCAGAGTTCCAGCAAGTGTCAAATGAGTCAATTTTTTGGGTTTTTATACTTTTTGGGACAGAACTTGAAATTTTGGTCTATTTTTGGTGAATTTTTTTGGGTTTTTTGCCTATTCCTACTTCTCCTCTCCTCTCTACTCCTCTCCTCAACTAACCCTAACTCTTCCTTCTCTTCCCTCCTCCTACACTTAAACCTAAAACTTATCACACACACCTCAAGGATGAGAAGTGACAAGTGCTGAAATGGAATACTACTCGTCAATGGACAAATTCACCTCTACAAGTACGATTCGATCACACTTGCTCTCTAACTATCACGAAGGCAACTTGGTGGAGTGCTTCCCCGGCAACGGCGCCAAAAACGTGTGTACTTGAGCCGTAATGACTCAAGGACTTGTACCAATGAGACTGTACCTCGATTGCAATACAAGTGCATATAGTGGAGTCCTTTGCACACATTTAATTATCAATCCGAAGGAGTGACTTACCAAGTGTATGAAGACATTTGCACACGTGATAGAAAATGAAGTGAGTTAACTATCCAAGCAAGAGAAAAGACTAATACTACCCACACCTACTGAAAAACTGGAAGTGTTGCCGCAAACCTACTTTCAGCAGTTTTGGTTTTTTGAGGTTTTCTCCCAGCCCAGAACTCCGAACATAGGCAATAGGGTACTCGTTTCGAAGCTCTCGTCGAGACGAATCCAATGGTGGTGGTTTCACTCAATTCTGACCACTCTGCTGTAAGTTATGGCAGAAACAGTGAATTACGGGAACTACTAACACCCGCGTTTTTGCTTCTCCTAGCTTACGCACGCACTACAGCCACTTAAAACAAGGGGGAAGGGGTAGACAACAGTCCTACACTTGCATTTCAAGCATCACACACACATACATGAGCAAAATGAAGATCAAAATCAGCAAGGAAGAGGCAAACTCGAAATTTCAGAAGTGCTCTTCTTCTCAAAGACAAGAAGTCCTTTACAATGAGTCACTTTTGACTTATATACTAGTGCCCTAAGTTTGGTCCTTTCACACAAGAGACCGGCACTTTATTCACTAAAATACTAACTTCCTACTAATATACATGGGTAATTCACTAATCTTCTGAGGGAATGCATCTAGAGGACTCCTCTAGTGCATTTACAATGGAAAATATGTACAAAAGTGGTTATGTTACAAAAAATTGTGTGTCCAAATCGGAAAAATTTTGGGGCCCGTCTTTTTTCTCTGCTTTCTGCGCTCTTTAGCTCTGCAACACTCTCCCCCTCTTCGTCTCTGTCGTCCCTTGACAGACTTTGCTTCGCGAACGCGTCCCGTGGGTAGTGTTGTCTGCTTCTTGATCTTGCATTACGTTTTAGAGGCACTTCAGCTTTTCCACTGCACGCTCCCCTTGGTCAGTGTTGTCTGCAGTTAAACAAACATGCAGATTCGATGGCCTTCTTGATTCAAGCTCTACAACTCGAGAGCCTGATGTAGTTGTCTTGCCTGTTGACTCGGGTTGCCACGCACGCCACCAGTGACTAGGAATGTGCTATTCTTAGTCACCCTCTTCAACTTTTCAGCCTCTACCCCTTTCTAACTTTTGGTCCTACTCTGATGTTTGAAAAGTCCATAACTCGGGACCCTGGGGTTTAGCTTTGTAGCCTGGTGCGTGCCCCTGCGGGGCTCTGTGCAGAGATGGGTGTTGCGCCCCTGCGGGGCTTCCTGCAGATATATGTTCTTTTTCTCTTCTTAATGAATAGGTTTGGACTTTGATCTTCTTCTTCTTTTCTTCTTGCTTGATTGTCCCTCTACAGTATGCATCTAGAGGACTCCTCTAGTGAATTTACAACGGAAAATATGTTACAAAAATGGTTAGAATACAGAAATAGATTGTGCAAATCGGAAAAATTTTGGGGCCCTTCTCTTTCTTTGCCTTTTGCTCTTCTTAGATCTACAACACTCTCCCCCTCTTTGTCTCTGTTGTCCCTTGACAAGATTTACTTTTTGTCTGTGGTGTTGTGCCCATAGTCGATCACTGCCCACCTCCATGGAAGTTGTAATGATGACGTTTTACCAGTGGGCAAGGAACTGATGATAACTCGGGACCTGTCGTATTGGTCATGGCCTCTTCTTTTCTTTTCTACGCATGCAACCCGTGGAGTTTGACTACCTGAGATTTGTAGTCTAGTTTGCCAATAACCTCTTTAATTATGGGTTGCTATGTTAAGTCGGGCTGCCACGCATGCCACGAGTGGAAGGTATGAGGATGTGGTCCTTCAACCTTCGATTTAGACCTTCCAAAGACCCAGATGTTGAAGGGCCTTCTTGTGATTCTAGAACCGCCGGATATCTTCTTGCACTTCTTCATGGATACTTCCTGGCCCTGGTTCCTCCTTCCCTCCTACGTGCTTTTCCTTGATGTGTGCCCCTGCGGGGCTCTGTGCAGAGATGGGTGTTGCGCCCCTGCGGGGCTTCTTGCAGGGATATATCTTCAAATATGATCTTTTAGTGAAGCTTCTTCCTTTGTCTTCTTCTTTTCTTCTTTTTGCTGGACTCTCCCTCAACACTGCCCCCTCCTAAACTCTATCGTCCCTGACAGGCTTTGGAAGTCGACGGGAGTATGTTATGTACACTTTTTGCTCTGTTTCATTAAGCAGATTAGCTTCACGTATCATGAGTTGCTTCCACTGTTCTGCTTTCACACCATCATGTGGTGGCTGTCTGTGGTCAGTGAAGAAGCTTAGCTCATATGCCACTAATCTGGCATTCAAGTTGGATGACATCTTTAAAAAGATTTCTGAATCAATTTCAAAAAAACATGTGAAAAAGGCTTCTTTGAATGTTTGCATATATATACTCAGTAAAAACATTAGCCTAGAATAATATGCCATTATTGTAGGTCGGCTAGGCATAACAGACAAATAAAAAATGAGGATATCTGTTCGTTGATTAATACCAATGAAATTCAAAAATGTGTAAGCCACGTGCTTGAACACCTTCAAAACTGTGAGTATCATGCTGAGAATTTTATTCGTCATCTTGATAGTTAGGTCGGGTACTGTTGCATAACAATGCAGCCAAAATTCGATGGTTTTTACCATGTATTCCTCTGTCGGTAGATAGTTATAATGTGGACTTGGAAGTAGCGGATAATTCAACCACTGTTTATTGATCACACCATTCTTTTACATATCAAAAAATTCTCTAGTTTCTCTACGATGGGGTAATGGGCAAAATGAAGGATTTACCTGTAATAAGTATGGTGTTGCTTGCCAGTGCACCCACAATGTAGGATTTCTCTCCAAAAATTTTCTTCTCCATACAAGCTGTGCAGCTTCAAATTCTTCTTGAGTATAATTGAATGTGTCATCTTTAAAATGCAACTGCTCATCTGGACTTCTCTGTGTGATCTTCTTTATGTATTGCCTTGTTTTCTCTTTCAATAATCCGTACGCAATGTTGAAAGGCTTCATTATGGTATCCAAGTCTTTGCCTTTTATTTTTGCTTCTTTCATTACTTTGATCACTTCATTTTCAAAATTCTCTGTCAACCGGGACACCAATAGTGCCCGTTCCTTTTGACCTATTTCTGCAGTATATGGCATTCGATGATCATCACCTGGTTCCGCCATCTTCTCTTTAATTGGAGAATTATAGATCAGGGGAGATAGAGGATGTATGTTGGCAACAGTCACGGAACCGAAGGAGCCACAAGACAAAGAGGGTCGGAACGAAGAGATAGCACAAGCAGACACAGTAGCCAAAGAAGATCTGGCAAGTAGGCCATCTAAATTTTTCAGACATCAAGGAGTGGAGCACACAAGAAGAAAGAGCAAGTAGGGAGCTCAAAGATTTTTACGACAAATCAACAAAGAAAATCCCTACACAAATAGTGATTTTAATCACTAAAAACCATTGTAAATACCATTTCGTATTTTTGTAGCTCCATTTTGTGCAAGCCAAGGAGTCCTTGAGCTTGAGGAGCCTTAGAAGTGCCTACATATCAATTTTCATATTTTTTAGATCTCGTTTGAGCCCTCAAAAGAGCCCTGGAACCTAATTTTTAACTAGGCCGGACACTAGGTCTGGACAGGGCCAAAGCTAGTCAAAAACTTTAAAAGGAGCTAGAGAGCTCATTTTTGAGGTTAGATTGTAATTGAAATGAACTTGTGAGAGCTTTTTGAAAGTAATCTAAGAATTCCATTGCTTCTCACTCTTTGTCTTGCCGTGTGTGCGCGTGTGTGTGTATGTGTGTGCATGTTTGTGTGCTTCTCACTCACGCACTTGTGCCTCCACTTGCTCGAGGTCTTCATACCATCCTCATGTCTTCCCGGATTGACATTAAAGGAGGTGCTACTCATCACTGATCTACACCAAATTTTGGCGCCGTTGCCGGGGATCGAGCTTTGAGGACGAGCGTGTGATGGTAAGACGTAGAGTTGAGACGTTGGCGTCGTAGGTAATTTCTTTACTCTTCTTGTTTTTCTCTTCCTTACCTCACCACCATCATCATCCTCACCATCTCCCACCTCCATCTCCATCATCGCAAAAATTTCAGTTTTTTTATCATATCTCCTTCCTCCTTTCATTTCCCTCATTCCACTTGTGAGAGAGAGCGAGAGAGCGATATTGTGTGTGCAGTTTTTGCATGTTTCTTGAGCTGTTTTGCAGGTATATGCTGCATCATCTTCTCCAGTACTCCGCGCAGGTACGGAAATCTTGGCAACTGTCTCGGTGTCGCCGACCTCTATCAATCGGGACCGACAGAAAAAATGCTCCATTTGCCAAACAAAGTACAAAACCATGATCTACAGGCCTAGAGCTTCCCAAAACTGTGTTTAGATTTTTGAAATTCATCAGATTTCCGTCAATCGCGATCGACCTGTCAATCGCGATCGACCTGTCAATCGCGATCGACGAACCACGACCGACAGACCTGTCAATCGCGATCGACCCATCAATCGCGACTGACAGCCCACGACGGCTCTGTCAATCGCGACCGACAGAGTCAACGACCGATTGACCACGACGGACAGATCATACGCGTGACACGTGTCAATCGCGATCGAGTCATCAATCGCGATCGACCCATCAATCGCGATTGACAGCCCACGACGGCTCTGTCAATCGCGACTGACACAGTCAACGATTGTTTGACCACGATGGACAGACCCTCGCGACCGACCTGTCAATCGCGATCGACCCATCAATCGCGACTGACAGAGTCAACGACCCTTTGACCACGACTGATTGACTTTTCGAGCCACGTGTCAATCGCGATTGACACATCAATGGCGACTGACAGCCACGACGGACCTGTCAATCGCGATCGACCCATCAATCGCGACTGACAGCCACGACGGACCTGTCAATCGCAATCGACACATCAATCGCGATTGACATGTCAATCGCGACTGACAGAACTTGCGAACGTGATAGAAGGGCAAATTTGGCCAATTTTTAAGGAAAAAAAAAAAAAAACCTAGTGGTCTAATTTTTTGGGGAACTTTTAAGGGTTTAACATAACATTGTGAGGCCGCAACCCAAGTAATTCAAGAATTCCTGTCTGCCTAAGTAAACTGTTTTGAACCCTGTTTTAGCACCTAAACCCTGATCGGACATAACTTCCTCATACAAAATCCAATTGCTGTGATTCTTGTTTTGTTGGAAAGCTCGTGGGAAGTACAACCAAAACTTCCACTGGTTATGTGAAAATTAAGATCAGGATTATTAGATAGGGTTTTTTGAAGTTAATCATACCTGAGGTAGGAAAACTGAGGGATCCTTGGGATTGTTTTTTATAAAGGCAAGAGATACATTGGTCGGTGAGTTACATGCATGAAAGTGGTCTAGTCTGTCATTTGAATTTAACTCTGGAACTAATCTTTGGACTGATGCAGGTCTATTGAGAAGCAATTGAGAGCGTCCAAGCAAGGGCTTTGTGCAAGCTTGAGAATCAACTTCTCGAGCACTAAAAAACAAGGATCAGCAAGAAAGGTCGGAATATTCTCAACTCCCCTTCGTCAATTCCTAGCTTAGGCTAAGAACGACTAGAGGTAGGAGTAAGTTAGGGCGATGATAGGCAATTATCAAGTTGAAGAATACCTAAACTTTCAAGTTCAAGCTAAGGACATAATCTTTGTACTGTCGAGAACTTTAAAGGAAAAGAACTTAACGTGGAACGATCAACTTTAAGTGCGGAACTACACTCAAATATACCTTGCGACGTGATATCAGACAAGAATGTTAACACGGTAATCAACTAAAAAGAATCAAGTAACTGATACAAAAGAACTCAGCAACGAGGTTGTACTTGGGCAAATTTGGGCTATTCATTTAGGCTTATGAACCTTAGATCAGGGCGACATCTAGGGAGAGATATACAAAGCCTTAGGTCTTCAGAGGCTAGTGTCAACCACACTGCTAGGTCTTGGGCCCAGCAGTTGAGCCACCACTCATACTACCCTAGCTCTGAGACTAGTGAATCAGAGATGTCTCAAGGCATGGACAGACCTACGGGAAGTTCAGGAGTGCCATACTTGCACAGGGTAGAAGGCCCTTACAAAACGCAGTTGGAATACCTTAGGACCAACCGATTAGGTGCTAGCATCTATGAGGACGGCCTAGGAAGATCTATGGTACAGATTAAGAATCCTGATCAATCCATTGGACTAGAGCGCCCAGCTGTCAAGTTCGAAAACGGAGCGTACTTAGATAAGAAAGGGACAATATATGTAGTCACCAGTCATCCAGATAGGACTGATGAATTTGGGAATGAGATCCCAGGAACGGACTTAGGTGACCTAGAGCAGGGAAGCACGGGTGAAGAACCAAGGACCCCCCGAGGCAAATCTGTTCTCACTAGGATTATCACACCAGAGTGGATTCCCCAAGATAATAAGAGCATAGATCTGCTTCTGAACCGAGAAACTGACGAAGCCTTTTGGAGGTATAAATCTGATTGGCCAATTGATATAGGAACAATCATGATCTATGAGTTTAAGGATCCTGATAGCCCACACAGAGTGACCTACTTAGATCACGCTTCAGAGAGGATCTTTGTGGTGACAGAAAATGATAGGCATGCTTATACTTGGAAAGGTGAAATTATTTTCCCCCAACCAAGATCAAATGTGTCCTATGGTCACCCTGGAGCGGGAACATCCCAAGCTCATGGAACTCAAAGAGACAGAAGTAGAGATAGGCCAGAAGTAAGCTTTGCTAACCCAGGGGGCAGAGAAAGAACGAGGATGGAAACAAATAGAGTAGAGCCTGAGGTACATAGAGCCCCAAGAAATCAAAGGAATATGGAAGACTTCCCTCTACCACGACCTAGAGAACACACTAGGATTTTGAGACCAACTTAGTTAGTCAAGTCCATGAAAAATTACTTCGATGGCACAGGAGACCCATACGATCATGTGGCAGAGTTTAGGCAAGTCTTGAGAGCAGAACAAGTGGAGGACCTATTCACACAATATAATGCCTTTGGTCTAACCCTTAGGAACACAGCCCTTACGTGGTTCCAACCATTGAATGAGAGACAGTTCAGGAGCATAGACCAACTCCTGGAGGCTTTCATTATTGAATTCTCTAAGAGTGGCATAAGACATAACACTTCCTCGCTGATTCACAGCTTCAAGCAAACCCCTCAAGAGACCGTGAGACTTGCTGGAAGAAGATTTAGGCAATACTTGGAGAGATGCCCTGTCCCTGAGCTACCCACACCAGCTAAGCAAGTGGCTTTATTCTTGGATGGATTGCTAAGTACCAAATTGAGGTCATATGTGTATCTGAAGGACCCTAGGACTATAGAAGAGTGTGTACGCATGTGCATTGACATCAAGGATAACCTAGGGGAGGAACTAGAGCTTTCCAAAATCTACAAGGACTCAGATAGTGCCTCTAGCCTCTCTTCCACGCAATCCACATCAATTGAGGAACTCGCTGAGATAGTGGCACAAAAACTAGGCGTCTCTAGCAAACAGATCCCAAGGTTTGCCCCTGTGAAAAGATGCTATACTTGTGGTGGCGACCACAGGGCGAATGTATGTCCCATTATGGCTCAACCCCAAGTAAATCCTAGTAGCCAATACTGCACCATAGAACGGAGATACACTAATCACACAACACAAGACTGCCCATACAATAAGCAAGCGGTCAGGCAAACCTACCCTCAGCCATACCCTCAGTAGGGAAGATACCAGAATCAGTATCCACCACAACAGTATACTAGGCCTCAGCAAAATTACCAACCACAATATCCGGCCCAACTAAGACCCCAGCCAGTGCTAGCACATCAACCATCTGCTCCTACTAATGTAATCCCTGTAAAGTATGCAGCTGCAGAAGAAAACCTGAATAGGGCCATAGTGCCAGTAACCCCATTGCTATCAGAAAGTGACCCCAGTGACCATAGTTTCGATTCTACACATGTTGATAGACCCCAGGCCTACTACATGCAGTCTCCTGAACATGGTGAGTCTTACTATAGTGAAGAGCCAAATGAACCTAGTTGGGAGTCAGATTACACAAACGTCATGTATGCAAACCCCAACCCTAGGCCTCAACCTAGGCAACTAAGACCCCCATTCCCTAAAGGACCATGCTACAGATGTCAGGGAGATCATCTCATTCGTGATTGTCCCTTGCCTCCACCTCCACAACCCCAATCAGTGATGATCCAGGGCTATTGCCAGGAATGTGGAAAGGAGCATCTCTTACGAGATTGTCCAAAGAATCCTAGCAATATGCCAAAAATAACTCCCATTAATGTTATTGGGTTAGTTGTAGACTCCACAGGAAGTGTGATGTCCACTAAACCAGTGCAAGTGATCACTAGAGCTCAAGCATTGCAGCAAAATCAAGGGGTAGGCCAGGAAAAGAGCCCAGATGTTAGTGAAACAGAGAGCATGACAAAGAAAAGGACTAGAGCTTGGAAGGATAGTCGTGAAAGAATGAAAAGACAATGGGCAAAAAAGATGAGTGAACTCGAGGAAAGCCTCAGAGAAACAAAGGCCAGGATAACTGAACTCACATCTCAAACTCCCTCTCACACTACCCCACCTCCACCATTCCCAACTCCATCCGACCCGCCACCTTCCAACCCGCCTCACCTACTTCCACCAACCCCTAGAGTAGGATCAGTCCTAGCAGATCCCACTCCCGAGGACCTAAACATGATGCTTAAAGCATATCAGGCCAGAATCCAAGAAGGGCCAAACGTAACTGATCATGAAAAGTTGTTACCCAAGAGCAGAACTAGAGCTAGAACGAACCAAAATTTGTGCTAAGATGGTGGAATTGGCTCAGACCATGTTTGAAGCCAGTCGCCTATTTAACATCTCTAGTTCAGCGAAGACACAGTTGCACTTTGATGGACTGTTAGAAAGAATAGAGAAGCTGATTGCACAATCAGCAAAGGAACCCGCCTCTCAACACAAGGACAAGGCAAGTGAAAGAGTAAGCATTCCTACTCAGGAAGCCTATGTGCCTGAAGCCTATGTGCCTAACTCTACGGAGCCAGACACATCATCTTCTATGAATCGGTTCACACCAGAATTCCTACGCGAGATTCAAGAAGACAAATGGGCTAAGGAAAGTGAAGTCCCTCCTCCCATTGAACTTGTGGATGATGCACATGACCAATTCCCACAAGACATCCCATCCATTTATGAGAAGCAGGAGAGCACCCACTCTCAGGAAAGACTAGACTTTGAGTCTAATTCTTTACAAGAATTACCCCACTTCACAGGCCCATGGGAAGCTAAGTCTACTTGTATGAGGGCACCCACAGTCATGGTACGAAATGAGGACTCAGTCTTACCTAGGAACACAGAGGTAGTGAAAAACACTAAAGTGCAGTGCAATCTCAAGTTAGAAGAGCTACTCAAGGTTAGACCTGAATTATGGAAACATGTCGCCAAACAAGTACCAGCGATAGTGAAACCTCATTCCCAGGTAGGATCACATAGGACAGTGCCAGAGATACCCTTGGATAAGATAGGAGACATGTGTGAAGGTGAAGAAGGGAACACCTATCTTCCCATTACCTACCAGGGGTACACCACCAAGGCAATTTTGGACTCAGGTGCAGGAGTTGCAATTGCCACCACTTCCCTATGGAAGCGTTGGGGCAAGCCAGCACTCAGGCCCACGAGGATGAAATTACAAATGGCCGATGGTCACATAGAGAGACCCTTAGGATTGCTAGAAGGAATAACTCTCACCACTTGTGGTGTCGAGTTTGATCATACATTTGCTATATGTGATTTTAGTAAGAACCATGCCTATGAAATGATCTTGGGACGACCTTTTATGCGACAGTTGCAAGTGGTACAGGATTGGGGAACCAATTCTTTGTACCTGCAGCACTTAGGTGTTACGACCAAAGTGAATCTCAAAGATTACTCTCATAGAGATGTCCCTCCTATCCAACGGAATCCCATCCATAGAGCCAAAGATGATACAGAATCGGTGCATTCCATAGGGTCAGGATCCTCATGGATGCATGAAGACACCCACTTATGGATGTGTAAAGTAGCAGTAGAAGAAGAGAAGAGAGAAGACGCCAGAGAGATAGGTGCAAAAGAAACACATAGATCAATTCAAGACCCAGCTTATGCACCTGTAGTTTTTCCTGACGAAGAATTTGAACACCACGGCTGGGCAGAAATCCTAGCAACAATGGATGTAGCCATCAATGAAGAACAATGGACACCCCACTGTGATGAGGATGGCTATGACATTTCAGTCTTCTCCATAGAGCCAATCATGGGAGAGGCAGTGTTAGAAGAGTGTGAGCCTAGCCCTGATGCATTTGAAGATGCGAGCGACTCCGATCTAGAGTCAATCATTATGGATCCACCTTTTGCATCAGATGAAGAATATTTCTATAAAGTAGAATTTCAACCCCAGAGGCACGAAGAGCTTACAAAAGACATAAGGCTAGCCACACATGTAACCCCTAAGGAAGGAGGAAAGAAAGGGAAGAAGAAAGAAGTCACACAAGAAGAGGAGGAATATTTGTTTGAGGTCCCAGAAAATTTTAAGAAGTATGAGATAGATGACAGGAGAGTCATGATCAGAATGCCTAAACGAGAGGCACAATCAGGAGAGGCCTATGATAACAAAGAAACCACAAAGAAAATTGTGGTAGCCATGGAAGAAGGAGAAGAGAGATGCACTTACATAGGACATGACCTGACGGAAGAAGAAGAGCAAGAATTGATAGCCTTGCTAAGAGAATACAGAGATGTGTTTGCTTGGAGTTACAAGGACTTGAAAGGTGTGGACCCTGACATATGCTCACACACCATCCCCATGACCTCAAATGCCAAACCCTCTAAGCAAAAGCCATATACATACAATGATAATTACGCTGCCAAGATCAAAGAGGAGATAGATAGACTCGTTGAAGCTGGATTTATCTATGAAATTGAGCACACTGAATGGGTATCCCCCATTGTAGTGGTGCCCAAAAAGAATGGTAAATTACGTGTATGCATTAACTCAAAGAAGGTCAATGCAGCCACAATTCGAGATAACTATCCGCTTCCTATCACAGAGCATCTCTTAGAAAGAGTAGCAGGCAAGGAAGTGTACAGCTTCCTTGATGGATTTTTGGGCTACAATCAAGTGGCCATAGCTCCAGAGGATCAGCATAAGACAGCTTTTGCCACAAAATGGGGCATATTCGCCTTTCGGGTAATGCCATTTGGGCTTACCAATGCACCAGCAACCTTCCAGAGGCTGATGTGCCATGTATTTAAGGAGTTCCTGAGGAAGAATTTAGAAGTCTACGTTGATGATCTTTGTGCTCATTCCAACATCAGACAAACCCATATTCCTGAACTGAGACAAATCTTTGACAAATGTAGAGAATATCAAGTCTGCCTAAACCCAGAAAAGTGCGTTTTCATGGTTAGGCAAGGTAAGATTTTAGGACACATAGTGTCAAAGAATGGCATATCCATCGATGAAGAGAAAGTAAGAGCCATAGCCGAGTTACCTAGGCCAAAGAACATCAAGGAAGTACACGCCTTCATGGGGCATTGTGGTTACTACCGCCGGTTCATTCACATGTATGCTGTCATTGCAAAGCCCATGTATGGACTTCTGACTAACTTTGAGTGGACTGATGAATGCGAGAATTCCTTCCAAGAGCTTAAACGAAGATTATGTTCAGCACCAATCTTAACCACACCAGACTGGAATAAGCCATTCCATGTTCATGTGGATGCATCCAATTATGCTATTGGGTGTGTGCTTGCTCAACCTACTGGTGAAGTTAATATGGATCTTCCAATTGCCTATGCCAGTAGACAATTGAATGTAGCTGAACGAAATTACACCACTACTAAGAGAGAAGGCTTAGGCATGGTATATGCAGTTAAGAAATTTAGACACTATTTGCTTGCAAACAAGTTTAAATTTTTTACTGACCACCAAGCATTGTTATATCTCGTGAACAAGCCATGCAATACAAGAAGATTAGTAAGATGGTTTCTCTTACTAATGGAATATGATTTCGAGTTTGTGGTAAGGAAAGGGAGGACTCATTTGAGAGCGGATCATCTCTCTAGGCTCACATATGGAGAAGCCCCACAAGGAGTGTCAGATGACCTTCCTGATGCTTACTTGTTTAATTTGGAAGTGGTGCCGCAGTGGGCTAAGCCATTAGTGCCAGTATTGACGTACGGGCCTAGCCACCCAGTAATAGCCACACAGGATAGAGAGGTAGTAAAAGCTCAAAAGTATCACATCATGGCTGGAAGTATGTACAAGCACACATATCAAGGGATCTTGGCTTGTTGTGTAGAAGAGGACGAGTATGCGAAGTGGTTGCAATTAGCACATGTAGGTGCATTAGAGCAACACTACTCAAAGCGATGAACCCTACAGACACTACGGAGACTCGGAGTGCATTGGCCGACTATGGAAGATGATGTCCAAAAGTTGTGCAAAGAATGCCCAATCTGCTGCACTAAACCACCTGTTGAACATGCCACTCTTTATCAAGTGTCCATAGTGCCGGATTGGAGTGAACCACTAGTATGCTTTCTGAGGACGAAAACATTCCCTCCAGACATGACTCTGACTAGGAAAAGGAGTTTAGAACAAGAAGCCCAGGATTACTCACTCATTGGTGATAATCTATACAAACATGGTAAAGACGGTTACCTGAGACTATGTTTCCATGAGAGTGAATATCTCAAGATCTTGGACACTGCTCACCAAGGTGTAGCAGGAGGACACTTTGGACTAGATCGGGTGATCAAGGCAATACTATTTGTGGGCTTCTGGTGGCCGACCCTTCACATGGATGCACATACCTATGTGAAGAGGTGTGACGTCTGTCAGCGAGCTCAGCCTCCTATACGCAAAGATGAGATGCCACTGAAACCTATGATGGGTGGACGTGCATTCTCTAAGTGGGGAATAGACTTCGTAGGTCCTATTAATCCCCCAGCTAAGGGTTCCCATGCAGAATATATCATTGTTGCGACAGACTATCTAACAAAGTGGGTAGAGGTAAAAGCCACAACGAAGAACGATGCTCAAACAACAGCTAAGTTTTTATTTGAGAATGTGTTCACTAGATACGGGCTACCTATAGAGCTAGTTCGTGATAGAGGCACTCACTTCTTGAATGAAGTTATTGAAAATCTGCTCCAAGAATTCTTGGTAGTGCATAAGAAGTCTGCTCCCTATCACCCTCAAGCAAATGGCCAGACTGAGAGCACCAACAAGATCTTATGCAATGTACTGATGAAATTAGTGAACAATAAACGCTCTGATTGGGACAAACAGCTACACCATGCTGTTTGGGCATACCGAGTCGCCTACAAAACGGTACTCCAAGCCACCCCCTTTCAGATGGTATTTGGCCAAAATGCAGTGCTACCTTTGGACTTCTTAATACCTACACTGAAAATAGCACAAGAGCATGAATGGACGGGTCATGAACTCTCTTCTAGACTTTTTGACCTTGAACGATTAGGAGAAACAAGGCTGAGGGCGGCTGCAGGGATATATGCAGCTAAGAAACGACAGAAGGCATATTTTGATGCCCATATTAAGGATAAAGGCTTGAAAGCAAGAGACCTGGTACTAGTCTATACTTTGAAACAACATGCAAGGAAACTAGAGAAAAGAGGTTACGGACCCATGATAATTAATAGGATCTCAACGAGTGGAGCAGTACAGCTGGCCACCTTAGAAGGTGATGTTCTTCCAAGCTACATTAGTGGATGCAGGGTCAAGTTGTATCAAGAACCACTCACAGAGGAAATGCTAAGTCGACTCAACACTGCTAAGAAACGCAAAGAAGAAGAAAAGCGGATTCGAGAAGAAGCTCAAGCAGAAGCCTTAGAGCGCATACGGAGAATGAAATTAAGAAGACAAGGTAGAGAGCAACCTAGGCCAGATGCATATGCAGACCAAGGATATCATGTGGCTATGTGTGAAGCTTCAGGTATCAGCTCTCATAGGATAATTGATCGACGTCCTTTTATAACCTTAGATATAGGACAAGGAAAAGGTGCAAAGACTGTAAGAGCTTTGATTGACTCAGGTGCATCCACTAGTGTTGTCAAGTTATCTTACTGTCAAGAATTGAAATTAACTGTCGATCCTATAGAAGCATATCTCATAGGATTGGGAGGTGTGGAAACCCCTTGCATGGGCGATGTGGATCTTCCCATCTCCATTCAAGACGAAGTGATGACAGTCAAAGTACTAGTGTGTCAAGATGAGGACCTCACTGAGCCTCTTGTCTTGGGTTAGGACTGGATCTATGATCATGCAGTCAACCTCAACCTAAGAAGTGGACTTCTTCAGGTATGGGTAAATCATAGCCGAATTACAATTGAATTGGAAAAGGAGGCACTCAAGGAACTAGGTAAAGCACAAACTCCTGGTCCTTCCAGGGGCACACCTGAAGTTGACAATGCTATTTTTGTCCAACACTGTATGATGCTGAAAGAGGCTTGTCTCAACAACGGAGCCAGGGAGAGGACGGAACTCCCTTCTTTTCCAAAGACCAGAAGGTTGCAACAATCAACGGCAGATCAAATACAGAAGAAGCAGAACACTACCGATATTGGATGCCAAAAAAGGGAGCAAAGCAAATTGTTTCATCCATGGAAACAAGTATGGAGGCGAAAAGGCGAATTCCCTGTTCAGACCAGGCGAACCCCACGCCCAAAACCTCTTATTAGTAGTCAACTACACGACACTAATAAGAAGTCCTTCATTAATTCTTCTGCAAAAGTGAAGTCTATTTGGGTACCCAAGAAGTCAATGAAGGCCAGCCCACAATCACGACAAATCTGGGTGCCTAAGGCTTGCTTGCGAGCTCAAATAGCTACACCACGACCGCAACCGGTACAACATGTTTCACTCACTCGAACATCTGAGGCCCAGTCTTACACCTCACGCACGGACACATATTCTTCCATGAGCACTAGTAGAATCACTGGTAAATGGGTCCCTAAAAAGCCTCATCTTCAAGCAGATACCCCTATCAAACTCTTCAGAGTCTCCACAAAATCAAGATCAAAGCCCATCCACTGCCTTTGGCAACCTAAAACTTGTAATAAACCCCCGGACCCCAGTTGTAAATCCATGCCCACCTACTAAGTACGCCACTCTCACACTACATCATTCCACTTAGTTCTTAGGTCCAACCAATTCCTAACTACACACACAAGCACCGAGCACTTATTAACCTACTAATCTCTCCCAGACCTCATGATAATGTTGTAATGAGGACAAAAACGGTTCTAACTTGTCCTTTACAATGTTAACACATGTTTCTATATTCTCTACAGAACCAGCTAGCAAGCAATAACGATGGCAGAAGCTGGAGGCACCAGTTCCCAGGCAGGGTCCAGCACACAGATTGTGGACATTGAAACTATTCTTCTGGAACCGCCACTCACCGAAAGGCCTCAAGAACTTCAAGCGGTGCATGTCCTTCCTATCCAGGACCCTCCTCAGGGACACACTTCTCAAGTGGGGAAACATGCTCATTGGTTCAGTGATGTAGCAGGGCCATTGGGTGACGGCACCTACTTCTGGGAAGCAGAAATTGAATTTAATGGCAAATGGGGACGCTACCACTTTTTCGCTCGGGAATTCGAGAACTATCAGAATGCAGAGGTAATGCGATCAGTTTGGACCAAGGCAGGCCTGGATAGATATTTCAGAGCACACTTGCCTAAACCTGATTTTCTACGCTGCTCCTATTTCATAAGTACCATAACTCCTAGCAGGGTCAAGGGAGGCGATAGTACTTTTGTACTACCATCATTGTTGCCAGGACACGAACTCAAGAGATTCAAACTAACCCTCAATCTGGTACGAGAGGCATTGAACATGCAAGGTATGCACATTCCCACCGAGAAAGAAACAATGGTCCTGGGTAGGATGAAGCATAAGGATCTCAATAAATTGAAGGACATGGCGGCAATGACGCCTACCATTGCTCTCCACTTATGAACAGTTATGCAACATTTTTCTTTTCCCGCACAAGAGCGATTCACTATGCCCCCTAAGAAAATATGGTTCAGCTTATACTTGGCAGAAACAGAGAACCTCACCCTCAACATACCGCACTGGGTCATCGATCAGATACACCTAGCCCATCAGTGCTGGAATAAGAAGCAGAAAAATGTACTTCATGGCTGTTGTGCCCTAACAAGAATAATTTACAGGTGCCTAGCATATGACGTGCCCATTCAAAGAGCACTAGTGTGGTCCAGGGCCCAAGAATTCCAAAGGCGACTATCAACAGCGGGTCCTCCATCGAAGAAGATGAGAGGGGGCGTCCAATTACCATGTGCTCAACCAAGGGGAGCCACTACCACACCTGAGGTGACTCCTCCTCAAACTAGGTGTGTTCGGCCATTCACCATTCGTCTTCCCAGACCAAGTACAGAAGGACCCAACTTGGTGTTTCCCCCCCCTCCATTAGACTTGGAATTTCCATAGGGATTTACTCTCAATGACCTCACGGATGAAGAAATTGCCAGGCTGATCTACGAATCTAATCTTGAAACAGAAGCAGACCAGGCCCAGGAACCACACCCCACCACAACAACACCAGCCCCGACACAACCAGTCGTCGTAGAAGTCGAAGGAGATGAACAAGAGGCAGGAGGAGGAGAAGAAGAAGCCGACGAAGAACAATTTCAAGAATATGATGAACTCTCAGAGCTAGCAAGTGCCCCGGCATATTCGGCACAAATAAAAAGATTGTACCAAACCATGAAGCGAGTTCAAGAACAACACAAAATGTCACTTGAATCAGGCAAAGTGCTCATGAGCCAATTATTAGCTGAGGAAGGTGTGGACGATATGTTTATCGAATCCATGAACCTGCACGAAGAGGAAGTCGGCTTGGATGAGGCCATACATGAGGCCATGACATACATTAATCGATTTGAGAAACGTGTGCCTGCCCGCCCTAAGCGATTTGGAAAACAAATACACATCAATGTATCAGAACCGGAAGGCAACACGCAAACAGAAGAACATCAGGAGGAACCACTCTCCCCACCCACCTCACCTCTCGCTACACAATTCACCTCACCAACCGGCACGACCACGCCCGTTTCTACCACTACCACAGTTGTCATGGGAATTCCTCTCTCTCCCAGTATCCAATTTGGAGGAGTTTCCATGCCCACCTTCACGACACTCTTCACAAATATCACTTCCACCCCACCCACTGTCCCCATTTTTACAGTCACACACACATTTGAAACAATGGAGACATCACCCGCCACAGTACCACCCCCACCCCCCACACAACCTCAATCTCCCATACCCCCTCCACCTACTTCACCACTTGACTCCACCGCATTCACAACTCCCTTCCCCTTCCCCATTCCCCCTGCATCTTCATCTTTACCTGCATCTTTTAATGTAAATAGTATATTCTTGTCATTACATCATTGTGTATATCAACTTCAGCGTGAGTACAGGGATCTACAAAGCCGCCATCATCAGCTGACAACAAACCATCAGCAACTACAAACACGACTCTTAAGGCTAGAAGAAGAAAATGTGGAACTCAACCAATGCCACACCACTCTCGAGCAAGCCCATCAAACACTCCTAGAGACACCCCCACCATCAGCAGAAACCGGTGTCAAACAACTCGAAGCCTTGCTGGAGGTGTACCAAACAGATAACCTGAGAGTCCGGCGTAATTTAACTCTACTTCGAAAGCATATGGCTACAACACTTGAAGAAAATAAACGGTTGCAGAAACAAAATGAAGAAAACTTGGAAGCAGCCATGGAAGGTTCCCTCCATGAGATCGATCCAGAACAGTTCAAAGCGGTTCCCACAGAAACAATGAAAACCATCTTGGAAAGTTATGCGGATTTATTAGACACACATGATGATTTGGAAAGGGAATGAGATGAGCTACGTAGCCAGCTCAGAGAAAAGGAGGCTCCAACCAAGGTAATAGAAACGGCCTCGACTTCAGAGGAAGTAAAGGCATTGACAGAGCAGGTGGCTGAACTCCAAAAAAAGTTACTAGAATATGAAAGGCAGCCCTCCCCAGTTGTAGAGCCCGAACCGGAGGATTTAGTACCCATTGAGGTGGATGAAACATATGAGGAACCATACGTTCCCATGCCAATGCCAGGTGGTGCACAGACCTCAGAAGGACTGGACACATTAGAAGTTGAAGTACCTGAATGGATCCAAACACTCGAGAAGACAGCAACAACCCATGAAGATAGAGTGGCCATTCAAATCCAATCTATGGCAAAGTTAGAAGACACCATCATCAAGTCTGGATACTTTCAACGCATGTCTCATCATAGATGGATCGGCACCAATGATGATCAATATGTGCCATATTGTGTGCTCCTTGCGGATTACAATGCAAAGATTCAACGCAGTTGTGGCAAACGTCCAACTTTTGCCACACAATTTGGGCCAGAGGATATCCCAGAAAGTGCAAAGAAAGGCTCCATTTATCAACCAACCTGGAGAATCCGTCTTCTTGAAACCTACCCGGAAATGGTTCGTACCTGGACTAACATGCCCCTTTTTATTAAATACAATCCTTGTTATGTTCCAGTATTCCGCCGGCGCACTTGGCCAGAGTTTACCATTGCTGTCAAGAATGTCAAGGGTTGCGCGAAGTGGTTAAATTATGTTTATCTAGCACCGCCACAAGGCCCTCCCACTGTAAATTACATGATTTCTACCATCAGACACTGGAGCACTCGACTACGGAATACCCCCGATGTGATGGCACAAATGTGTATGAAAATCTTTGAACTAATGCTGATCACCTTCAGGACGTTCAAGAATATTAAAGACCCCCACTTCTCAGGTGTCGGATTTCTTACAGGAAATCAAGATCTGGTATACGACATGAGCACAACCCCATCCATAGAGGTAATATATGCTTGGCACGCCAGAATAAAGTACCTCCCAACTTGTTTTAAACAGACATTTGAGGAGATGTTCATAACGGGATTTTGGGAATATCACTCAGAAATATTTGTACCCAGGCCCTCACATCTCCTCCACTTATTCGCTGTGGAGAGAACCATCTATTCAGAACAACTGCGGGTGCCACATCCGGACGTACCAGGACCAGTGAATTGGGATGCATTATTAACAGATCTAGCACGGGGGCTCAGATTAGAAGAACATCACCTCGCTTCCGACGTTGTCCAATATTACGTTCAACGAGCATCTAGACAAGGGTCTGTCAGGGGCGACAGACGCGAGAGTGGGGGGGTGTTGGCAGCAGTCACGGAACCGAAGGAGCCACAAGAAAAAGAGGGTCGGAACGAAGAGATAGCACAAGCAGACACAGTAGCCAAAGAAGATCTGGCAAGTAGGCCATCTAAATTTTTCTGACATCAAGGAGTGGAGCACACAAGAAGAAAGAGCAAGTAGGGAGCTCAAAGATGTGTACGACAAATCAACAGAGAAAATCCCTACACAAATAGTGATTTTAATCACTAAAAACCATTGTAAATACCATTTCGTATTTTTGTAGCTCCATTTTGTGCAAGCCAAGGAGTCCTTGAGCTTGAGGAGCCTTAGAAGTGCCTACATATCAATTTTCATATTTTTTAGATCTCGTTTGAGCCCTCAAAAGAGCCTTGGAACCTAATTTTTAACTAGGCCGAACACTAGGTCTGGACAGGGCCAAAGCTAGTCAAAAACTATAAAAAGAGCTAGAGAGCTCATTTTTGAGGTTAGATTGTAATTGAAATGAGCTTGTGAGAGCTTTTTGAAAGTAATCTAAGAATTCCATTGCTTCTCACTCTTTGTCTTGCCGTGTGTGCACGTGTGTGTGTATGTGTGTGCATGTTTGTGTGCTTCTCACTCACGCACTTGTGCCTCCACTTGCTCGAGGTCTTCATACCATCCTCATGTCTTCCCGGATTGACATTAAAGGAGGTGCTACTCATCACTGAGCTACAACGTACATCTACCTTGTCAGTAGGACTCTTTGGTCTTGGCTCTACTGGTGTCCCGATGGATGCTTTCTCTTCTGCTTTGGTTTCTAATTGTGCAAGGCGTGCAGTCTTTTCTTTGACTTCTTGCATAGCTGCCATGAGTGCCTCTTTGGCCGCAAGTAACTCGTTACCAATCTTTGCTACTTGATCCATATTTTCACTGTAACTTACTGCAAGTTTTCCATTGGCCGTATTCAGTTGCTTTTTTAGCTCATTGGTTTCTTGAACGTACCTACGTTCCCATTCTTCTCTTAAGGCTTGCTCTTGCTTTAGTAAATCTGTATATTTCTCAATCTGATCTCTTAGTTCTTTCTGGTCAATAGCTGTAGTCTCTTGTTTTTCAATAGGCTGGTCATACAGTAATGCCTTCATTAGTTCTTTATTGCGGCTACATAAGCTATCGTTTTCCTCCATGTATACCTTCAGTTGTGTTTCCAGCAGATTACTTTGAGCTTTCATCCTCTCTTTCGGCTTCGCTGGCTTCATGTAGTCTTTGTAAATCCGTCAGTTGTGTCTGTAGCTGATGATGTTGTTTCATCAATGTATTACATTGTTCCTTGACTGTGGTTATCTCCCTATCCTTAGCTGAAATTTCTTGTTGGGCCTGGATGAGCTGTGTAGACAATTGCTCACTCATGATTTGAAATTGATTCTTTTCCCTCATGGCCTTGTCGTAATCCGCATCTGTTTCCATCATTTGCTGTTGTGTGTCCATGGCCGTTTGTATCATTTGCTTGACTACTGGTTTTAAGTGAGTAACATCAGCGTTTAACCAGGTGGTAGGGATGCTAGGTTTTTCACCTGTGGTAATATCTTTCCCTTGTGCCACATGCAACGTAGTATTGTGGGGCTGCCGAATATGGAGTGTATCCTTGGCTCAGCCTCCTTGTGGTCAATCTTACCTTGAGGGGTATCATCAGGTACTTCAATCACAACTTGTTCTGGATTTTGCGGGAATCTTTCTTCTTCATCCCTGCATGTTTGTATTTCTTCTTTTACCGGGTGCACTGCATCCTTATTTGTGATTGGAGCTCTTTGATGCTGATCTTGGACTGATCCTTCAATCGAATAATATGTACTGGTTCAGTGGGTGCTTCTTGGTTGCTTTCCTTTGACTGTTGATTGTCAGGTGTGACTTCAACCTGATTTATTTTTGTCCATTCTTCGTTGTTCATTTCAGTTCGTATATCAGTGTCTAGGGTGTTCTTCTCTGGGCTGGATTCTTCATTAGAGCTAGAATCTTCTAATCCCAGTTCTTTGTATCTGGCGGTTTGTTCTGGAGTATGTTCTTTATCTTTTGGTTTCTTTTCCTGGCTTGCCTGTCTGTAATGATGACCTTGAACGTTTAAATTTACTTGCCCTCGCATATATTGATGCGTTTCTTCTAGGGCTGCCGAGAGGTCTCTTTTCACGATTGGTTCTTGTGTCATAGGAATCTTTGGCAATATATGTGTCCTCTTTGATTGTGTTGTCTCTTGAGCTTCTTCCTCTATTATGCATTTAGTTCCTCTCATGGGTTTCTTTGAACTGGTTCTGACTTCTTCGTTGGAGAGTACCATTTTCTTTTTCTTTGGAACAGTCGCTGACTTTGCATATTTTGCTAGCTCTGTTGAGGTTGGCATCAAGCGTAAGCAATTCTTCATGTCAAGTGCCTCATAAATGAGTAGGGTCAAGGCCGAACTGCCATTCAAAAACTTTTTCTGACCCCACTTTTTCTTCGCTTTGAATAGGTGATCCTGAATGTATGGAGTCATATTTACTTGGTTTCCCACTTGTCTCATAGCATGTGAGAGTAATTGCACAACAATTTTTTGGGCTGGTGTGTATCTATGCATACTCGGGAAACAAAAATGTTGGTGCACTAAACGAACTGAGTCTTCAATATCTGTTCTATTGATTTCCAAAAAGGTTCTCTTTTTGGGATTGTGACATTCATCCTTGACATTGGTAAGACCATCTTGATTCCATCCAAATGCTCTGTTGATTAGCTCATGAGTGAATCTAATTGTTTTCCATGCTCCAACTTTGTCAAGCACTCTTGCTTTCGGGACTGATGGCTTATCTGAAGCAGACTGTAGCGTATTCATTACTTGTGTACATCGCTGAAAATCTGGCAGATATATTGGTAGTCTGAGGAACGCATCGATGCCTCCGCATGTCCAGACATCTGTCATGCACGGTAATCCTTGTATGATAGACTTGAAATCTTGTGACATGATAGGGAAGTAGTGATCCCTATCCATGATCTTGATAGTTGCCATAAAAAGGAGCTCGGACACTGGTTGATCATCAAGAAACCAATGGCCTCTTGCTTTCATGATTGATTCGAAGGGAAGAAGCAGGACCTCTTCCTCTTGCGTAGCCTCGGAATTGGAAGATGCCATCTGCACTGAATATATAGCAGTAATCAGTGGCAAGCTGGCATCAAGAATCATCTCCACTTATCCTTCATTACTTTGGCAATTCTCCGAGTGTATCGTGTCGTCCCTTCCCCGTGGGTGTGAGAAAGGTAATACCTGGAATTTTTCATACTTTTCTATATTTTATGTTTTTGTCTGGAAGAAAACAATAAAGTTAGTTCATAGCCAAAGCAGTTATTGAATCTTGAGTTATTCTCTTAGATTATGTACAAGTGCTCTCCTATTCCCCAAGGAGGAAATGTGCTTCACTATCCTGAAGTAGAAGAAGAATGTGCCAAATGCTTGGCCTTGTATTGTGGCCCTATCATGCATACTTTGGGTTCTGGTAACTCCAAATGTGTGCAACTCAAATTACTTGGTTGATGCATACAGATTGTCTTGCCTTTCATCATCCAAATCCGATTTACTCCCTTGGGATAGTCTGTATCCCTAGCATTCTTGTAGAATGTTGTACTTTTCATGTAGTACTTTTGCTTCGTCTTCTGTTCGAATCTTTGAATGATTTTTGTTGCATGTCGAGTTTCCTGCTTTGTCTTGTAGTGGTTTATCTTCGATCGTTTTGCCTTTCGATCATACTGATTCTCCTTGTGCCTTGGCTCCTCCTTTTTGATGATTGTCACTCGGTCACATGACTTGGGAATCCATATTTGCGTTTGGACCGGCTGGGCGGCTATCACCTTCTTTGGAATCCATACTCTAGCAATTCCTTGTGGAACTGAGTGTCCAATGTGACTTGCATTCTCATTCTGTTGTTGTTTCTGATGTCGAGAGCAGTCCTATTGTTGAAGATATGATGTCACTTGATCTTTTTTGATCCAAGCCTTTGTAGTGTAAGGAATAGGGTATATTCTAATGTGTGCAGTTGTTTGACAGTCGTGCTGACTAGTCTCTCTTGTGCTTGGTTCCTTACTGAGGCTGTTATTGGGTAAGACACTAATCTGGTGATTTAGTGGATTAGAAGATTGTGTGCAATCGAGATTCGGTGTACATGAACTATTCCATGAAGGGATTTCCATAGTGCGAGTGAACATAAATTCATCATCGAGTTCATTTGAGTGAGCTCTCGGGTCTATATCCTTGGCTTTGACCGGTCGTTCATCTAACATGCTGAATACCTCACGATGTCCTATCTTGGCCGAGATGTATCCTAGGGCCAATTGAATAGTCACTTCATATTCGTATATCCAATCTTGGCCTAGCACGAGCTCTTCCAATAAGTCCTGATCATGACAAACCACGAGTTTTTGTTTCATCGTGTTGTTTCGGAGATGTAGAGGTAAGGTAATCTCTCCTATACATTTGGTAATTTTTCCTCCTATTCCAATCAGTTGTGCCTTAGATGGGCGTAATTCTTCCTTGAGTTTCTGAGTCAATGAAAATTTGATACACCTTATAGCAGCTCCTGTGTCAATGAGAGCATCCACTAAGTGGTACTCTTCTGTTCCAACACCCAAATTCAAATAGGGTTCCTTGATTTGCTATCCTAGGTTTTCAGAGGCTCTAAAATTAGCCATTGGGATGAGTTCCTCTCCTTGTCGATATCTCTCGTCTCCCTGTCTCATCCACTCTTTTCGTTTCGTGATTCGTTCTAGCGCTTCTTGTCTGGCTTCTTCTCGTATTCTTTCTTCCTCTATACACCTATTCTTACCCATTATTAGACGTGACATTAACTCTTGTGTCAATGGCTCTAAGTATTTTTTTACTTGACACCCACTGATATAGTTTGGCAATACTTCTCCATCTAGGGTTGCTAAGCTGATGGCTCTATTGGTAGATATACGATTGATGATCAACGGGCCATATCCTCTTTTTTGGAGTTTCTTTGCGTGTTGTTTCAAAGTATAGACCAAAACTAGATCTCCTTCCTTCAAATTTTTATCTTTAATATGAGCATCAAAATATGCCTTCTGTCGCCTTTTAACAGCATAAATCCCTGCTACCGCTTGTAGCCTAGTTTCGTGTAACTTTTCTATTTGATCCAATTGTGCTGAAAATTTATGTCCAGTCCACTCATAAGTTGTTGCTACTCTGAGAGTGGGTATTAAGAAATCAATTGGCAAAATAGCATTCTGTCCGTACAAATTGAATGGGGTAGTTCCTATGGTTGTTTTGTAGGCTGCTCGGAATGCCCATAAAGCATGATGTAATTGTTTATCCCAATCAGATCTTCCATTGTTGATAATCTTAGTGAGGATTGTGCATAAGATTTTATTTGAACTTTCGGCCTGTCCATTGGCTTGTGGGTGATATGGGGCTGATTTCTTATGAATCACTAAGAATTCATTTAGTAGGGCTTCTATCACTTCATTCACAAAGTGCATGCCTCTATCACTCACAATTTCTATAGGTAATCCAAATCTAGTGAAGACGTTCTCAAAAAGAAACTTGGCCGTAGTCCTTGCATCATTCTTGATGGTTGCTTTGGCTTCAACCCATTTGGTCAGAAAGTCTGTGACTACAATTATGTACTCGGCATGGGATCCTTTAGCCGGTGGGCTAATAGGTCTTATAAAGTCTATTCCCCATTCTCTTCTAATTGGATATTTTGTTCGTTGATAGATATCACAACGTTGAACGTATGTGGCTGCATCTTGATGTAGAGTTGGCCACCACATTCCTGCAAAAAGAATCATTTTTGCAGTTTGATCTATAGAAAAATGTCCTCCTGCAGCTCCTGTATGTGCCATCTCTAAAACAGCAAGATACTTGTCTTCATGAATGCACATTCATAAATGATTGTCTCTTCCTCGCTTAAAGAGTTGTTTTCCTATGAGAGCATATTCCTTGCTTTGTTCTATGAGCACACGTTTCCTTGCTAGAGTGGCTCCTTCCGGGTATTCCTGGGTCTTCAAGAATTTCACCAGAGGCATGCTCCACCTTGGGGCTACTATGGAGTAGCATAACGTAGAGTTCTCTTCTGGATTTCGTTCTTGACAAGTTGGGCAGGCTGATACATAGTTATATGTATCCCTCTGCATGGTTGGCCAATATATGCCTAATCTCTTCAGTGTTTGCCATGTTCCATTCTCATTTAAATGAGTTTTCCATTGATTTACATGTGCCTTTTGAAGCCACATTTCTTGTTCCTCTTCTTCCACCCATCTCATGAGTAATCCACTTGAGTCTTGATGATATAAGCTTCCAGCAATGATATGAAGGTTTTTGGTCTTCCATAGATCTTGGTTTCGGTTTAGTGTGATCCCATGTTTAGGTCCATATGTGAGTATAGGGATCAATTTTTCTGCCCATTGGGGACATACTTTGAGATTAAACAAGTACGTGTCTGGCAGATCATCCGGTACTCCTGTGGGTGGTTCTACATGTGTCATTCTTGATAAGTGATCTGCTCTAATGTGGGTATTCCCTTTCTTGACTACTACTTCAAAATCAAATTCCATCAACAATAGAAACCAGCGTACTAGTCGTCCCGTATTACAATGCTTATTGACTAAGTACAGTAGAGCTTGATGATCGATGAAGAATTTGAATTTATTTGCCAATAAGTAGTGTCAAAACTTCTTCATTGCGTACACCATCCCTAAACCCTCTCTCTCAGTCGTGTTATAGTTGCGTACACCATCCCTAAACCCTCTCTCTCAGTCGGGTTGAGCTAAGATGCAACCAATGGCAAACTTGGAAGCATCCACGTGAATGTGAAATGGTTTATTCCAATTTTGTACTCGAAGGATTGGTGCTGAACTCAATCGACTCTTTAATTCGTTAAAGGCGTTTTCACATTTTTCTGTCCAATTAAACTGAGATAATAATGCATAAAGAGGGCTAGCAATTATGGCATACATATGTATAAATCTTTGGTAGTATCCGCAATGTCCCATAAATGCTTGTACTTCTTTCGCAGTCTTTGGTCTCGGTAAATCCAGAATCACTTTGATTTTGTCTTCATCAGTTGAGATTCCATTCTTAGAGACAATATGTCCTAATGTCTTTCCTTGTCGAACCATGAAGACACATTGTCGGCATTTGGCAAAGATCTTTCCTAGTTCAAGGATATGTTCTGATCGTATAGTTGAATAAGTACATAAATCATCCACGTATACCTCCATACTCTTTCTCAGGAACTCCTTAAATACATGGAATATCAATCTTTGGAATGTGGCTGGGGCATTGGTTAGACCAAAAGGCATAACCCTAAAAGCGTATACTCCCCATTCAATTGCAAAGGTTGTTTTATGTTGGTCCTCAGGAGCAATCGCTACCTAATTATACCCTGAAAAGCCGTCCAAGAAACTATAAACTTCCTTTCCTGCCACTCTTTCCAAGAGATGATCCGTGATCGGTAATGGGTAACTATCTCTTATATGGGTAATGGGTAACTATATCTTATGGTGGCAGCATTTACCTTTTTCAAATTAATGCATACCCTTAACTTGCCATTCTTCTTTGGCACGACCACGAAAGGTGACACCCATTCTGTGTGTTCGATCTCATAAATGAACCCAGCATCTAGCAACTTATTGATCTCTTCCTTGATTTTTGCTGAGTAAACATCGTTATATGTGTACAGTCTTTGTTTGGAAGGTTTGGCTTCTGATGTCATAGGGATTTTATGGGCACAAATAGATGGATCTACTCATTTCAAATCCTTACATGTCCAAGCAAAGACATCCCTGTATTCTCGTATGAGTCGTATCAACTCTTGGTCTTCTTCTAATGAGACATCTTGACCTATAAAATTACATCTTCTCCTTCCTCTAATGCTACTACCATTTTTTTGGTCTGTTCTTTGTTGTCATATGCTATTCGTGGCTGTGCTTCTCGTTTTGGCATTTGAATAGCAATTTTCCTCTCTTCTACTTCGTATTTTTTGAAGTGTGCAGGCACTTCAAATTGATCTTGAGGCTTGTTTTCTTCGTCATCTTTTTCTTTATCTAATCCAAGCTCTTCTTCTTGTGTCATTTCTTGATTTATTTCATTGGTTATGACACTTACTTCTTGATTTCCACTTTGTGTTTCTAGTTGCTCTTGCTCCATTTCAATGCTCTCATAATCCTCCTTCCATTCTTTTTCGATTACTTCTCCTTCTTCAGCCTCTTGAAGAACTATCACATATAGGCTCACGTCATATCCTTCCTCATCAATGCATTCGTTCATGGTTATCACTTCTTTGTTTACACATACATCGAGAGTAGCTAAAATCTCCATCCAACCATGAGGTTTGAATTCTTCGTCTAGGAATATTTGAGGCATGTAAGCTGGATCTTCTACAGACCTAGCAACTCTTTGCCTTTGCTGCCATCCTTTCCTTCTATCCTCTTCCCTTTTCGTAGTTTGGCATATCCATAGATGAGTGTCTTCGTTCATCCACGATTGGTCACTTGAACCTATACTGTGAATTGACTGATCGTCTCCCTCCTTATGAATCAGATTCCATTGCAAGGGGGGAACATCTTGATACCTGTATGTATGGAGATTTATTCTGGTCGTAGTTCCTTCATGCTGTAAGTATACCGTGTCTTTTCCCCAATCTTGCACTACCTTTAGCTGTCTCATGAAGGGTCTTCCAAGTATCATCTCAGAATTGCTAGCCCTTTCAAATTGACAGATCGCTAAGGTGTGCTCGAATTCAACTCTACAGGGTAGTAAAAGTTACTCTTTCTAATAATCCCAAGGGTCATTCTGTGTGTACATCTGCCATTTGTATCTTCATGCGTGTTGGTCTTAAAGCTGGTTTTCCCCATTTCTCCCAGATTTCCTTAGTAGAGATTCCTACTCCAGCTCCAGAATCTAAGATAGCTTTAGTGGTGTAACCCCTATAAGTAATTGGAAGGCATGTGTTTCCTTCATCTCCCTCACTGAAATCTCCAACCTTATGGACTGGGATTTTGATTGTGGTCATTTCATAAGGCATCTCCTTCTCTTTTGACTTGATCTCCAATTGGCTGGTTAATTTCTTCTTCAAATGTGGTTTTAGCTTCAAAAGTTCTTCCAATGTCAGAGTACAAGGTATTTTGACCTTTCTAAGATGTTGTATGATGTCCGACGTTTGGATTGATGGGTTCTGCTCTTTTTTCCTTATTGAGGGAATGCAGTATAATTCCGAATTATATTCGTATTTTCCTGTGTAATTTGGCAAAATCTTCACACTGTCATTCTCTTTGTTGCTCTTATCAAATTGTACTAATTCTTCTGAGTTCAGCTCTGGTATTGAGTGTTCCAATTCGCCTTCTACTTCTAGCTCCTCAAAGAGTGGTTCAATTCCTTCCACTTTCTTCCATCTTCGTTAGAGGCCAGTACCTCCTTTGGTTTTTGTCCAAATATGTGATGATGGTGGGGAATTCAGGATCTTGTAACTCGTAGACAATAACTGGGTTAGGGGCTACTTCCCATAATGAAGAGTGGGCTCTGAGGAGACGCTCCATTCCATTGATCAAATACACATGCATTAAGGAGCCATCTTGGGGAACTAGGTCTCCTCTCCAAACCCTAACAACAGTAGATCTCCCTCTAGGGGTGGTCACTTGCTCTTCATGTCCCTCTGCATAAAGGTTATGAGCATTATCTTCTTCCCCTTGTTCGTTGATACTTTCAGGGTGTTCTGTAACAACATATTGAATATCCCTTTTGTCCATATAAAACCCTCCTGCATTCTTAACTGCTGGCCTAGGCACTATGTAAGCATGTGAAGCTTTCTTTAGTCTGGCCTCTTGCTTTCATGATTGATTCCAAGGGAAGAAGCAGGACCTCTTCCTCTTGCGTAGCCTCCAAATTGGAAGATGCCATCTGCACTCAATATATAGCAGTAATCAGTGGCAAGCTGGCATCAAGAATCATCTCCACTTATCCTTCATTACTTTGGCAATTCTCCGAGTGTATCGTGTCATCCCTTCCTTGTGGGTGTGAGAAAGGTAATACCTAGAATTTTTCATTCTTTTCTATATTTTATGTTTTTGTCTGGAAGAAAACAATAAAGTTAGTTCATAGCCAAAGCGGTTATTAAATCTTGAGTTATTCTCTTAGATTATGTACAAGTGATCTCCTATTCCCCAAGGGGGAAATGTGCTTCACTATCCTGAAGTAGAAGAAGAATGTGCCAAATGCTTGGCCTTGTATTGTGGCCGTATCATGCATACTTTGGGTTCTGGTAACTCCAAATGTGTGCAACTCAAATTACTTGGTTGATGCATACAGATTGTCTTGCCTATCAGCATCCAAATCTGATTTACTCCCTTGGGATAGTCTGTATCCCTAGCATTCTTGTAGAATGTTGTACTTTTCATGTAGTACTTTCGCTTCGTCTTCTGTTCAAATCTTTGAATGATTTTTGTTGCATGTCGAGTTTCCTGCTTTGTCTTGTAGTGGTTTATCTTCGGTCATTTTGCCTTTCGATCATACTGATTCTCTTTGTGCCTTGGATCGTCCTTTCTGATGATTTTCACTCGGTCACATGACTTGGGAATCTATATTTGCATTCGAGCCGGTTGGGCGGCTATCACCTTCTTCTGAATCCATACTCTAGCAATTCCTTGTGGAACTGAGTGTCCAATGTGACTTGCATTCTCATTCTGTTGTTGTTTCCGATGTCGAGAGCAGTCCTATTGTTGAAGATATGCTGTCACTTGACCTTTTCTGATCCAAGCCTTTGTAGTGTAAGGAATAGGGTATATTCTAATGTGTTTAGTTGTTTCACAGTCGTGCTAACTAGTCTCTCTTGTGGTTGGTTCCTTACTGAGGCTGTTATTGGGTAAGACACTAATCTGGTGATTTAGTGGATTAGAAGATTGTGTGCAATCAAGATTCGGTGTACATGAACTATTCGATGAAGGGATTTCCATAGTGCGAGTGAACATAAATTCATCATCGAGTTCATTTGAGTGAGCTCTCGGGTCTATATCCTTGGCTTTGACCGGTCGTTCATCTAACATGCTGAATACCTCACGATGTCCTATCTTGGCCGAGATGTATCCTAGGGCCAATTGAATAGTCACTTCATATTCATATATCCAATCTTGGCCTAACACGAGCTCTTCCAATATGTCCTGATCATGACAAACCACGAGTTTTTGTTTCATCGTATTCTTTCCGAGATGTAGAGGTAAGGTAATCTCTCCTATACATTTGGTAAATTTTCCTCCTATTCCAATCAGCTGTGCCTTAGATGGGCGTAATTCTTACTTGAGTTTCTTAGTTAATGAAAATTTGATACAGCTTATAGTAGCTCCTGTGTCAATGAGAGCATCCACTAAGTGTTACTCTTCTATTCCAGCACCCAAATTCAAATAGGGTTGCTTGATTTGCTGTCCTAGGTTTTCAGAGGCTCTAAAATTAGCCATTGGGATGAGTTCCTCTCCTTGTCGAATCTCTCGTCTCTCTGTCTCATCCACTCTTTTCGTTTCCTGATTCGTTCTAGTGCTTCTTGTCTGGCTTCTTCTCGTTTTCTTTCTTCCTCTATACGCCTATTCTTACCCATTATTAGACGTGACATTAACTCTTCTGTCAATGGCTCTAAGTATTTTTTTACTCAACACCCACTGATATAGTTTGGCAATACTTCTCAATCTAGGGTTGCTAAGGTGATGGCTCTGTTAGTAGATATATGATTGATGATCAACGTGCCATATCCTCTTTTTTGCAGTTTCTTCGCGTGTTGTTTCAAAGTATAAACCAAAACTAGATCTCCTTCCTTCAAATTTTTATCTTTAATATGAGCATCAAAATATGCCTTCTATCACCTTTTAGTAGCATAAATCCTTGCTACCACTTGTAGCCTAGTTTTGTGTAACTTTTCTATTTGATCCAATTGCGCTGACAATTCATGTCCAGTCCACTCATAAGTTGTTGCAACTCTGAGAGTGGGTATTAAGAAATCAATTGGCAAAATAGCATTCTGTCCTTACACCAAATTGAATGGTGTAGTTCCTATGGCTGTTTTGTAGGCTACTCGGAATGCCCATAAAGCATGATGTAATTGTTTATCCCAATCAGATCTTCCATTGTTGACAATCTTAGTGAGGACTGTACATAAGATTTTATTTGAACTTTCGGCATGTCCATTGTCTTGTGGGTGATAGGGGGCTGATTTCTTATGAATCACTAAGAATTCATTTACTAGGGCTTCTATCACTTCATTCACAAAGTGCGTGCCTCTATCACTCACAGTTTCTATAGGTAATCCAAATCTAGTGAAGACGTTCTCAAAAAGAAACTTGGCCGTAGTCCTTGCATCGTTCTTCTTGGTTGCTTTGGCTTCAACCTTTTGGTCAGATAGTCTGTGGCTACAATTATGTACTCGGCATGGGATCCTTTAACCGGTGGGCTAATAGGTCCTATAAAGTCTATTGCCCATTTAGTAAAGGCTCTTGCACTCATCATGGGTTTTAGCGGCATTTCATCTCTTCTAATTGGATATTTCGTTCGTTGACAGGTATCACAACGTTGAACGTATGTGGCTGCATCTTGATGTAGAGTTGGCAACCACATTCCTGCAAAAAGAATCATTTTTGCAGTTTTATCTGCAGAAAAATGTCCTCCTGCAGCTCCTGTATGTGCCATCTCTAAAACAGTAAGATACTCGTCTTCATGAATGCACATTCGTAAATGATTGTCTCTTCATCGCTTATAGAGTTGTTTTCCTATGAGAGCATATTCCTTGCTTTGTTCTATGAGCACACGTTTCCTTGCTAGAGTGGCTCCTTCCAAGTATTCCTGGGTCTTTAAGAATTTCACCAGAGGCATGCTCCACCTTGGGGCTACTGTGGAGTAGCATAACGCAGAGTTCTCTTCTGGATTTCGTTCTTGACAAGTTGGGCAGCCTGATACATAGTTATATGTATCCCTTTGCATGGTTGGCCAATATATGCCTAATCTCTTCAGTGTTTGCCATGTTCCATTCGCATTTAAATGAGTTTTCCATTGATTTACATGTGCCTTTTGAAGCCACATTTCTTGTTCCTCTTCTTCCACGCATCTCATGAGTAATCCACTCGAGTCTTGATGATATAAGCTTCCAACAATGATATGAATGTTTTTGGTCTTCCATAGATCTTGGTTTCGATTTAGTGTGATCCCATGTTTAGGTCCATATGTGAGTATAGGGATCAATTTTTCTGCCCATTGGGGACATACTTCGAGATTAAACAAGTACGTGTCTGGCAGATCATCCGCTACTCCTATGGGTGGTTCTCCATGTGTCATTCTTGATAAGTGATCTGCTCTAATGTGGGTATTCCCTTTCTTGACTACTACTTCAAAATCAAATTCCATCAACAATAGAAACCAGCGTACTAGTCGTCCCGTATTACAAGGCTTATTGACTAAGTACAGTAGAGCTTGATGATCGATGAGGAATTTGAATTTATTTGCCAATAAGTAGTGTCGAAACTTCATCACTGCATACACCATCCCTAAACCCTCTCTCTCAGTCGTTATAGTTGCGCTCCGCTTGATTCAGTTGTCTACTGGCATAGGCTATAGGGTGGTCTAACTTCCCTGTGTCTGTGAGTTGAGCTAAGATGCAACCAATGGCAAACTTGGAAGCATCCACGTGAATGTGAAATGGTTTATTCCAATTTGGTACTCGAAGGATTGGTGCTGATCTCAATCGACTCTTTAATTCGTTAAAGGCCTTTTCACATTCTTCTCTCCAATTAAACTGAGATAATAATGCATAAAGAGGTCTAGCAAGTATGGCATACATATGTATAAATCTTTGGTAGTATCCGCAATGTTCCATAAATGCTTGTACTTCTTTCGCAGTCTTTGGTCTCGATAAATCCAGAATCACTTTGACTTTGTCTTCATTAGTTGAGATTCCATTCTTAGAGACAATATGTCCTAATATCTTTCCTTGTCGAACCATGAAGATGCACTTTTCTGGATTGAGGCATACTCTATATTGTCGGCATTTGGCAAAGATCTTTCCTAGTTCAGGGATATGGTCTGATCGTATAGCCGAATAAGTACATAAATCATCCACGTATACCTCCATACTCTTTCTCAGGAACTCCTTAAATACATGGCACATCAATCTTTTGAATGTGGCTGGGGCATTGGTTAGACAAAAAGGCATAACCCTAAAAGCGTATACTCCCCATTTAGTTGCAAAGGCTGTTTTATGTTGGTCCTCAGGAGCAATCGCTACCTGATTATACCTTGAAAAGCCATCCAAGAAACTATAAACTTCCTTTCTTGCCACTCTTTCCAAAAGATGATCCGTGATGGGTAATGGGTAACTATCTTTTATATGGGTAATGGGTAACTATCTCTTATGGTGGCAGCATTTACCTTTTTCAAATTAATGCATACCCTTAACTTGCCATTCTTCTTTGGCACGACCACGAAAGGTGACACCCATTCTGTGTGTTTGATCTCATAAATGAACCCAGCATCTAGCAACTTATCGATCTCTTCCTTGATTTTTGCTGAGTAAACATCGTTATATGTGTACGGTCTTTGTTTGGAAGGTTTGGCTTCTGATGTCATAGGGATTCTATGGGCACAAATAGATGGATCTACTCCTTTCAAATCCTTATATGTCCAAGCAAAGACATCCCTGTATTCTCGTATGAGTCATATCAACTCTTGCTCTTCTTCCAATGAGACATCTTGACCTATAAAAGTACATCATTCTTCTCCTTCCTCTAAGGATACTACTATTTTTTTGGTCTGTTCTTTGTTGTCATATGCTATTCCTGGATGTGCTTCTCATTTTGGCATTTGAATATCAATTTTCCTCTCTTCTACTTCGTATTTTTTGAAGTGTGCAGGCAGTTCAAATTGATCTTGAGGCTTGTTTTCTTTGTCATCTTTTTCTTTATCTAATCCAAGCTCTTCTTCTTGTGTCATTTCTTGATTTATTTCATTGGTTATGACACTTACTTCTTGATTTCCACTTTGTGTTTCCAGTTGCTCTTACTCCATTTCAATGCTCTCATAATCCTCCTTCCATTCTTTTTCGATTACTTCTCCTTCTTCAGCCTCTTGAAGAACTATCACATATAGGCTCACGTCATATCCTTCCTCGTCAATGCATTCGTTCATGGTTATCACTTCTTCATTTACACATACATCGAGAGTAGCTAAAATCTTCATCCAACCATGAGGTTTGAATTCTTCGTCTAGGAATATTTGAGGCATGTAAGCTGGATCTTGTACAGACCTAGCAACTCCTTGCCTTTGCTGCCATCCTTTCCTTCTATCCTCTTCCTTTTTTGTAGTTTGGCATATCCATAGATGAGTGTCTTCGTTCATCCACGATTGGTCACTTGAACCTATACTGTGAATTGACTGATCGTCTCCCTCCTTATGAATCAGATTCCATTGCAAGGGGGGAACATCTTGATATGTGTATGTATGGAGATTTATTCTGGTCATAGTTCCTTCATGCTATAAGTATACCGCGTCTTTTCCCCAATCTTGCACTACCTTTAGCTGTCTCATGAAGGGTCTTCCAAGTATCATCTCAGAATTGCTAGCCCTTTCAAATTGACAGAACCCTAAGGTGTGCTCGAATTCAACTCCGCAGGTAGTAAAAGTTACTCTTTCTAATAATCCCAAGGGTCGTTTAGTGTGTCCATCTGCCATTTGTATCTTCATGCGTGTTGTTCTAAAAGCTGGTTTTCCTCATTTCTCCCAAATTTCCTTAGTAGCGATTCCTACTCCAACTCTAGAATCTAAGATAGCTTTAGTGGTGTAACCCCTATAAGTATTTGGAAGGCATGTTTTTCCTTCATCTCCCTCACTAAAATCTCCAACCTTATTGACTGGGATTTTGACTGTGGTCATTTCATCAGGCATCTCCTTCTCTTCTGACTTGATCTCTAATTGGCTGGTTAATTTCTTCTTCAAATGTGGTTTTAGCTTCAAAAGTTCTTCCAATGTCAGAGTACAAGGTATTTTGACCTTTCTAAGATGTTGTATGATGTCCGACGTTTGGATTGATGGGTTCTACTCTTTTTTCCTTATTGAGGGAATGCAGTATAATTCCAAAGTATGTTCGTATTTTCTTGTGTAATTTGGCAAAACCTTCACACTGTCATTCTCTTTGTCACTCTTATCAAATTGTACTAATTCTTCTGAGTTCAACTCCAGTATTGAGTGTTCCAATTCGCCTAGAATTTGGGTTAGATGTACAATAGTTCTAAATTTTCCTTATTCTCCATAATCTCGCACACACACACACACTCTTTATATCTCTTAGGCACACAATCTCTTGTATCTAGTTCCTATTTTGCCTAGATATAGATATTGTCAGTTTGTATCATATACACACATTGTAATTTAACATTCATATATAAGTTAGTGTAGGTGAGCCTCTCAAGGGTGATAACAACTCAAGTATTCCTTATGACAAAAATAGTGGAAAAGAAGTGACAATCCAAGTAAAATAAAAAGAACAAATGATTGATACAAAAGGACATTGCAATGTGGTTGCACTTGAGAAATCACGGTTAATCAATAAGTCTTATGAACCTTAGATCAGATAGAAATCTAGGCCGAGATAGACAAAGCACTAGATCTTTTGAGGCTAGTGTCAACCATATAGCTAGGTCATGGTCTCAACAACTCAATGATTCTGTCTTCTTGGACTCTTGCCCACAAGTCTTTAGGCCATTCTCCATCTACTTCGGGGACAATGGATCCTTCCCTTTTATCCTCGCAGTGATTTCCATTATGTGGCTCACCTTCCCTTCCTTTCTCGAGATCATTAGGGATGACACCCTCTTGGAATTCTTTTTCGTGAATTCGTGAATTGGGTAGTTGAAGAACACATTTTTCTGAGGTCTGTTGAGCTACTTCAATTAATTTCTTGCATATCTCCAACCTTTCCCTCTCTAAGTCACCTCTAGGATATTCTTTTTCATGTTGTTCAATGGTAGGCCCTGCTCTTATTCGTGCCTTGTACGCCTGAATCCACATGGCTAAGTCTTCTGGCATGGGGTCTGCTAAAACTGATCCTACCTCTTCTTTTTTATATTTTCCCTTCTGATTTTCTCCTTCAAGTTTCTGTTTTTCTTCTTGACCCCTTTCATTCTTTTCATTCTCCTTCTTTTGTTGTAATTTCTTTTCCTTCATCCTCTCTCTACGATTCTTCCATCTTTGTGTTCGTTTACTTGTAACACTTTTCTCAGGCTCTTCCGAGTCTTCAACTATTTGAGGTGTAGGTATGTCCACTTTTCTGTCAGCTTGATCATTTGCTCCAATTTTTTCTGGTGTCTCTCTAGCTTTTGCTCTCGTTATTGCTTTCAATGGTACGGTGTACTCCTTATCACTCCCTGACGACTCTACTACTTCTATCACATTAATTTTCAGTTCGAGTTAACTTTGTTGGGGTTCTTAAAAGGTGTTCTTTACCACAATCACTACAATATCCCTCCCAGACTCACTCTGGTGGGAGTGGGTTTGGTAGTGTACATTCTCTGATATAGTGATCACCACCGCATCTATAACATGGTCCTCTAGGTACAGGTGGTATGTTCATAGGTCGGGGGGGTATGGGTGCTCTGGGAGCAGTATACATTAATGACACATAATCCTGCTCATATCCATAGGAACTATTTGGTACTTCCATGCCATATGCATAGGGGTCGTACATTTGTCCATATTCTATCATAGAGCTCTCATAAGTGGAATAGTTTCCTTGACTATGGTCATAGGATGAGTCATATGGTTCATTACTAGTCAAAGGTGTGGCTGGAACTATTGCTCTCTCTAAGTTTTCTTCAGGTTGAGCCATTTTCACTGGGACAACATTCTGAGGATGGGGCGGTTGTTGCCCTAACATCGGTTGTGGTTGAGTGTAACTTTGATAAGCATAAGGTCGTGGTAATGGTGCCTGCTGCTGATATGTGGGATATCTGAAGGCTTCTCCTCCTTGATCTCTCTGAGGGTATCCATAAGGTCTCACTGGCAGTTGGGCTGGTCTTGATTGCTGATTGTAAGGACAATTTTCTGTGCTGTGGTTTGTGTACTTTTGTTCTATGCTACAATATTGTAGAGGGTCCGGGACGGATGGTCTAGTGTAAGCATAAGCAGGTGGTGGCACTATTCCCCTAGTGCACATATGAGAAGGATGATCACCTCCACAATGCATACATCTTCTAAGCATGGGTACTCTCATTGGGTTGTTGGGGTAGTTCCTCTGTCCTTGAACGTTCAGTTTCTTTGCTACTAAGTCGGCTATTTCCTCCACATTGTTCTTAGGGTTTGATGTGCTGCTAGCGGAATCTTCACTTCTTACGCTACCTTGAGGTATTTTCTGATCTTTTGCTAGGTTTTCCTCTAGATCAATACATTCTTTCATACACTCTTGCAAAGTTTGAACTCTTTTCACATATACCAGTGATCTTGATGATCCATTCACTAACCCTTCCAAAAACAATGACACCATTTTGTTTTGAGTGGGTCTCTCTTCCACTGGACATCTATCCACATACTGCTTGAATCTTCTTCCTGCCAATCTCAATGATTCCATAGGAGCTTGCTTAAAACTATGGATCAATGAGGAAGAGTTGTTTTTAATCCCAGATTTGGTGAATTCTTCAATCAATTCTTGATAGACTTGTTCCATGTTTTGAAAATTATTAGGATCTAATGGCTGGAACCATGCTAAAGCTGTGTCTGTCAGAGTTAGACCAAAGGATTCATATTGGATCAAGAAATCTTCCACTTGTTCGGCTCTGATAACTTGCTTGAATTCAGCTATATGATTGTAAGGTTCACTAGAGCCATCATAATTGTTTCTCATGCATTTGGCAACTTGAATAGGTCTTAATCTTCTTCCTGCTTCAGGTGGTCTAGGCATCACAGGGAAAACTGGTCTTCCGATAGGTATACCTAGTCCCCTTACTACAGGTGGTCTATCTGGGGTCGGAGCTCTATTCCTTGGTTCAATAGGTGGTTGTGGCCGATAATTAGGGTTATTTTCCGGCATAGCAAACTGCACATGTGGTCTGACAGGTATATGCGTTTGTTGAGTCTGTCCAAAATGCTGATATGAATTATCTTGAAAGGTTCCTTGAGGGTTCTGAGAAGTAGTCACTTGATCCCTAGGAGGGAACACTGGAACGTTCTGATATTTCAACCCTGCTCTTTCTAACTCCGTTAGAGGCCAGCACCTCCTTTGGTTTTTGTCCAAATATGTGATGATGGTGGGGAATTCTGGATCTTGTAACTCATAGACAGTAAGTGGGTTAGGGGCTACTTCCCATAATGAAGAGTGGGCTCTGAGGAGATGCTCCATTCCATTGATCAAATACACATCCATTAAGGAGCCATCTTGGGGAACTAGGTCTCCTCTCCAAACCCTAACAACAGTAGATCTCCCTCTAGGGGTGGTCACTTGCTCTTCATGTCCCTCTGCATTAAGGTTATGAGCATTATCTTCTTCCCCTTGTTCGTTGATACTTTCAGGGTGTTCCATAACGACATACTGAATATCCCTTTTGTCCATATAAAACCCTCCTGCATACTTAACTGTTGGCCTAGGCACTATGTAAGCATCTGAAGCTTTCTTTAGTCTGGCCACTGATCGGTTTAGACCATCTAAGTAGATAGGTATCCCATGTTGGTTGGTGTTCACATATTCTAAAGATGTCCGATATTCTCCCTCAATAATTGACATCATGCCAATCATTGGTACAATGTTCTGCATATCCTCGGAAGCCATGGGAATTTCTTCCTCTGACTCACTAGAGGTTTCAGAGTACTGGGAATGGCTACCTGGTTCGGCTACACTTCCTACAGAGAAATCACACTTCTTTGGCTTCCTAGGGTTCTTCCAGATCTTAGGTTCATTCAATTGACAATTTCCAGTCTCACTTGGTTAATCTCCCAATCCCAGAGTTCTTTGAGTCTGAATTCTAGGGGATATGTGTTGGAATAAAACTAACCCAGAAGTCACAACACACGATACTTGACCCTAGCAAAAACCACAATACTCGATATTTGACAGGCTGGGCTTTACCATGATACTCGATACTTGTGAAGTATTACCTCAGAATTCCACGATAGTCGATACTTGACTCACTGCAAAAGGTCGCGATACACGATACTTGAGAAAACTCGATACACGATACTCGACCACTAGACAGGTCACGATACACGATATTCAAGAAAACTCGATACATGATACCTGACCAAGGTCACGAGTAGACCAATGATACTCAATACTTCACAGGTATCGCAATCAGGAATCTGCGATACGCGATACACAATATTCCACCACAAAATTTCCACGATACTCGATACTAGACCTTGCTGTGCCAATCAAGATACTCGATAATCAACAAGTGATGTGAGAAAATTCCTAACAATACTCGATATTTACTAGGTATTGGGAAGGCTACCTCCGTGTTGAAGCTCAAGGTCAAGGACAAAGCATGGAAGCACATCAAAGAAGTGGACATAGAAGAAGAGAGAGCAAGTAGGGAGCTCCAAGGAGTGTATGTCAATTTTTCACAAGAATTCCCTACAAAAATAGTGATTTTCATCACTAAAAGCCATTGTAAATACCATTTTCTATTTTGGTAACTCCATTTTGTTCAAGCCAAGGAGTCCTTGAGCTTGAGGATATTAGAACTATCATCCTACCAAGTTTCATAATTTTTAGACTCCGTTTGAGCCCTCAAATAAGCCCTGGAACCTAATTTTTAACTAGGCCGGACACTAGGTCTGGACAGGGCCAAAACTAGTCAAAAAACTATAAAAAGAGCTAGAGAGCTCATTTTTGGGGGTGGCTTGTTAGAGAATAGAGCTTTTGTAAGAGAACTCGTTTGCAATAGAAGCTTTCCATTGTTCCTTGCTTTGATCTTGCTTTGCGCGCGTGTGTGTGTATGTGTGTGCATGCTTGTGTGCTTTCACTCACACACTTGTGCCTTCACTTGCTCATGGTCTTCATACCGGTCCTCACGTCTCCACGGATTGACAAGTAAAGGAGGTGGTGCTTACACTTGAGCTACACCAAATTTTGGCGCCGTTGCCGGGGAGAGTGCTTCGAGGACGAGCGTTGTGATGGTAAGATCGTAGATTTGCGACGTTGGAAGGTAAAAAAACTGTCATTTCAGTTCATTTTCTGTTTTTTCCTCTTCATCTTCATCATCATCATCATCTCCACCTTCTTCCATCTTCTTCTTCATAGAAATTTCTTGTTTTTTAGTGCATTTTCACCATTTTCATACCATTTTTCATGCATTATTGTGTGGGAAGGAGTTAGGAGGTGCAAGGGAGAGCAAGCGCTGTGTTTTTTTCATGATTTTCTGCTCATACGGAGCTCGCCATAGCCGGCGCTCATAAATTTGAATTTCCCGCCAAAAAACGCGATTCTGTGATGAAAATCGCGATTCTGTGAAAATTCAAAATTTTTTGAAAAATCACGATTTTCAGTTTTCCCGCCTAAAAGTTGGTTGAAAAGAATCGCGATTCTGTGTTTTTTCTCAAAAAAACACGATTCTCTGCTCAAAATCGCGATTCTCAAAAAACACGATTCTCTGCTCAAAATCGCGATTCTCACCAATCACGATTTTCAGCAAAAACACGATTTTGTGAAAAACACGACTTTCTGCTCAAAATCGCGATTCTCACAAATCACGATTTTCAGCGAAAAATACGATTTTGAGAAAAACACGATTCTCTATGACAAAATCGCGATTTTCATGCCAAAAACACGATTTTGTGAAAAAGGCGATTCTGTGAAAACACGAATTTTTGCTCAAAATCGCGATTTTCAAAAACACGATTTTGTGATCAACATCGCGATTTTCAAAAACACGATTTTGTGATCAACATCGCGATTTTCAAATCACGATTTTGTGATCAAAATCGCGATTTTCAGAAACACGATTTTGTGATCAACATTGTGATTTTCAAAAACACGATTTTGTGATCAACATCGCGATTTTCAAATCACGATTTTGTGATCAAAATCGCGATTTTCAAAAACATGATTTTGTGATCAACATCGCGATTTTCAAAAACACGATTTTGTGATCAACATCGCGATTTTCAAAAACACGATTTTGTGATCAACATCGCGATTTTCAAAAACACGATTTTGTGATCAACATCGCGATTTTCAAATCACGATTTTTTGCTCAAAATCGCGATTTTCAAAAACACGATTTTGTGATCAACATCGCGATTTTCAAATCACGATTTTCTGCTCAAAATCGCGATTTTCAAAAACACGATTTTGTGCTCAACATCGCGATTTTTTTGACTTCAGAGCATCGCGATTTTCAGAAAGTTCACAAAATCGCGATTTTCTCCAAAGGTCATGTTTGCCTGTTTTGACCCCCAGGAGCCTGATTTGACATAACTTTCTCATCCAAAGTCCATTTTTTGAGCTCTATAGCTTGTTGGAAAGCTCGTTTCAAATCCTACACGATCTCAACTGTTTTTTTCAAGAATAATGCGTTGATTTTGAGATAGGATAATTTGAAGTTGACCCTCAGGTGGGACTAGGGAACCAAGGGGGCTCTAAAGAATTTTGAACCATACCAAAGGGAAAATTTGGACTCTTGACTAAAGCTTATGAACCTGAGATCTGGTAGACACTTAGGCAAGGATAAACAAAGCATTAGATCTTCTGAGGCTAGTGTCAACCATACATCCAAGTCTTGGACACAACAACTAAGTGGTGATCTTTTACTAAGTTCAGACACAAGTGATTCAGAAATGTCTTTTAGCATGGGAAAACCTGCAGGTGGCTCAGGGACTGCCCATCTACAAACACCGGAAGGTCCCTATAAGACACAGTTGGAATATATTCGGACCAACCAATTAGGTGCTCGCATCTATGAGGATGGTCTGAGGCGATCAGTGGTCCAACTCAAAAATCCAGATCAATCCTTTGGACTTGAACACCCGGTGGTCAAGTTCGAAGAGGGTTCATACATTGATAAGGAAGGAACCATGTATGTGGTTACCAACCAACCAGATAGGACCGATGAGTTTGGAAATATCATTCATGAGAATGAGATAGGAGACCTAGAACAAGGAAATATAGGACAAGGACCCCAGACTCCTAGAGGCAAGTCAGTTTTGACCCGAGTGATCACTCCAGACTGGATCCCTCAAGACAACAAAAGCATAGAACTATTTTTGAATAGAGAAACAGAGGAAGCCTTTTGGAGATTCAAGCCAGAACAACCTAGCCAATTGGGCATAGTCATCATCTACGAGTTCAAGGATCCAGAGATACCAGGCAAAGTTGTCTACCTAGATAACACGTCAGAGAAAATTTTCTTGGTAACAGAACATGATAGACATGCATATACTTGGAAGAATGAATTGATTTTCCCTCCACCAAGATCCAATGTTTCCCACGGCCTCCAAGGAGTAGGGTCATCCCAAGCTCAGGAAGCCTAGAGAGAAAGAACTAGAGAGAGACCGGAGGTAAGTTTTGCACACACAGTGGGCAGGAATAGGTCAGGATTTGAAAATGAAAGACCTGAAAGAGAGAGGTATCAAGCACATAGGCAACAAAGAAATGAACATGAATTTCCATTGCCTAGAACCCGAGAGCACCCAAGAACCCTCAGACCCACTCAAGTGATCAAGGCAATGAAGAATTATTTTGACGGGTCAGGAGATCCTTATGATCATGTGGCTGAGTTCAAACAAGTGTTAAGAGCTGAACAGGTTGAGGATTTGTTCACCCAGTACGAGGCATTTGGTCTGACTCTTAAGGGCACTGCCTTAGCTTGGTTTCAACCATTGAGTAGTCGCAACTATCGCAATATAGGTCAACTGCTAGACGAATTCATTGTAGAATTTTCCAAGAGTGGTATCAGGCATAACACTTCATCTTTGATCCACATCTTCAAGCAGACACCCCAAGAAACAGTGCGACTAGCAGGTAGAAGGTTCAGACAGTACCTAGAAAGATGCCCTGCTCCAGAGCTACCCACACCAGCCAAACAAGTGGCTTTGTTTTTAGATGGCTTACTGAGCACAAAGTTAAGATCCTATGTATACTTGAAAGAGCCTAGATCCATAGAAGAGTGCGTGCGGACATGCACTGACATAGAAGATAACCTGGGTGAGGAATTAGGATTATCCAAACTCTATAAGGATTCAGATAGTTCTACTAGTCATGCTTCAAAAATCTCCACGGAAATAGAGGAGATAGCTGAGCAAGTTAAGAAGCTGGGAGTCCAAAATAAACAAACACAGAGAGTCACTCTAGTGAATCGGTGTTATACTTGCGGAGGCGACCACATGGCTAATGTATGCCCATTGCACAACCAGAACGTGAGAGAAAGGAATGCTCCATATTGCACTATTGAGAGAAAATATACGAACCACACGGCTCAAGATTGTCCCTACAATAGGCAGGCTGTTAGACAGAATTATCAGCAACCTTACCCACAAGGTAGGTATCAGAACCAATACCAACAGCCATATTATAGACCACAACAGCAATATCAAGCACCATATAGGCCACAACCTGTCTTGGGAAACCAACCACCAGCTCCTGCCAACGTGATTCCAGTCAAATATGCTGTGGGAGAGGAAAATCTAAATAGAGCATTGGTGCCACTAACCCCATTGATACCAAATAATGACTCTCATGCCCATAGTTCAGACTACTCCCATGAAGGTAGTCCACATGCTTATTACACAGAGTCACCTGAACATAGTGAGATTTACTCGTATCAATATGAGGCACCACCTATGGAGCAAAATTGGGAGCCAGAATACTCCAATGTCATGTACACAAATCCTAACCCTAGGCCCCAGTTGAGACAAATGAGACCACAAGCCCCTAGAGGATCTTGTTTTAGATGTCAAGGTGATCATTTCATTCGTGATTGTCCCCACCCACCATCTCCGAGTGAAGGACATGCTATCACAATACAAGCTTTTTGTCCTGATTGTGGCAAAGACCATCTCCCTAGAGATTGTCCAAGAAACCCCTCCAGTGCACCCAAGATTACTCCCATTAATGTGGTAGGCTTAGTGGCAGAATCAAGTGCCAGTAGCAGTAACGTGGCACCTGTACAGGCAGTTACTAGGGCACAAGCATTAAAACAAGATAAACCAGCAGAACAATCGGGGTCGAGTGAATCAGGAGAGCCTAGTAAGAGGAAAACAAGAACATGGAAGGATACCAGAGAAAAGGCCAATCGTAAGTGGAATAAAAAGTTATCGGAACTAGAAGAAAGCTTGAAAGACGCAAAAACAAAAATAGAAGACATTGCATCTCATAACCCCTCGCATGCCGAAACTCCATCCAGTCCACCTCATCCCACCCCACCACCCATTGTGAATAGACCACAACCAGGGTCTGTTCTTGCAGATCCAACCCCAGAAGGTTTGGACATGATGTTCAAGGCCTACCAGGCTCGACTTCAAGAAGGGCCTACAGCTGCAAACCTAGACAAGAGTTACCCTAGAGCAGATTTAAAGATTGAACGGATGAAAATGTGCATGAAAATGGTAGAACAAGCTCAAGCTATACTTGAGACTAGTCAAAAGGTCAATCAGACGAACTCTGTCAAAGCGGATTTGCATTTCCAGGGCTTACTAGAACGATTAGAGCAGTTGGTAAACAAACCACAAGTTTCTTTACCTCCACAGGCTCAACCAGTTATTGAAAGAGGAAGCTCACCACCAAGGGGAGCTTATGTTCCTAATTCCACGGATGCTGGAATACCTCCTTCTATTCAACAGTACTCTCAAGAGTTCTTGCGGGAAATACAAGAGGAGAAATGGGCAAAGGAGAAGGGTAATTCCCCTCCTATTCCTGAGATTGATGATCTTCATGATCAATTTCCCCAAGACATTCCATCTATTTACGAAGATGAAGCAGAACAAGAAGACGAAATATTAGATTTTGAATCTAATACCTTAGAAGAACTGCCTCAATTTCCAGGCCCATGGGAATCTGAATCACTCCAGATTAGAGCTCCCACAATACTAGTAAGAAATGATGACTCAATGGTTCCAAGGAACACGGATGTCGTGAAGAACACTAAGGTTCAGTGTCATCTCACTGTAGAAGAGCTGCTCAAAGCAAAACCTGAGTTATGGAATCATGTGAAGGATCAGGTCCCAAAACTTGAGTCCAATATGCCAAAAGCAGGCTCTAAGCAAAGGGTACCAGAGATACCTCTAGACAAAATAGGGGACATGTGTGAGGGTGAAGAAGGTAATACTTATCTTCCAATCACCTACCAAGGTTACACAACCAAAGCAATCATAGATTCAGGTGCTGGTGTTGCTATTGCAACCACCTCCTTGTGGAAGCAATGGGGCAAGCCCACATTAAGACCAACTAGAATGAAGCTTCAAATGGCCGACGGTCATTTTGAAAGACCTCTAGGATTGCTCGAAGGGATAACTCTAACCACTTGTGGTGTGGAGTTTGAACATACATTTGCTATATGTGACTTTGAGAAAAATAACGTCTATGAGATGATCCTAGGAAGACCCTTCCTACGACAATTGCAAATAGTACAGGATTGGGGAACCAACTCCTTGTACTTACAGCACTTAGGGGTCACTACCAAGGTCAATTTGAAGGATTACTCTTTCAGAGATGTACCACCCCTACAGTGGAATCCTATCCACAAAGCGAAAGAAGATTCCATCTCTGTGCATTCTGAACGTTCACCAGATCCATCATGGTTGCATGAAGATACTCATTTGTGGATGTGCAAGGTCGCAGAGGAAGAGGAAAAACGCTTGAAGGCAAGAGAAGAAGGAACTTCGCCAAGAGATAGACCAGTTAGAGACCCAGCATACACACCGATGATCTTTCCAGATGAGGAGTTCGAACCTCATGGCTGGCCAGAAATCTTAGCCACCATGGACATTGCTGTCAATGAAGAACAATGGACACCTCATTGTGATGAGGAAGGTTATGATATCTCAGTGTTCATGTGTCAGCCCTTGCTAGAAGAATGTGACCCTAGTGATGTCATAGAAGAAGAAGAGAATGACGATGATATAGAGTCCATTGTGATGGATAGTTGCTTTAACTCAGAGCAGCACTATCTAGAAGATATAGGAGTGTTCACCCAGAAAGAAGAAGAACCTCTCACAAGTATTAAAACGGTAAACTCAAAGGATGGAAGCGAAAGTAGTCAAAAGAAAAAGAAAAGAAAAGCAGTGAAACAAGAAGAGGAGGAATCATTGTTTGAAGTACCAGAAAACTTCAAGAAATATGAAGTTGACGACCGCAAAATTTTGGTACGAATGCCTAAGAGAGAGGCCATCATAGGAGAATCATATGATAATAAAGAAAAGACCAAGAAGATTGTAGTGACCATTGAAGAGAACGAAGAGAGATGCACATATATAGGAGATGACCTAAGTGCAAGAGAAGAAATGGAGCTTGTAGCTCTATTAAGGGAATATAGGGATGTGTTTGCGTGGCACTATAGAGACTTGAAAGGGGTAGATCCAAGAATTTGCTCTCATACTATCCCCATGACTGCTGATGCCAAGCCCACCAAACAGAAGCCCTACACATATAATGATACCTATGCAGCCAAAATAAAAGAAGAAATTGATAGGTTGATTGAAGCTGGATTCATCTATGAGATTGAGCATACTGAATGGGTGTCCCCCATTGTAGTAGTGCCCAAGAAGAACGGAAAGTTGCGAGTGTGCATTAACCTGAAAAAAGTTAATGCCGCTACAATCAGAGATAGCTATCCGCTTCCAATCACCGAACATTTATTGGAGCGTGTTGCAGGCAAGGAAGTTTATAGCTTTCTTGATGGATTTTCAGGTTACAACCAAGTAGCCATTGCCCCAGAAGATCAACACAAGATGGCTTTTGCCACCGAATGGGGAATCTTTGCATTTCGTGTGATGCCATTTGGGCTCACCAATGCACCTGCAACATTCCAAAGGCTCATGTGTCATGTCTTCAAAGAGTTCTTACGAAAGAGCTTAGAAGTGTATGTGGATGATTTATGTGCTCATTCCCAAGAAAGAAGATTTCACATCCCTGAGCTCAGACAGATCTTCAACAAGTGTAGAGAATATCGAGTGTGTCTGAACCCAGAAAAGTGTGTGTTCATGGTGCGTCAAGGTAAAATCCTCGGTCATATTGTTTCTAAGAATGGAATCTCAACGGATGAAGATAAGGTACGAGCCATAGCGGAGCTGCCAAGGCCAAGGAATGTTAAAGAGGTACAAGCCTTTATGGGCCATTGTGGATATTACCGTAGGTTTATCCACATGTACGCGATCATAGCTAGACCCCTTTATGCCTTGTTGTCTAATTTTGAGTGGAACGACGAATGCGAGAATTCTTTCAATGAACTGAAGAAACGTTTGTGCACAGCACCAATATTGACCACTCCTGATTGGAATAAGCCATTCCATGTCCATGTGGATGCATCCAATCATGCCATAGGATGTGTGCTAGCACAACCCACAGGTGAAGGGAATTTAGATTTGCCCATAGCATATGCTAGTAGACAACTAAACCCAGCCAAAAGAAATTATACCACAACCGAGCGAGAAGGGTTAGGCATGGTATATGCTGTAAAGAAGTTTAGACACTATTTATTGGCCAACAAGTTCAAGTTTTTCACTGATCATCAAGCTTTGTTATATTTGGTCAATAAACCTTGCAATACTGGACGCTTAGTAAGATGGTTCCTCTTACTAATGGAGTATGACTTTGAAGTTGTTGTCAGGAAAGGTAGAACCCACCTTCGGGCAGATCACCTTTCTCGCATTACTTCAGGAGAGTCACCACAAGGAGTGTCTGATGAACTACCTGATGCTTATCTGTTCAATTTGGAAGTTGTTCCTAAATGGGCAAATAAGTTGGTACCAGTCCTAACCTTCGGCCCTGCAAATAAGAATGTGAAAACATCACAAGAAGAAATTGTAAAATCACAAAAATATCACATATTGGCAGGAAGCATGTACAAACAAGATACTGAGGGTGTATTAGCTTGTTGTGTCGAGGATGATGAACATAGTAGTTGGTTGCAGCAAGCTCATGAGGGATTGCTAGGAAATCACTATTCTAAACAACGAACATTGCAGAATTTGAAACGTTTAGGAGTGTATTGGCCTAGCATGGACAAAGAAATACATGAGTGGATCAAGAATTGTCCAATGTGCAGAGAGAGACCACCAGTGGAGCATGCGACCCTTTATCAAGTATCATTAATTCCAGATTGGAGTGCTCCATTGGTAGAGTTTATGAGATCGGGAAGATTACCCAAAGAGGCCAGTCTAGCAAGAAGACGAAATATGGAGCAAGAGGCTCAAGGCTATGCCTTAGTAGGAGAGAACCTATACCGAAGAGGTAAAGATGGTTACTTAAGACTGTGCGTTCATGAATCAGACTATTTAAGGGTCTTAGAGGCTGCACACAGTGGTGTTGCAGGTGGACATTTTGGTCCTGACCGAGTGATTAAGACCATTCTATTCTCAGGACTTTGGTGGCCCACTCTTCATATGGATGCACATACCTATGTGAAGAAATGTGACACATGCCAACGTGCACAATATCCAGTTAGAAAAGACGAGATGCCTTTGAGGCCAATGATGGGAGGGCGTGCATTTTCCAAGTGGGGCATAGACTTCATAGGTCCTATTAATCCCCCTGCTAGAAACTCCCATGCAGAGTATATTATTGTAGCCACAGATTACCTTACCAAGTGGGTAGAAGTGAAAGCCACAACAAAGAATGATGCTCAAACGACGGCTAAGTTCTTATTCGAGAATGTGTTCACGAGATATGGGCTACCAATAGAGTTAGTGAGCGATAGAGGCACACACTTCTTGAATGAAGTCATTGAAAATCTTCTCCAAGAATTCTTGGTGATACATAAGAAATCTGCCCCCTATCACCCACAAGCTAACGGACAAGCCGAGAGTACCAATAAGATCCTTTGTAACGTATTGACAAAATTGGTAAATAATAAACGCTCTGATTGGGACAAACAACTTCATCATGCTGTTTGGGCTTATCGAGTTGCCTACAAAACAGTACTCAATGCCACCCCATTTCAGATGGTCTTTGGACAGAATGCGGTGCTACCACTGGATTTCTTAATCCCTGCTTTAAAAGTAGCACAAGAGCATGAGTGGAATGGACATGAATTGTCATCTAGGATCTTTGATCTAGAACGCTTAGGTGAGACAAGGCTACGAGCGGCTGCAGGCATCTACGCTGCAAAGAAAAGGCAAAAGGCCTACTTCGATGCACACATTAAGGATAAGGGACTGAAAGAGGGAGATCTAGTGTTGGTTTACACACTGAAACAACATGCCCGTAAGTTGGAAAAACGAGGATATGGACCCATGATCATTAACAGAATTTCCACTAGTGGCGCGGTTCAATTGGCTACTTTAGAAGGTGATATCTTGCCAAACTATATTAGTGGTTGTAGAGTCAAGTTATATCAAGAACCTCTTACAGAGGACATGCTAATGAGACTCAACACTGCTAAGAAACGAAAAGAAGAAGAGTTAAGAGTGAGAGAAGAAGCACACGCAGAGGCTAGAGAGCGCATAAGGCGAAATAAGTTAAGACGACTTGGCCTAGATGTCAACTCAAAAGCTCCAAAATATCACATGGATATGTGCCAAAAGTCAGGCATAGCGACTTCTCAGGTCATTGACCAAAGACCCTTTGTGACCATAGAGATAGGACAAGGGAACGGTGCAAGGACGGTGAAAGCATTGATTGACTCAGGTGCAGCAAGTAGTGCAGTTAGACTTTCCTACTGCCAAGACTTGCAGTTGAACATCAATCCCATAGAAGCTTATCTCATAGGATTGGGAGGTGTGGAAACCCCTTGTTTGGGCGAGGTGGAACTTCCCATCTACCTTCAAGATGTTCCAATGAAAGTCAAAGCGCTAGTATGTCAAGATGAGAACCTTACAGAACCACTTGTCTTGGGTCAAGATTGGATCTATGACCATGCAGTTAACTTAAACCTAAGAAGTCAAATTCTTCAAGTTTGGGTACATGAACAATGCATTACATTAGAATTAGAGAACTGCATGCTCCTAGATCATGGCACCACACACTCTCTTAGTTCTTCCAAGACTAATCATATGAAAGAAGATGTTGTATGTGTCAAAAGCTCTATGATGCAGAAGGAGTCAATCGTGGACGACCAGGTTCGAAGGCGGGTGGATCTTTCTTCTTCTCCAAAGAATCAAGTAGCCACAGTAGTGAGTCCACCACACAAGCAAACACAACCGTTCACGACAACTGCTACATCAAATAGAAAGACACCATTCGATAAAAAAGCAGTTCCGAGCATGAAGCAGATATGGGTACGCAAAGGAGAGCAACCACCAGCCTTGCCCCCACAAATCCCATCTAGGCAAGCCAACCAGGCCAGAAGACGAGGGAAGCAGCTCAGACAAGCTCAATCACAAGGTATCCAACAAGTTTGGGTGCCTAAGAAGTTAGCTGCAGCTCAACAAGGGCAATTACAGATGTGGGTACCTGAGAAGCTCCTACATCTACAACAACCTATGTTCTCCCACATGCGAAAGGTCTCAACAAAGAATCCAAAAAGAGAAGAGGGTAAGAACCACGTACAGAGACCGAAAGAAGATCAAATCAGCTCTTCAACAATAGTAGGAAGACGGGCAAAAAGGATATGGGTTTGGAAGCCAAAAGTACAAGTAGCCTACACCGAACCAAAGGGCCAATCACATTGGATACCATAGTTCAGAAAGCATCCAAAGATGAAGTCGCCTGAAGTGATCTCTACTGTGCCAAATGCTGTTCTCAAATGGATTCCAATAAGAAGGAATACATCATCTCGCGATCCCATGGAGACATCCAAGAAAGATGGCGTCCACATCTGCAAGTAACATCAAGCCTCGACGAGCAACAACCATGTGCTCCTTGCACAACCCTGTCTTTTGCACCATTCAGGTCATGCATTTCCAAAGTATGCATTAATATAGGGCCACATTACACGGCCGTGCATAGACACACTTGAGAATCCCAGGCACAAGAGCACATTGACATATGTCAAAGATTTTTATTGATTGATACTAAAATCTGTCTTCTTGTTTTGTGATATTGTTACAAAAAAAAAAAAAAAAAAAACGAGGAAGAACTTGTTCCCAGGTTTCGCTCATGGAACATGAATGAGTCATGCTTAGTTGAAGATTGAACCATCGATTACTGGGCATTTATCAGTTTGGATAGAAGTGTGTCTTGGCTAGTAGATGATTTAATTGCTGCCTTATCTCATAGACGTCAAGAACTTAGCATGAGCAGGGCATCCACAACTATGGTTTCCTCTTACTATGGTAGGAGTGAAGAGCTTGAAGGTCCACAACTTGAGTGATGCTTAACTACTGTATGTACAAGAGCATCCAAGGAGATATCTGCAAGGGATAGTTCTGGAGGAGAGGGGATCTTCCATTCAAAAGATCTCATCAGTGGACCATCAACACGGACATCCATCAACAATGGTCCATCCCAAAAGCCAAGTGTACAACATGAAGAGATGAACATCCATCGACCTTCTCCATGGTAAGCATCTTTACTTTGGAAACATCATAGCCATAATAGCGTAGGAAACCTCTTCGTCGGCATACCCTTGACCACTTAGCTCAAGAGCCCCAATTTTTGCACCATTCTTCTTCCAATGCATTTCCCAAGTAAACATTCATAGGGCTACATTACAAGGCCGTGCACAAGGCACATATTTTCCTCAACCCATGCACGAACACACTTACCCATCACTCAATATGGGTTATGAGTACTTGGCATGACTACTATGAAGATCAACTTTGGAAGATCTAGAAAACATCAACGGAGACTCACAACGACACAGTCATGCTGGAATCCAAGGCAGAAGCACATACCAAGAGACTACAACCTGCAAAGACTCACAGTGATAGATGAAGAACGTCGGACGACTTGTGTTCATACAGAAGGGACACTCCCTCTCAAGGCACTACTTGGAACAACCACTACAACAAGGGTCTGTCAGGGACGACACACTCGAGAGGGGGGGGAGTGTTGAAGCTCAAGGTCAAGGACAAAGCATGGAAGCACATCAAAGAAGTGGACATAGAAGAAGAGAGAGCAAGTAGGGAGCTCCAAGGAGTGTATGTCAATTTTTCACAAGAATTCCCTACAAAAATAGTGATTTTCATCACTAAAAGCCATTGTAAATACCATTTTCTATTTTGGTAACTCCATTTTGTTCAAGCCAAGGAGTCCTTGAGCTTGAGGAGTATTAGAACTATCATCCTACCAAGTTTCATAATTTTTAGACTCCGTTTGAGCCCTCAAATAAGCCCTGGAACCTAATTTTTAACTAGGCCGGACACTAGGTCTGGACAGGGCCAAAACTAGTCAAAAAACTATAAAAAGAGCTAGAGAGCTCATTTTTGGGGGTGGCTTGTTAGAGAATAGAGCTTTTGTAAGAGAACTCGTTTGCAATAGAAGCTTTCCATTGTTCCTTGCTTTGATCTTGCTTTGCGCGCGTGTGTGTGTATGTGTGTGCATGCTTGTGTGCTTTCACTCACACACTTGTGCCTTCACTTGCTCATGGTCTTCATACCGGTCCTCACGTCTCCACGGATTGACAAGTAAAGGAGGTGGTGCTTACACTTGAGCTACACTCCGCGATACACGATATCCAACAAGTATCGCGATCAGAGACTCACGATACACGATACCCGATAGGTATCGTGATCAGAATTTCACGATACACGATATGCGATATCCGACTAGTATCGTGAGGACTTCTCAACGATACATGATACGTGACAAATATCGCCAGGCTCAAATCAACGATACCCGATACTTGACAAGTATCATAAAAAGAGCTCAACGATACACAATATTTAGCAAGGCCAAGTATCGCGATACTCAACCACAGGAGATCACGATACTTAGGTATCGCGATACTCAACCGAGGGAGAACACGATACTTGACACTTTCTCAATTTTTGACTACATTTTTTGGATTTTAAATGCATACAAGTATTTCTAAAGCTCATCTACCCTCTCCTCACCATCTGTATCACCAAAAATAAACTTTCTTAACCATGAAACACCCCCACGATACTTGTCGCAGATCGTTTTACTAGAAAACTTGATTTGAAAGGGTGTTATGTGCAAAGGATCAGTGTGCTCACCTTGGAAGCTTTTTTCCAAATCTCCTAACACTCCTATTCACCCTGCACTACCCCCAATCTCCTTGTCAGAACGTGATACTCGACTAATGACTCTCACGATACTTGCTCAGAAAAACAAGTGACTTGGAAAAAGACAATTTTTGGGTTTTATACCTTTCTTTGAAAAGACCTCCTAACTACAAAGACCAACAAGACAAAGCTTAAAAACTACTCTAACTTCCTAACTAATCTACTCTCTCCACTCACTTCCCTAGACTAACAACTCACTACACACACTTCAAGAGTGAGAAGTAGTAAGTGCGGATGAATGTGACTTACCAAAGAAGAGAAATTCACAACTCCTCTACTCGCTTCAATGCTAGAGCTACTTACCATCACATGGATTCCTTGGTTTGATTCGACATTGGCAACGGCGCCAAAAACGTGTGTACCTAAGATCCAACCTAGGGACTTGTGGAGAAAGAGACTATACCTCAATCCCCCTCAAGTGCATATAGTGGGGATTCACGCTTTATTTATCAATCCGAGGAGTATCAAAACCTAGCCGAGTGTATGAAGACATGCATTCAAATGATGATCAATGCAAATGAGCTTCCCAAAGAGTGCAAACAAGGCTAAGACTATTCCAAAAAAGCTTCAACTATCAGTCATGGTGTCACGATACTTGGAGCAGCAGCCAATAGTAAATTGAGCTTTTCTCTCATCTCCGAACTCCGAATATAGCAAATAGCATATGTGTTTCACTCAATTCTGACGCTTCACTTCAAGCTCTCGTGAATATAGCAAATAGCATATGCGTTTCACTCAATTCTAACGCTTCTACTTCAAATTATGAGCAAAATACTGAGTCGCAGGAATGACCTTCCTACACTTCAGCAGTTCCTACACTTCACACACACCTTAACCACAACAAACAAACACTTTCATGGATAGACACCACTTTCTAACACTCTTTTCAAGCAACACACATGCACACAAGCTCACAAGAAAGATGATACAGAGAGGAGAAGACACAAATTCGAAATTCTGTGCTCTTGATTCTCACAATGGCAAAAAGTCTTTACAAAGAGTCACAAATTGACTAATATACATGTGCCCTAAAAATGGTCCTTTCACACGAGAGACCGTCACTTTATTCACTAAAAGGCTAATTTCCTACTAATTTACATGGATAAGCTACTAATCTCCATGGGTATGCATCTAGAGGACTCCTCTAGTGTATTTAAAACGGAAAATATGTTACAAAAATGGTTATAATACAGAAATAGAGTGTCCAAATCGGAAAAATTTTGGGGCCTTTCTCTTTCTCTGCCTTTTGCTCTTCTTAGCTCTGCAACACACACAAAGGAACTCATGGAACTATTAGGGAATTAAAACGATTAGGAGTATACTGGCCTGACATGTCTAAGGATGTCCATCACTATGTGTGTAACTACGCAGAATGCAAGGAGACTATCCCCGAGGATCATACATCCATACCTTTCTCAACAATAGCACCCAATTGGAGCAAAACATTGGTAAAATTCCTAAAGACCAGAGAACATGAGGAAGGAGTTAGCTTGGCAAGAAAAGGATCCCTAGAGGAAATGAGCAAGGATTATGTACTCATGGGAAGATAGTTGTTTAGGAGAGGAAAAGACAACCAATTACGACTATGTGTGCATGAAGGAGAATATTTATCCGTATTAGAGATGGCACATGTAGGTGTGGCAAGAGGTCATTTCTCAGTTGAGAGAACCGTGAAAATGATCCTCTTTGCAGGCTTGTGGTGGCCAACTTTACATATGGATGCGGAGACCTATATATGAAGCTGCGAGACATGCCAAAGGGCTAAATACCCGATTCGGAGAGATGACATGCCATTGAGACCTATGGTTTGCACCAGAGCCTTTTCTAAATGGGGTATTGATTTCATAGGACCCATTAACCCACCAGCCAAAGGGTCACATGCCGAATATATCATAGTAGCCACTTATTATTTGACAAAATGGGTAGAGGCAAAGGCTACTAGAAAAAATGATGCTCAAACCACTGCTAAGTTTCTTTTTGAGCATATATTCACTCGTTTCGGATTACCAATTGAGATTGTGAGTGACCGAGGAACGCACTTCATTAATGAAGTAATAGAGTCTTTAATGAATGAGTTCTTAGTGATCCATAAAATATCAGCCCCATACCACCCCCAAGCCAATGGTCAAGTGGAAAGTTCCAATAAGGTGTTATGCACAGTATTGACAAAGATTGTCAATAATGGGAGGTCTGACTGGGACAAACAATTGCATCATACAATTTGGGCCTTCTGAGTCGCGTACAAGACTACCATTGGAACTACCCCATTCAATCTAGTATACGGACAGAACGCAATTCTGCCAATTGATTTTTTGATAACCACTTTGAGAGTAGCCGAGCAGTATGAATGGACCATACATGAATTGTCCCAACAACTAGACCAAATCGAGAAACTGCATGAAACTCGGTTTTAGGCTGTCGCAGGAATTTATGCGGCTAAGCAAAGACAAAAGGCACACATAAAAGACAAAGGAATAAAAGAAGGAGATTTGGTCCTAGTCTACACCTTGAATCAACATGCTAAGAAATTACAAAAACGCGAATATGGAAAGTGGATGTAGAGTGAAACGGTTTATGGAGCCATTGATGGATCAAATGTTAGCACGTCTCGTAGGTGCACAAAATAGGAAGAAAGAGGAAGAGCGGATTAGAGAGGAGGCATGGCAAGAAGCCTTGGAACGTATTAAGAAACGGAAAGAGTGGATTAGGCAAAGAGACGAACGGTACTTACTAGGTGAAGAACCTATTCCCATGGCCAACTACCAAGTTCATCATTCCAATGGGCAGAACCATAGCCTATCTAAACCCTACCTAAACCTAGGGATTGGAAAGACAGAGTACCAATTGATAGATGCTCTAATAGATTCAGGATCAACACTTAGTTGTGTGCGGAATACAATCATCATGTCTTTACACGCAAATATCACACCTACTAAGGCACATATGATAGGTATCAGAGATCAAGTCATAGAATGCGTTGGAGAAACTACTGTATCCCTCCACCTAGGAAAGTCCCCCATGGAACAACAAGTCTTAGTGTGTAAAGATGAGGACCTCATAGAGAATCTAATACTAGGGCAAGATTGGATAATCGAGAATGAAGTGAGTATTCATCTAGCTCAAGGATACATCTCCGCCAAAGTGGGACACAAAGAAGTCTTTAGCCTTTTAGAAGAGAAACCATCTCATGGACCAAGCATCTTCGAGGATGCTAGGCACAGTACTAAGAAGGACATAACACCTGAACCCATCAATGAGATGTAGGAAATACAACCAAAGGTAGATCAAATTTTAAGCACCAAAGCGATAGAGGAGGAAGCAGGTTCATTTCACGCAAATCGTAAACAAACAAAAATAGAGCCGGCCAAAGCCACACTAAAATCATCAGCATGGAATTCTATCAGCAGAGTTCCACAACACAAACACAAACACAAAAATTCTATCATGCAAGGACCAAATGAATGAATCAGGGGGAGCAACACAAACACAAGTCAATCCTAATCAGAAGGTGCAGACGAATACGAATTCCTCATCGAAAAGAACAGAATCAAAGGATCTGTTGAGAGTTTGGCTCCCAAAGTCATTAGTAGCGGCACAAAGGAACCACCGACAAATATGGATTCCAAAGAATGTTCGACAAATAGCATGACAAGAAATTGACAACCAAAAAGAAACAGCCTATCGACGAGCCAACAGTGCGAGACCAAACAAGTACATCGGGAAAGCAAGATTGTAGCTAAGAAGACACCGGTGATTCAAGAAGCTACATCAAGGAAAAGGCGACATGATGAGAGGAGGAGAGCTCATACTTCAATGCTTTAGTGGATATGGAAACCAAAGAAAGTGCATGAACCTGAACAAGGGAACCATCAGGCTCCCAATTGCACTCATGAAGTATCAAATGCACCTAACGTATGCATAATAGGGCCACATTACGAGGCCAGGCATTCGGCACTTGATGTATGATGGAGAGTATTAATCTCCAAAAGAACAAGCTACTCTTGAACTTAGAGCACCTCTATATCAAGAGTAACTAAAAACTTTCACTAATTTGGAGGCTCAATAAAAATTTTGGATAAACTGTGAATAAGAAAACTCTATAGAAAGTCTGCTGCACATATCTCTCTCATTGACTTATCAAATGTGTAAAGTTTTTGATAAAACTTTGCACAAGGTGTTGCCTATAGTTTGTGCATCTCCTCCAAGTTAAATCACTTCAAAAGATTCAGTAGATCTTTAGAAATGAACTTAACAAGTCACCTATGTCTAAAACTGTTCACATGAGAAGTCGATTCAGACACCTGTAACTTCTAACACTTGGTTCTCTCAATCTCGAACCCGTTTATGCAAATGCTTTTAGCCATAGATAGCTTACCTTCTAACTTAAAGATTGAGTACCTGCTTGCTCAAAACTTTACATTGTGGAAGGAGAACTGACCAAAACATTAACATTGAATTTTGCACTTGTTTCAGTAAACAGTGAACATCTCTTCACATATGAATGTTCCTACTTAAAATTCTCATAGCCTGTTTACAATTAGGCTCTCAAACTTTAACCATAGACTCATTAACTATGGAATTAGACATTTACAAAAGGATTCTTGAAATGATCAAGCACAGAAGGAGAATACAGAGAAACATCGGGTGCAATTTTTCTTCATTACTAGAGAACTTTTACATCTGGATGAGAGAGCTAATCTTCATGCTTCTCAAGAGTCTAATTATATCTAGATCTTCTCAATTCTTGTATTCTACACTCTCTCATTTTTGCCCCGACATTTTTCCTTGTATATATAGGCAAATATTTACAAGCTCCTAACTATACAAAAGTATAAGTGAACTATCTCTGAATTAATGTACATATATGTACACATCTTCATTTTCTGGATATGCACTTCCTTCATGCTTCATATCTTGACCTTTTCTTCAGTCCTTGGCTTCAACTCTTCATCAAAACATCAATTGTTGATTGCCCTGCACCAACAACTCCCCCTCAATCATCAATTGAGGTTTTCTCTATCTTCTTTATGCCTGCCATGTCTTTGAATCTCTGTAGCTTTGTTCCATCCAAGCTTTTGGTTAGCATATCAGCTATTTGATCTTTTGTTGAAGTATGTATGACTTCAATCTCTTTATCCATCACTTTTTCTCTTAGAAAGTGATACTGAATTTCAATATGTTTGGTCCTGGCATGAAAAACAGGATTAGCAGCTAGATACAATGAACTCATGTTATCTCCATGAATAGTGGGTGTACTGTGAATGATATCAAAACTCTTCATCAGAGTCTTAAGCCATATCACTTCCTTTGCAACTTCCACCATACCTTTGTACTCAGCCTCTGTAGATGATAAAGCAACTGTGTGTTGCTTCTTTGAACACCAAGAAATTAACTTATCTCCCACATAACACAAGTATCCATATGTTGATCTCCTATCATCTGGATTACCTACCCAATCTGCATCACTATATATCTTAATGTTTGTATCTGATGTAAAACCATAATACAAACCTTCTTTGAGTGTACCCTTAATGTATCTCAACACTCTTTGTCCTGCAAATCAATGTTCTTTCCTAGGGCAATGCATGAATTGAGATAATACTCCCACTGCATATGACAAATCAGGTCTAGTTAAAGTAGCATAAATCAGACTACCAACCAAACTTTGATATAGCTTCATATCCTTGAAATCTTCTCCACCATATCTGCTCAATTTGTGATTCACCTCCATTGGAGTAGGTGCTACCCTGCAATCATTCATTTTAAACTTGATCAACAAGTTCTTCAAATACCTTTCTTGAGTTATATACACTTCATGCTGAGTGTATGAGATCTCCATGCCAAAGAAATGTGACAAATCTCCCAAGTCACTAATCTTGAACTCTTTCTCTATTTGCTTCTTTAAGCTTTGAATGCCTTTCTCATCTGTACCTGTAAGAAATATATCATCAACATATATGCACATGTAAATGAACCCATTATCACTTGCTTTAACAAGCAAGCTACTATCTGCCTTTGACACTTGGAATCCTAGTTCTTTCAAGAGCTTCACAAGTCTATAATTCCATGCCCTTGGGGCCTGCTTCAAGCTATACAAAGCTCTCTTGAGCTTGCACACATGATCTGGATACCTCCCATCTCTGAATCCTTGTGGTTGATCCATGAAAACATCATCTGAAATATAACCATTTAAAAAAGCATTCTTCACATCTAATTGACATAATTTCCAACCTTTACATGCAGCAATAGCTATGAGTGTCCTGATGGTTGTCATCTTTGCCACAGGACTATAGGTCTCATCATAGTCTATAGCATATGTCTAAGCAAAACCTTTCACAACAAGTCTAGCTTTTACCTAGACACACTTCCATCTGCATACCTCTTTGTCTTGTAGACCCATTTGCACCCAATGATCTTCTGACTATTTGGTTTAGGAACCAAATCCCAAGTCTCATTCTCCATCAATTCATCATACTCTTCCTGCATAGCTTTCTCCCAATTTTCCTTACCTTTTGCCTCTTCATATGTAGAAGCGTCTTCATCTGCCTTTACCATATAAGCATAATCTTTGGTAGCCAAAAAAGAAGTGTCATAGCTATACCTTGTAGGCTTCCATTTGTGTCTTGATGACCTTCTGAGTTCTTCACTCCTTGAGGTTTCTGGTTCATCACACTCTGAATCAAACCTTGGTACTTCTTCAACTTCAACCTGTACTTCATTGTTCTTCTCTTCATCAAATATCTGAACCTTTGATTTACCTTTCTTTTGATCCACAATTTCTTCATCACCTGCATAAATATTTATTGTACCTGCATACCAAGTACCTTGCTCATCAAATGTAACATCCTTAGACGCTAGGAATTGTTTTGTGGATGGACTCCACAACCTATATCCCATCTGCTTATCATCATATCCAATAAACACATATTTTGCAGCTTTAGGATCCAATTTATGCCTCAATTGTGATGGCACATATGCATATGCCAAACATCCAAATACTTTGCAATGATCTAAAGTAGGTCTCTTACCCCACCATGTCTCATATGGTGTCGTACCCTGCAAAGCTTTACATGTGTTGGCATACAAAGCAATAAAGGAGTCATGCACAATACGGCAACAAGGCCAGATCATTTTTTCCCATAGAGTATGTACAACCCAAGTGATTTTAATCACTACACAAACATTGTAAATCCCGTTTTTGGTAGATTAGACTCCATTTTGTGCAAGCCGAGGAGTCCTCGAGCTTGAGGAGTATTAGAAGTACCATCTTACCAAATTTCATAATTTTTAGACTTCGTTTGAGCCCTCAAATAAGCCCTGGAACCTAATTTTTAACTAGGCCGGACACTAGGTCTGGACAGGGCCAAAAGCTAGTCAAAAACTATAAAAAGAGCTAGAGAGCTCATTTTTGAGGTTAGATTGTAATTGAAACGAACTTGTAAGAGCTTTTGAAAGTAATCTAAAGAACTCCTTGATCCTCTCTCTTTGTCTTGCCGTGTGTGCGCGTGTGTGTGTATGTGTGTGCATGTTTGTGTGCTTCTCACTCACGCACTTGTGCCGCCACTTGCTCGAGGTCTTCATACCATCCTCACGTCTTCCCGGATTGACATTAAAGGAGGTGCTACTCATCATTGAGCTACACCAAATTTTGGCGCCGTTGCCGGGGATCGAGCTTTGAGGACGAGCGTGTGATGGTAAGACGTAGAGTTGACGCGTTGGAGTTGTAGGTATTTTCTTCACTCTCATCGAATTTCTTTTACTTTCTTCACCATCATCATCATCACCATCTCCCACGTCCATCTCCATCATCGCGAAAATTTCAGTTTTTGACTATATCCCCACCTCCACTTCATTTCCCTCATTTCACTTGTGAGAGAGAGCGAGAGAGCGAATTTGCATGCGCTGTTTTTGCATGTTTCTTGAGCTATTTTGCAGGTTTTTTGCTGTACCATCATCCCCAGCAGTGTGCGCAGGTACGACAGGCTCTGCACAGTTCCCGAGACGACGATCTCTGTCTATCGCGACAGACAGAAAATCTTAACATTTTGTGAATGCATGAGTAGCACTGTAACCTACACCTTGAGGGCATTCTAGATCACTAGAAGTTTTTCAAAAATTTGCGTTTTTTCTGTCTATCGCGACAGACACCGTCTATCGCGACAGACACCGTCTATCGCGACAGACACCGTCTATCGCGACAGACAGAAATCCGCGACAGATACCGTCTATCGCGACAGACACCGTCTATCGCGACAGACAGAAATCCACGATAGACACTATCTATCGCGACAGACACCGTCTATCGCGATAGACACCGTCTATCGCGACAGATAGAAATCCGCGACAGATACCGTCTATCGCGACAGACACCGTCTATCGCGACAGACAGAAATCCACGATAGACACTGTCTATCGCGACAGACACCGTCTATCGCGACAGACACCGTCTATCGCGACAGATAGAAATCCGCGACAGATACCGTCTATCGCGACAGACACCGTCTATCGCGACAGACAGAAATCCGCGACAGATACCGTCTATCGCGACAGACACCGTCTATCGCGACAGACAGAAATCCGCGACAGATACCGTCTATCGCGACAGACACCGTCTATCGCGACAGACAGAAATCCGCGACAGATACCGTCTATCGCGACAGACACCGTCTATCGCGACAGACAGAAATCCGCGACAGATACCGTCTATCGCGACAGACACCGTCTATCGCGACAGATAGAAATCCGCGACAGATACCGTCTATCGCGACACACCGTCTATCGCGACAGACAGAAATCCGCGACAGATACCGTCTATCGCGACAGACACCGTCTATCGCGACAGACAGAAATCCACGATAGACACTGTCTATCGCGACAGACACCGTCTATCGCGATAGACAGGCATTTTCGGCAAAAATTAAGGAGTGAATTTTTGGAAATTTAGGCTAAATTTTGGGCATATTTGCACTTTCATGTACTCATCTACTTACGAAGGCCTTAGAAAATGCATTAAAACCCCCGAAAGGTTCTGTTTGTCTAGTTAACCCCCTAAACCCTGAACGGTCATAACTTTTTCATACGAAATCCATTTTCTGAGCTCTAGGGCTTGTCGGAAAGCTCGTGACATATACTACACGCCCTCAACTGTTTTTTATAAGAATAGCGCGTTGATTTTCAGATAGGATATTTGGAAGTTGACACACTGAGGGGTAGGAACACCAAGGGAGCTCCAGGGTAAATTTCTAACAATGCAAAAGGGGGAACAAGGGTCATTAACAAAGTGTCTGAAATAAATTGTCTGTCAATTGAAAGGTCTACTTGGAGCTAATCTCGGGATTTATGCAGGCCTATTGAGAAGCAATTGAGAGTATCCAAGCAAGGGTGTGGCACACGCTTGAGAATCCACTTCTCGAGCACTAAAGAGCAAGGTTCGGCAAGAAAGGTCGGAATATTCTCAACTCCTCTTCGTCAATTCCTAGCCTAGGCTAAGAGCGATTAGAAGTAGGAGTAAGTCAGGACGACGATAGGCCACTATCAAGTTGAAGACTACCTAAAAACTCAAGTTCAAGCTAAAAACTTAATCTCTGTACTGTCGACAACATAAAGGAAAGAACCTAACGTGGAACGATCAACCTGAAAGTACGAAGAACATTCAAGTATTCCTGACGACGTGATATCAGACAAGACCATAAACACAACAATTAACTAAAAAGAACCAAGTAACTGGTACCAATTGATCGGCAACGAGGTTGTACTCTGGGAAAAAAAAAAAAAATTTGGGCTAATCAGTTAGGCATATGAACCTTAGATCAGGACGACATTTAGCAAGGGAAAGACAAAGCCTTAGGTCTTCAGAGGCTAGTGTCAATCATACTGCAAGGTCTTGGGCCCAGCAGTTGAGCCACCACTCATACTACCCTAGCTCTGAGACCAGTGAGTCAGAAATGTCTCAAGGCATGGACAGACCGACGGGAAGTTCAGGAGTGCCTTATTTGTACAGGGTAGAAGGCCCTTACAAAACACAGCTGGAATACCTTAGGACCAACCGATTAGGTGCGAGCATCTATGAGGATGGCCTAGGAAGATCTGTGGTCCAGATTAAAAACCCTGACCAATCCATAGGACTAGAACACCCAGCTGTCAAGTTTGAAAATGGTGCATACCTGGACAAGGAAGGAACTATATATGTTGTCACTAGTCACCCTGATAGGACAGATGACTTCGGGAATGTAATCTCAGAAGCAGACTTAGGTGACCTGGAACAAGGGAACATGGGTGCGGAACCTAGAACCCCTCGAGGTAAATCAGTTCTCACTAGGATTATCACGCCTGAATGGGTCCCCCAAGACAACAAGAGCATAGAGTTGCTCCTCAATCGAGAAACTGATGAAGCCTTTTGGAGGTATAAATCCAATCAGCCAACTGATATAGGAAATATCATGATCTATGAGCTTAAGGATCCGGATAGCCCAGGCAGAGTGACCTACTTAGATCATGCTTCAGAACGGATCTTTGTGGTGACAGAAAATGATAGGCATGCCTACACTTGGAAGGGTGAATTTATTTTCCCCCAACCTAGATCAAATGTATCCTATGGTCACCCTGGGGCTGGAACTTCCCAAGCTCATGGTACGCAAAGAGACAGAAGTAGAGATAGACCGGAAGTAAGTTTTGCCAACCCAGTGGGCAGAGAAAGAACGAGAACAGAGACGAATAGGGTAGAACCTGAGATGCATAGTGCCCACAGGAACCAAAGAAATGTAGATGGATTCCCTCTGCCGAGGCCTAGAGAGCACACAAGAACTTTGAGACCCACCCAGCTAGTTAAGTCCATGAAGAATTACTTTGACGGCACAGGAGATCCCTATGATCATGTGGCAGAGTTCAAGCAAGTCTTGAGAGCTGAACAAGTGGAAGATCTGTTCACACAGTACAATGCCTTCGGTCTAACCCTTAGGAACACGGCACTTACATGGTTTCAGCCATTAGATGAGCGTCAGTTCAGGAGCATAGACCAACTCCTAGAGGCATTCATTGTAGAGTTCTCCAAGAGTGGCATAAGACACAACACCTCCTCACTGATTCACAGCTTCAAGCAAACCCCTCAAGAGACTGTGAGGCTTGCAGGAAGAAGATTTAGACAATATCTTGAAAGGTGCCCTATTTCGGAGCTACCCACATCTGCTAAACAAGTAGCTTTATTCCTTGATGGACTACTGAGTCCAAAATTGAGATCCTACGTGTATCTGAAAGACCCTAGGACCATAGAAGAGTGTGTACGTATATGCATTGACATTGAAGATAACCTAGGAGAAGAGCTAGAGCTGTCCAAAATTTACAAAGATTCAGACAGTGCATCTAGTCACTCTTCCTTGCAATCCACATCAATTGAGGAACTCGCAGAGAAAGTGGCCCAGAAACTAGGTGTAACTAGCAAACAAATCCCAAGGTTTGCCCCTGTGAAAAGGTGCTATACATGCGGTGGTGACCATATGGCGAACGTCTGTCCCATTATGGCTCAACCCCAAGTAAACCCTAGTAGCCAGTACTGCACCATAGAACGGAGATACACCAATCACACCGCACAAGATTGCCCATACAACAAGCAGGCAGTTAGGCAACCCTATCCGCAACCCTACCAACAAGGCAGATACCAGAACCAAAATCCACCACCACAATATGCTAGACCCCAACAAACCTACCAACCACAGTATCAGGCCCAACAAAGGCCTCAGCCTGTGCTAGCACAACAACCCCCTGCCCCAGCTAATGTGATTCCGGTAAAGTATACTGCTGCAGAAGAGAACCTGAATAGAGCTATAGTTCCAGTAACCCCATTGATCTCAGAAAATGACCCAAGTGACCATAGCTTTGATGCTACCCATGTGGATAGCCCCCAGGCTTACTACATGCAGTCCCCAGAACATGGAGAGTCCTACTATGGTGAAGAGTCGAACGAACCTAGTTGGGAGTCAGATTACACGAACATCATGTACACAAACCCCAACCCTAGACCTCAACCTAGGCAAGTACGACCACCATTTCCTAGAGGACCGTGCTACAGATGCCAAGGAGATCACCTCATTCGTGATTGTCCCTTGCCTCCACCTACGCAAACCCAGTCGGTGACGATCCAAGGCTTCTGCCAAGATTGCGGAAAAGAGCATCTCTTACGAGATTGCCCAAAGAACCCCAATAGCATGCCAAAAATCACCCCTATCAACGTTGTTGGGTTAGTGGTAGACTCCTCAGGAAGCGTCACTTCCACTGCACCAGTGCAGGTAGTCACTAGGGCTCAGGCATTGCAGCAAAACCAAGGGGTAGGCCAGGAAAAGAGCCTAGATGCTAGCGATACTGAGAGCCAAAATAAAAAGAGAACAAGAGCTTGGAAAGATAGCCGCGAACGCATGAAAAGGCAATGGGCAAAGAAGATGAGTGAACTTGAGGAAAGTCTACGAGAAACCAAGGCTAAAATCATAGAGATCACGTCTCAACCGCACTCTCACACATTCCCACCGCTACCATCCCCATCACCCTCCATCCCTTCACCCTCTAAGACAGCCCACGCAACCCACCCACCACCCCAAACAGGATCAGTATTAGCTGATCCCACTCCCGAAGACATAGACATGATGCTTAAGGCATATCAGGCCAGAATCCAAGAAGGGCCAAACGTCACGGATCATGACAAGTGCTATCCTAGAGCTGACCTAGAGATAGAAAGAACCAAACTATGCGCGAAAATGGTCGCATTGGCTCAGACTATGTTTGAAGCCAGTCGCCTTTTCAATTACTCAGGCTCAGCCAAAACGCAATTACACTTGGATGGATTCCTAGAGAAGTTAGAGAGGATAATTGCAAGATCTGACAAGGAAGAAAAAAATCAAGACCAAGAAGAAGCAAGCAAAAACAGGAATCATTCCCAATCAGAAGTGTATGTGGCCAATGCCCCTAAACCGGACAACTTCCCCTCCTTAGAAAGAATAGAGAGGCCAATAGCACAGCCAGAAAAGGAACCTACCCCTCAAAGAAAGGAAAGGGCAAGAGAACGGGTAAGCCAGCCTCTTCAGGAAGCCCGTGGGCCTCCTCAAGAAGCTTATCTTCCCCCCCAAAAGGCAGATGAGCCTCCCTCGAAAGCTCAAGTACCTCCACAGGTTGCCTACATTCCTTCTCAGGGAATGTGTGAGCCTGTTCGGAAAAGTAATAGAATAAGTGATCCTCCCCAAGAAGCTTGTGCTCCAGCCATTTGCGAGAACGAGGAGAGAGCCAACAATAGAATCAGCCCTCCTCCACAGGTTGCTTATGCGCCCAATTCTACGGAGCCAGACACTTCTTCTTCTATGAATCGGTTTGCACCAGACTTCCTACGAGAAATTCAAGAAGACAAATGGGATAACGAAAGTGAGGTCGCCCCTCCTTTTGAACTTGTGGACGATGCACACGACCAATTCCCACAAGACATCCCATCTATTTACGGGGAGCATGAGAGTGTTCAGTCTCACGAGAGATTAGACTTTGAGTCGAATTCCATACAAGAGCTACCCCACTTCACAGGCCCATGGGAAGCAAAGTCCACATGTATGAGAGCACCCACAGTCATGGTAAGGAACGACGACTCAGTCATTCCTAGGAACACAGAGGTAGTGAAGAAAACTAATGTGCAGTGTAATCTCAAGTTAGAAGAGCTACTCAAGGTTAGACCTGAATTATGGAAACATGTAGCCAAACAAGTGCCAGAGATAGCAAAACCTCGTTCCCAGGAAGGATCCCATAGGACAGTGCCAGAAATTCCCTTGGATAAGATAGGGGATATGTGTGAAGGCGAAGAAGGGAACACCTATCTTCCCATCACCTACCAAGAGTACACCACCAAGGCAATTTTAGACTCAGGTGCAGGAGTTGCAATTGCCACTACTTCCCTTTGGAAGCGTTGGGGCAAGCCAGCACTCAGGCCAACAAGAATGAAATTGCAAATGGCCGATGGTCACATAGAGAGACCCCTAGGATTGCTAGAAGGAATAACTCTCTCCACTTGTGGTGTCGAGTTTGAACATACCTTTGCCATATGTGACTTCAGCAAGAATCATGCCTATGAGATGATTTTGGGAAGACCATTCATGCGACAGTTGCAAGTGGTACAGGATTGGGGGACCAATTCTTTGTACCTGCAGCACTTAGGTGTTACAACCAAAGTCAATCTCAAGGATTATTCCCATAGAGATGTCCCACCTATCCAATGGAATCCCATCCATAGAGCTAAAGATGACACAGAATCGGTGCATTCCATAGGATCTGGATCCTCATGGATGCATGAAGATACTCACTTATGGATGTGCAAGGTAGCAGTAGAAGAAGAGAAGAGAGAGAAAGCCAGAGAGGTAGGTGCGAACGAAACTCATAGACCCATTCAAGACCCAGCCTATGCACCTGTAGTTTTTCCAGACGAGGAATTTGAACCCCATGGCTGGGCAGAAATTTTAGCAACAATGGACGTAGCCATCAATGAAGAACAATGGACACCTCACTATGATGAGGATGGCTATGATATCTCAGTCTTCTCCTTAGAGCCAATCATGGGAGAGGCAGTTCTAGAAGAATGCGAACCTAGCCCTGATGCATTTGAGGATGCAAGTGACTCCGATCTAGAGTCAATCATTATGGACCCACCATTTGCATCAGATGAAGAATACTTCCATGAAATAGAATTTCAACCCCAGAGGCATGGAGAGGTTACAAATGATATAAGATTAGCAACACATGTGAACCCAAAGGAAGAAGGAAAGAAACGAAAGAAGAGAGAAGCCTCACCGGAAGAAGAAGAATCTTTGTTTGAGGTCCCAGAAAATTTTAAGAAGTATGAGATAGATGACAGGAGAGTCATGATAAGAATGCCTAAACGAGAGGCACAATCAGGAGAGGCCTATGATAACAAGGAAACCACAAAGAAAATAGTAGTGGCCCTAGAAGAAGGAGAGGAGAGATGCACGTATATAGGCCATGACCTGACAGAAGAAGAAGAGCACGAATTGATTGCCTTGCTAAGAGAATACAGAGATGTATTCGCTTGGAGTTACAAGGATTTGAAAGGGGTTGACCCGGATATATGCTCACACACCATTCCCATGACCTCAGATGCTAAACCCTCTAAGCAAAAGCCATATACATATAATGATAATTACGCTGCTAAGATCAAGGAAGAGATAGATAGATTGGTTGAAGCTGGATTTATCTACGAAATTGAGCACACCGAATGGGTATCCCCCATCGTAGTGGTGCCCAAGAAGAATGGCAAGCTGCGTGTGTGCATTAACTTGAAAAAGGTTAATGCCGCCACGATTCGAGATAACTATCCGCTTCCCATCACAGAACATCTCCTAGAAAGAGTGGCAGGCAAGGAAGTGTACAGTTTCCTTGATGGATTCTCGGGTTACAATCAAGTAGCCATAGCTCCAGAGGATCAGCATAAGATAGCCTTTGCCACAGAATGGGGCATTTTTGCTTTTAGAGTAATGCCATTTGGGCTTACCAATGCACCAGCCACCTTCCAGAGGCTGATGTGCCATGTGTTTAAGGAGTTCCTGAGAAAGAGTTTAGAAGTCTATGTTGATGATCTCTGTGCTCATTCCAATGTTAGGCAAACCCACATTCCTGAACTCAAACAAATCTTTGACAAATGTAGAGAATATCAAGTCTGCCTGAACCCCGAAAAGTGTGTTTTTATGGTCAGGCAAGGCAAGATCCTAGGACATATCGTGTCAAAGAATGGCATATCTACCGACGAAGAAAAAGTGAGAGCCATAGCGGAGCTACCTAGGCCAAAGAATGTCAAGGAAGTACAAGCTTTCATGGGGCATTGCGGTTATTATCGACGCTTTATACACATGTATGCTGTCATTGCAAAGCCCATGTACGGACTATTGACAAACTTTGAGTGGACGGATGAATGTGAGAATTCCTTCCAAGAACTTAAACGAAGATTATGTTCAGCACCAATCCTGACCACACCAGATTGGAATAAACCATTCCATGTTCATGTTGACGCATCCAATTACGCTATTGGATGTGTACTTACACAACCTACTGGTGAAGGTAATATGGATCTTCCAATTGCCTATGCCAGTAGACAATTGAATGCGGCTGAACGAAATTATACCACTACTGAACGAGAAGGATTAGGCATGGTATATGCAGTTAAAAAGTTTAGACATTATTTGCTTGCAAATAAGTTTAAATTTTTTACGGACCATCAGGCATTGTTGTACCTAGTAAACAAGCCATGCAATACAGGTAGATTAGTAAGATGGTTTCTCTTGCTAATGGAATACGACTTCGAGGTCGTGGTAAGGAAAGGTAGGACTCATTTGAGAGCCGATCATCTCTCTAGGCTCACATCGGGAGAAGCCCCACAAGGAGTGTCAGATGACCTTCCTGATGCTTACTTGTTTAATTTGGAAGTGGTGCCGTAGTGGGCCAAGCCAATAGTACCAGTATTGACCTACGGGCCTAATCATCCAGTGGTGAACACACGGAATAGAGAGATCGTAAAAGCCCAAAAGTACCATATCATGGCAGGAAGCATGTACAAGCACACAGATCAAGGGATCTTGGCTTGTTGCGTAGAAGAGGATGAGTACGCTAAATGGTTGCAATTAGCACATGTAGGTGCGTTAGAGCAACACCATTCAAAGCAACGAACGTTGCAGACTCTAAAGAGATTCGGAGTGCACTGGCCAACTATGGAAGCGGATGTCCAAAAGTTGTGCAAAGAATGCCCAATCTGTTGCACTAAACCACCAGTGGAGCATGCCACTCTCTATCAAATATCCATTGTGCCAGATTGGAGTGAACCTCTAGTATCATTCTTGCGGACAAACACATTCCCCCCAGACATGACTCTAGCTAGGAAAAGGAGTTTAGAACAAGAAGCCCTGGATTATTCACTCATAGGTGATAATCTATATAAACGCGGTAAAGATGGTTACCTGAGACTGTGTGTCCATGAAAGTGAGTATCTTAAGATCTTAGAAACTGCTCACCAAGGTGTAGCAGGAGGACACTTTGGACCAGATCGAGTAATCAAGGCAATACTATTTGCGGGCTTTTGGTGGCCTACACTTCACATGGATGCACATACCTATGTGAAACGGTGTGATATCTGTCAAAGGACTCAGTATCCTATACGCAAAGATGAGATGCCACTGAAACCTATGATGGGTGGACGTGCATTCTCTAAGTGGGGAATAGACTTCGTAGGCCCTATTAATCCCCCAGCGAAAGGTTCTCATGCGGAATACATCATTGTGGCAACAGATTATCTCACCAAGTGGGTAGAGGTAAAAGCTACAACCAAGAACGATGCTCAAACAACTGCCAAATTCTTGTTTGAGAATGTATTCACGAGATATGGACTACCCATAGAGCTTGTAAGCGATAGAGGCACTCATTTCTTGAACGAAGTGATTGAAAATCTGCTCCAAGAATTCTTGGTAATACACAAGAAGTCTGCCCCTTATCACCCTCAAGCTAATGGACAAGCTGAGAGCACTAATAAGATTTTATGCAATGTACTGACGAAATTAGTGAACACTAAACGCTCTGATTGGGACAAACAGCTACACCATGCTGTTTGGGCATACCGAGTTGCCTACAAAACGGTACTCCAAGCCACCCCCTTTCAGATGGTATTTGGCCAAAACGCTGTGCTACCCTTGGACTTCCTGATCCCCACATTGAGAGTAGCACAAGAGCACGAATGGACAGGTCATGAGCTCTCCTCTAGGATCTTTGACCTTGAACGATTAGGAGAAACAAGACTGAGAGCCGCTGCAGGGATATATGCAGCCAAGAAGAGACAGAAGGCATACTTTGATGCCCACGTGAAGGATAAAGGCTTGAAAACGGGAGATCTAGTCTTAGTCTATACACTGAAACAACACGCAAGGAAGCTAGAAAAGAGAGGCTACGGACCTATGATCATCAATAGGATCTCCACAAGTGGAGCAGTACAATTGGCCACATTAGAGGGTGATGTTCTCCCTAACTATATTAGCGGATGCAGAGTCAAGTTGTACCAGGAACCCCTCACGGAGGAAATGCTCAGCCGACTCAACACTGCTAAGAAACGCAAAGAGGAAGAAAAGAGAATTAGAGAAGAAGCTCAAGCAGAGGCTTTAGAACGCATCAGAAGGATGAAATTACGAAGGCAAGGTAGAGATCAGCCTGGTGCGAATGACTATGCAGACCAAGGATTTCCTATGGCCATGTGTGAAGTCGCAGGAACAAGCTCGCATAGGATAATTGATAGACGTCCTTTCGTAACCTTAGATATAGGACAAGGAAAGAGTGCAAGGACCGTAAGAGCCTTGATTGACTCAGGTGCAGCCACTAGCGCTGTTAAATTGTCTTACTGCCAAGAATTACAATTGACTGTCAATCCTGTGGAAGCATATCTTATAGGATTGGGAGGAGTGGAAACCCCTTGCATGGGCGAGGCGGAACTTCCCCTTTACATTCATGATGAGGCAATGACAGTTAAAGTACTGGTGTGTCAAGATGAGGATCTCACTGAACCTCTAGTCTTGGGTCAGGATTGGATCTATGACCAAGCAGTCAATCTAAACCTAAGAAGTGGACTTCTCCAGGTTTGGGTCAATCATAGTCGAGTTACAGTAGAATTAGACAATGGAGCACTCAAGGAACTAGGAAAGGCACAGACTCCTGGTCCTTCCAGGGGTACACATGAAGATGACCATGCTGTTCTTGTTCAAAACCCTGTGTTGCAGAGGAATGATATTTGCAAAAAAGGAATCAGGGATGCAACGGAACTCCCTTCTTTTCCAAAGGCCAGAAGGAGGCAGCAACCAAAGGCGGATCACAAGCAGAAGAAGCCGAGTACTACCTATGTCCGAGATCAAAAGTACCTGCGCAGCAGAATGTCCCAGAAAATAAACCAGGTGTGGGTGCGGAAAGGCGAACGACCGGGTGCATCACCGTCAACTACACGGGCAAAGCCTCTTATTAGTAACCAACAACACGACGCTAATAAGAAGTCTGTCAGAAATTCTTCTGCTAAAGTAAAATCTATTTGGGTGCCCAAGAAGTCGATGAAGGCAACCCCACAATCTAGACAAATTTGGGTGCCTAAGGCTTGCTTGAGGGCACAAGTAGTTAAGTCAAGGCCGCAACCTATGCAGCATAACCCATCTACGAGTACCACCAGAATTCCCTCGTGCTCAACACTTAGGAACACACAAAGACCCATGAGTATGCATGTAATCACTTATAAGTGGGTCCCTAAAAGGTCCCATTCCCAAACAGCGACACCGACACAGCTCTCTGGAGTCTCTACGAAACCGAAAGCAAAGCCCATCCACTGCATTTGGCAGTCTAAGATCTGTAATAAACCCCCCGACCCCGATTTGTAAATTCACCCCACTTACTAACGGCATTAGTCTCCTAGGAATACACAAACGTTAACTACACTCACTGTCTTCGTGCACTTACTAACCACTAACTCACCATATACCTCATGTTAATGTTGTAACGGGGACAGCAACGGATTTAGTCTGTCCATTACGATGTTAACACATGCTTCTATATTCTCACAGAATCAGAAGGCAAGCAGTAAAATGGCAGAAGCGACAGGTTCGGGCTCACAAGTAGGGATACTTACTGCAGGAATTGATGTGGATAGCCTACCTGTGGACGTGCCCCCGACTGAACGACCAGTGGAGATGCAACACCTTCAGCAACTCCCGGTGCCAGACCCACCTACAGGAATCACGGAAAGAGTCCATGCCAACTCTCATTGGTTCAATGGCATGCCCGGTCCATTAGGAGAGGCTAAGTATATCTGGGAGTCTAAATGCGAGTATGACAGATCATGGGTGCGTTTCCAATTTTTCTCCAAGGAGTTCGAGACTTTACAGAACACCGAAGACCTCCAGATCATATGGCAACGAGCAGGGTTGGCGGAATATTTTGAAGCCCCACTACCTAAACCCGACCTCCTCCGATGTTACTATCTGGTCTCTACATTACAAGCTCATGAAGATAAGGACCAACCCGGATCATTTGTTCTCCCCTCATTGCTGGGCAACAACGAGTTGAAGAGGTTTGAACTTACGGTGGAGCTAGTGAGTGATGCTTTAAAGATGCATGGCACGCATGTACCCTCAGAAAAGGATGCTCTCGTTCCCAATAACATGAAGGACAGGAAAGTAGTGAAGCTAAAAGACATGGCAGCCCTCACCCCAAATGTGTCCATCCCTCTCCGCATGTGCATGCAACATTTCGCCTTCCCCGGTCAAGACCGATTCACGCAACCACACAAGAAGATCTGGTTTGCTCTCTACTTGGCGGAAGCAGGTGCGCTACCTATTAAGCTACCAGTGTGGATTATAGATCAGTTGTATGAAGCGAACAAACGGGCTTCTAGGAAATTAGTGGTGAACGGATGCTGTGCACTCACACGCATCATTTACCGATGCTTGGCATATGATGTCCCCATTGAGCGTGCCCTAACTTGGGCACAATTACAAATGTTTAAAAGGCTCAAGACATCCACACATCAGTCCAAGCGCATGAGGGGCGCGATTCCGTGTGTCCAGACAAGGGAAGTCCTGACTACTCCTGAGGCATCACCATTAAGAGAGGGCACTGTACCTCCTTTTACCATTAGGATACCCAGGTCGGAATCTGACACTACGACACAACCCACCCCATCGGCTCCTCCGGTTACACCTGAATTCGAGTTTGCTGCCACCGGAGAGGCTGAAGGATTGGACCCCCAGGATTTCGAAGCATTCCTACAAAGCACACAATTCTCTGACGTGGAGTTTTATTCAGAGGCAGAGGAGCAGGGCACATCCTCGCGGAGAAGAAGAAAGTCTACAGACGGTAGACATGTCCATTGGAGTGACGCTCAGCAAAGTCAACAACACGGACAACCGGAAGAAGAAGAAGCATATGAAGAAGAGACCACTGAAGCCCCAGCATATACAGCAGAACTCCGAAGGCTGTATCAGATTATGGAAAGAGTGCGATCGCAGCAGTTACTCACTGAACAGAGCAGCAGAGTACTTATGACTCAGTTGTTGGAAGAAGCGGGAGTTGACTCAGAGTACAGGGAAGGTCTCTTATTGATGGCAGAAACATATGGAGTTGTAGAAGCTGTACGCAGTGCCATTCAGAGGCCTTCAGTTCAATATGACCCACGAAGGTTCCAGACACGACCTCGCTCAGGTAAAAATATCCAAATTCCCGTTACAGTTGCAGAGGAGCCAACTACTACACCAACCTCCCAAACAGCTAGTCAACAGCACCCCGCCACCCATGAGGAGTCCACCGAACCACTACCACCTACTCCCCCACCATCGCCTCCGAGAACAGAGACAGTGGAAATCCCATCGACCACTCAACCCACTGACCCAACCTTCATCTTTCGTACTCCCATCTCTAGTGCCACCCTATTCTCTACCACTGATAACCCGACCTTTGAAGCACACCCCATCACTACACAACCCACCGAAACCCTTCCCGAGCCTGCCCTAGGACAACCATCCCCAAGGCCTTCAGCCACGGGTCATCCTGACCCCAGATCCACATTCATGGGTTTCCCTACTACCATGCCACCCTTTCCACCCTCCTCAAATTTACGACCCCAACCCCCGATATCCCTCTCTCCATTTCTACAATCCCTCCAGGACATCTTTGCTAGGGCTTTTCAACCAGGCCCTCAACCATTCCCTGTCTTTTCAGCTCCCCACCCCACTTCACACCTATTCACCACTTCCACACACACACCACCTACCATACCAGTGTATATGGCAGGCCCCACACTAACACCCACTCCTGAAGGAATGGACATTTCACCACCCACGGCCCCACCACCCACGGGTTCACCTCCTCCCATTCCCCCTCCACCAATTACACCCACACACACAACTTTCGTAGACACATCATTCACTATCTCCCTTCCCCAATTCCCTTCCCATGCATCTTCCACGGTAAACACCCCCCACTCATCTATAGGTAATGCATTGGACACCATGTTGGCTTGTATATCAAATTTAAGAACAGATTACATTCAGCTTCAGCAACAAAACGCACGCCTGCAAGAGCACTCTACGACACTACAGCTCCGCCTTGCGGTACTAGAAGAGGAGAATGCTCGCCTCCACACACAGTTCCAAACCCTCCAAGACGCCCATAATATATTGGAAGTACAGCTACAGAACGTAGATCAGGAAGCAGTGCAGGTGGTAGAAAGTCACCTACGGACACAACTGGAACGCAACTCAAAACTTCAGCGAAATATGGCGCTACTTAAACGCCATCTTGCGGCTGCTCAGGAAGAAAACAGACGTCTGCAAATACAAAATCAAGAGAACCTGGAGGCAGCTATTGAGAGCACACCAGGGGCACCCATCAGCCCATCCAAGTTTCAAGCAGTGACCCCCGATAATATCAAGATTATATTGGAAGATTATGCCATGCTACTCGAAGCACATGATAAGCTATCGGAGGAGCTAGGACAACTGAAGCAGGAACACCAACAAGGCCCAACAGCTGCCCCTCCAACCACCCCCTCTGCAGCTTCGCTTCCCTCCGACGCAGAGGCCATAAAAGATCTCCAGCAACAGGTAACTGAATTGCAAACACGCCTACTACAATATGAGAGGCCATCTTCCCCTCCGGAGGCTCCCACGGACGAAGAAGTTGTGCACATTCCTGTGGAACAAACGTTTGATGAAGAATATGATCCGCAACCATTCCCAGGAGGCCAACAAACAGAAGAAGCGCAGGACACGTTCGAGGCACCACGACCGCCATGGTTACGACAAGTGGAGGAAATAGGGACCTCGCATGAAGAGCGCACCGTAGTGCAAAATCAGGCTATGAGGGTCATCGAAGAGACTGTTTTACAATCAGATTACTTCAAGAACTTGTCATCGAGACGCCTGATTCTCTCATCGGAACTCCAGTACCGGCCATATTATATTATCTTGGCTGATTATAATGCAGAAATACAAAGAGTCACGGGTCAGATTCCTACTTTTGCGACCCAATTTCAACCCGAAGACCTTCCTCCAGAGGTGCGAAAAGGCAAGATTCGTCAACCGACATGGCGGCAGAAACTTTTAGAGACTTATCCAGAAATGCTACGCACATGGAACAACGCGCCACTGCACCTCCTGTACAACCCATGCTACGGTCCAGTTCCCCGCCGCAGGTCGTGGAAGGCATTTAATATCAAGGTACAGAACAATGCGCAATGCAAGGAATGGCTGAACTACCCGTACATCGCGCCACCACAAGGACCACCATCGGTAGCATATATGATGGGAACCATTCGCCACTGGATGCCGCGCTTGAAGCCCATGCCAGATGTAGCAGCGCAAATGATGCTTAAAATCTTAGATATGATGCAAGTAGTGCTGAAGACCTTTAGAAATGCAGCCGCGCCATAGGTACGTCTTCCGGGGTTTAGCAATGGAAATTACGACTTGGTGTATGACATGAGCACCACCCCCAGTATCCGTGTGGCTTACGCTTGGCATGCACGCATCAAGTACCTCCCCGCCTGCTACAAACAGACCTTCGAAGAAATGTTCAGATCTGGTTTCTGGGAGTACCACTCGGAAATTTTCGCACCAAAGCCGACACATCTGCTTCAACTGTTTGCTTGTGAACAAGCAATGTATTCAGAGTACTACACCACCCCGCAACCAGAAACCCCTGGTGCAATCAATTGGGAGGCATTGGAAGCCGATCTAGCAAGAGGCTTAAGGATAGGAGAACATGAACTGGCCACCAATGTCATCCAATATTACATCGACCACCCGCGCGAACAAAGGTCTGTCAGGGGCGACAGACGCTAGGAAGGGGGGAGTGTTGGCATACAAAGCAATAAAGGAGTCATGCACAATACGGCAACAAGGCCAGATCATTTTTTCCCATAGAGTATGTACAACCCAAGTGATTTTAATCACTACACAAACATTGTAAATCCCGTTTTTGGTAGATTAGACTCCATTTTGTGCAAGCCGAGGAGTCCTCGAGCTTGAGGAGTATTAGAAGTACCATCTTACCAAATTTCATAATTTTTAGACTTCGTTTGAGCCCTCAAATAAGCCCTGGAACCTAATTTTTAACTAGGCCGGACACTAGGTCTGGACAGGGCCAAAAGCTAGTCAAAAACTATAAAAAGAGCTAGAGAGCTCATTTTTGAGGTTAGATTGTAATTGAAACGAACTTGTAAGAGCTTTTGAAAGTAATCTAAAGAACTCCTTGATCCTCTCTCTTTGTCTTGCCGTGTGTGCGCGTGTGTGTGTATGTGTGTGCATGTTTGTGTGCTTCTCACTCACGCACTTGTGCCGCCACTTGCTCGAGGTCTTCATACCATCCTCACGTCTTCCCGGATTGACATTAAAGGAGGTGCTACTCATCATTGAGCTACAACATGGTAATCTATTGACCAAATAAGTAGCTGTATTTACAGCCTCAGCCCACAAATAATTTGGGCAATTTTTCTCCTTCATCATGGATCTTGCAAACTCAACAAGAGTTCTATTCCTCCTTTCTGCTACACCATTTTGTTGAGGAGAGTACCTGCAAGTAACCTCTCTCTTTATACCTGCATTCCACAAGTAATCACTGAATTCATTAGAGAAATACTCTCCCCCTCCATCTGACCTTAGTCTCTTCAACTTATGACCTATAATTCTCTCTGCATACACATGATAATGTTTGAATGTATTGAATACCTCTGATTTATCTTGATCCATCTGGTAGCATCATCAACATAAATCACATAATACCTTGAACCATTGATATTGAAATCCTTTGGTGGTCCCCACACATCTATGTGTACCAATTCAAGCTTCTCTAAATACATAAAACCATGCTTGGAATAAGATTGCTTATGAGCCTTACCTAATTGACATGCTTCACATCTGTATGTCATATGTTGACCTGCAACATTAGGCAACCCAAGCACTGAACAATTGTTAACCATATCTTTGATACCTCTTTCATTAAAATGTCCAAGCCTCTTGAGCCAAAGACCTAACTCAGAAATCTTATGTCCTCCATAAGTGAACAAGGCATGACCAACATTGCCTTGGATCTTCAATGTGAACAATCTTCCTTCTTTGTTTCCTGAAACAATTTGTTTATACCCATTGCTAGGGTCTTCCAAAAACACTCCTTCATTACTGAACCTAACTTCATAACCTTGTTCAACAATTTTTCCTACCCTTCTCAGATTCTTAGGAATTGTAGGAACATACAAAACCTTACTCAAGAGATTACTACCATCCTTAGCCTTCACTGATCCAATTGACTTCACTGATCCTCATTGACCATGCTGGATAGTTCTCTCTATCCAACTTCTCTATTTGAAGAGAGTCTCCCATCCTTTCTTCACCTGTGTATTGAATTCTTCAAAATTTATGAGTAATAGATGTACCTTCACTTTGAATGATACTCCTTTTGTATTCCTTGATGTTGTATGGCCTCCTTCTCAAGCTTTGCTCTCAAGCTTTCACCTTCTGAATCTTTAATTGTTGAATTCTTTATGTCTGCAGCAGTCGGGGTCCTCCTTCCTTCAATTTCGATACTTCCTGCTCTGATACCACTGATGGAGAGTATTAATCTCTAAAATTTTTATTGAGCCTCCAAATTAGTGAAAAGTTACTCTTGATATAGAGGTGCTCTAAATTCAAGAGTAGCTTGTTCTTTTGGACCATAGTTTGCGCACCTCCTCCAAGTTAAATCACTTCAAAAGATTCAGTAGATCTTTAGAAATGACCTTAACAAGTCACCTATGTCTAAAACTGTTCTTCTGAGAAGTTGATTCAGACACCTGTAACTTCTAACACTTGGTTCTCTCAATCTAGAACCCGTTTATGCAAATTCTTTTAGCCATAGATAGCTTACCTTCCAACTTAAAGATTGAGTACTTGCTTGCTCAAAACTTTACACTGTGGAAGGAGAACTGACCAAAACATTAACATCAAATTTTGCGCATGTTTCAGAAAACAGTGAACACTTCTTCACATATGAATGTTCCTACTTAAAATTCTCACAGCCTGTTTACAATTAGGCTCTCAAACTTTAACCATAGACTCATTAACTATGAAATTAGACATCTACAAAAGGATTCTTGAAATGATGAAGCACAGAAGGAGAATACATAGAAACATCGGGCGCAATTTTTCTTCATTACTAGAGAACTTTTACATCTGGATGAGAGAGCTAATCTTCATGCTTCTCAAGAGTCTAATTATATCTAGATCTTCTCAATTCTTGTATTCTACACTCTCTCATTTTTGCCCCGACATTTTTCCTTGTATATATAGGCAAATATTTACAAGCTCTTGACTATACAAAAGTAAAAGTGAACTATCTCTGAATTAATGTACATATATGTACACATGTTCATCTTTTGGATATGCACTTCCTTCATGCTTCATATCTTGACCTTTTCTTCAGTCCTTGGCTTCAACTCTTCATCAAAACATCAATTGTTGATTGCCTTGTACCAACAATGTACATAATAGAATTAGTGGTGCACACTCTCCAATTGGGAATAGATCATAGCTTCAACTTCCTTAGGAATGGACCTACTATGTAAATAACTAAATGCTTCGGCTTTACTAATCCTTGTTTTCTTTCAGAAAAGAAAAGAAAAATATGTGGTAAGGGATCTTACTTGTGCAAGCTAGGGGAACGGAGTGACGAAATGAACGACATGTCACTGCAAGTTACAACACTAATGTTTTGTCTTCTATTGAAGCTAATGACCTTTTCAATATAAGTGCAGATGGCTTCCGAAGATTCTGAAGCAACCATTCAGGAGGAAGTGATGGAATTTCCTCTACAAAGTGTGACTAAAGCAAAGGGACACCGGTTTAGAGAGGATCAACCTATAGGGGATTATCTATTCCTAGTGACAATCAAAATCATGGACATGGATCATCAATTCCCAATCATGTCTCAAGATTTTAAAGTGGTGCATGAGCTTCTGTCTACCATTGTCATCATGAAGAAAGTGGGTATTTTGAATTGTCGATCTACAAACCCGACTTTCAAAGATGCATGCAAGTGATGAATACCTTACAGCCAGCACTACGATCCATTGGTCGTGATTCAGTTTACACATGATTTAATCAAAGAAGCTTTTGGATGGGAGAAGGATGGAACTACTGTATTAAAAGAAGAAAGTCGAGGGGAAAAGACCAGAACCTTTATTGACATCAATCGAGCTGACATAGAAGAAGAAGTCAGACTCATTCATCAGCACTTCTGTTTTCCTAACATGCATCGATACACTGCTCCTCAGAAGATCATCGTCTAGCTGCTATCACATGCTATCAAACAAATTGTAAATCAAATTAATATGACATTATACATACAAGAAAGTCTATTCAAGGCAAAGAAGCAGTGGAATCACAAGAAGTTCATGAACGGTAGTGTAGCTCTGACCATCTTGATATATCATGCCTTAGGTATTAAAGAGCACCTCCAAGAAATGCCATCATCGACAGCCATGGCTAAATATGCCAAGGCCGCCATAGTTCCAAGAAAGAAAAAAGGAGTCAAGATCATTGAGGAGGCACAAACTAGCTCTCAACCCAAAATGAGAGGTACAAAGCGATTAAGGGAAGTAATGCAAGTAGAAGCTGAAGTCCCAGCCACAAAAAGGGTACACGTGCTCCCAAAGACAAGGATTGAAGAGCATCGACCAATTACAAAAGAGGAATTAACAAGAGCCCTGGAAGACACACATCAATACACAGAAGGTCAACTTAATCTACCAGTGCAAGGGCACCATTACCAGCAAACCCAATAAGACATGGAAGTAAAAAAGAGGCTAACCAAGGTGCATTGGTATAGAGAATTAGGGTTGGTCATTTCAAGCTCATCTTCAGATACACAAGAAGAGCCTAACACCTCCCTATTGAATACAGATATTCGAAGTGAATCAAAAGATGATGGACAATGGGAGAAATTAAATGAAGTCAACTACAATGCAGAAGAAGAGAGCACGAAGGTAAATGACAACCCCATCAACCCCAATCAAGACACCGTAGGCAAAGAGGTAAACCAAGAAGGAATACATGTCATCAAAATAAATGAGACCTCCAAAATTCAAATCCAAGAGACTACGCTTGCAGGAGAAGGGTCATTAAAGAATCCCAAGGAAGAACCAAAAGAAACTAATGTGGAAGAATAAGGACCCTTCACTCCAATAAGGGTTGTGGCAGAAACCTCCCCTATGGATGTTACCTTTCAAGGGAGTGTGACAAAAATTATCAACCTAGACGAAGACAGAAAAGAACCAGAAGTACAACTACAAATCAGACAACCACATAACAAAACTATACATGTGGAGCACGGAAAGGATGTACAAACAGGGGAAGCTCCAAGCATCCCAAAAACATGGTTAAATGTCAACATAGCTCAGCTCAAGCCAGTAGTTCAACACATGATCAAAACTGCTATGGATACACAACAATTGATGCTTGAGGCTGATGCTGACTATGATAAAGCGATGTAGGAAAAGCACAAACTTCGAGAAATAGGTAAGAACCTTTCCATCCAATTGAGTTTAGCACAAGAGCAGATAATACATAAAGAGAACGAAATTCAAGAGGCCAAGCAGCAAAAAAAAACATTAGAAACAGAAAATGAGAAATTGAAAGAGAAATTGCAACAGTTACAACAGAAATATGAGGCTAGCGAGGCTGAGAAGGCATGGATGAATGCATGAAGCAAAATATTGGAATCACAAATCAAGATATACATGGATGAGGCTGAGAACTTAAGAAACAGAAACAAGGAGCTGATGACAGCTCTTCTAAGTGATCAACCTATAGAGGCTCAAAAAGTGCCAGATAAAGACATAAAGGCCATGGAGGAACAGATAGCTAGGTATGAAGATCAACTCAAGCAGGAGCAGGCAACCATTGCCGAATGGGAGAAAAGATACATGGATGATACTGCAGCACTAAGGATGAAATGGAAAAAGGCCAAAAATAGATATCTAGTGCAATGTAAAGAAGACACTGACCAACTCGCTGTCGTGGCAGAAGAAATTCAAAAAAATAAGGAAACAATTTTAAAGGCCAATGACAAAATCAAGCAAAAGGATGAGATGATAAAGCAGCTACAAGAGCGGCTAGAATCACAGGCAACAGAGGGGACACCAGTAGTTCCAAAATCCACAGTGGCTACTGCGGAGATTGAGGTATGTCCTCTCTCTCCCCCCTTACATCATTCGCCGATAAGGGAGGAAACGGAGGTCCAATCTGAACATAATCATCGGGATATTGCAGAACTGAGACGACATGAGAGGGCACGACTGGTGTCCAGCTTACTGCAAAATTTGAAGATCAAATAATAAAGGTAATGAAAGAAGCTTAGATTGAAAGAAAAAATTTGGAACAGATATTGAAGCCATTTAATGTACCATATGGACTCCTTAAAGAGAAAACACGCAAATATATAAGGACCACGACAAATAAGGAGCCTGACAACAACCTCCAGTTCAGCAATAATACATTCAACTATACTCAAGAGGAACTTGAAAGAGCTGACCCTATATGGAGGCGAAAACTTCTGGAAAAGAACCCTACACTGCGGGTACAATGGGAAGCATTGCCATATGCCCTTCAGGTAAACCCATATTTTTGTCCAGTACCACGCAGACGATCTTGGTCGCATTTTTGGGAAGGACAGCGCCACGGTACCATAAATAATCAATGGCTCAATTATCCACTATTACCAAGTCCACCACATAATTACCTACCAACGAAAGAATACATGGTGAAAACCATGGAATTTTGGATTGCTCGATATGCGACTGTACCGGATTTGGTAGTTAAAATGACTAATAAGATTCTAAGCATGCTACTTACAGTTATTAAAGTCTTCCAACATGCCAAATATACCTTTTTGAACTTCATCGGCATTACACAGGGATCTGAACCACTTGTTTTTTATCTTTCCACTATTCCGAGCCGATTAACTATTATGGCATACTATTCACGGCTTATGTCTTTGCCAAGCACGTATATGCAGACATTTGAAGAAGCATTTTTCACTGGGTTCTTTGAAATTGATTCAGAAATTTTTGTAAAAATGACTTCAAATCTTAATGCAAGACTGGTGGCTTATGAAACAAGCTTCTTTGCGGATCACCGACAAGCACCAGAGGATGGAGTGAAGTCAAGCCAGTGGAAAGAGTTTATGATATGTCACACCAATTTGCTTAATCAACGAGAGCAAGCCGCCATACAAACGTACTCACGTCACCACAAAAAGCCTGTCGAGGACGACAGAGTTCAGGAGGAGGGACGTGTGGAGGGGAATCAAGCAAGAAGAGAAGAAGAAGAAAATCAAAGACCAAAACTGCTCAGTAAAGAATGAAGATTATAAAGCAATAGAACCACCCTCTGCCCAAAGCCCCACAAGGGCACACATCAGGCAACAACGCCAAACACCCAGGTCCTGAGGAATGGAATTAAAGAACAATAACAACCAGGACATTTCATGGGAAGGACGTGTTGGGAGTGATGGTTGGATGCACTCAGAAGATTGAGTAGATGCTGCTAACCCTGCTTTGCACCAGCCCTCTTTGACTCCAGATATGCTTAGTAGACTCCTTAAGCTTCCAAATGATACCAAAATATGCTATATGTACTTTGAAAGAGGTTTGAGTAATGACTTGATCAATATAGATAAGTTTGTAAATCAAAGCTAAAAAACTTTCTAATTTTGTCTTGATACCTGCTCAGTCTTTCACTCAGTATGACCAGTGTAGTTACAATTGGCAAAATTCCTTCTAGAGATATTCTATTAGCTTAGTAAGCTACCATTTGCAAGTGGAATGAGATAAAATGATGGACTATACTCAGAGAAAGATGTTTAGCAAAAATATATGTACCCCCGACTTTTTAGGAACTCTACAGACAAATACCAGTGACGACTTCGAGTGAGATTTCTCCGAGATGGCTGATCCTTTGGCCTTGAAATTTTGTAGGCATGTAGTATGCTTAGAGCTGGTTCCAATGTGCTTTGAATCACTTGATTTGGTTCAGTAGATCCTGAGATATGCTCCTCAGAAGTTGACAGACTTGAAGAAGATAACTCAGAGAAACCAGAGATTATGAATGTGTATACTTCTATTGATTGATGTAGTTGTACAATCTCATTAGCATGACAAGCATAGCTAAATGAGGTATTGTGGTGTAGGCTATGAAGTAGCACTAACACACACAGAGTTACAATGATGAATGCCTCGGGGAGTGAGCTCAATTGGACTAGCTAAAAAACACGACTTTTCAAGTACTTCTTTTATAGAAGTTGATGAGATTTGAATTTGAGTTCAAATTCAAATCTCCTATAATCACTCCTCTAAAAGTATGGAGATATTCTCTCCAATTACACCATCCAAATTCCACGACTCTAATCAAGTAGGTGTGATCATTTTACATGCCAAGTCATTTAGACTATTACAAAAGATAAAATGGTAATAACACATAGGCAAGTGTTCCTATGGTTCTAGCTTCACATAGTGATATCTTTCAAGGGTTCCAAGCCAAAGGTGAAGGCTTGATTTGCACCAACAGCTCCCCCTCAAGCCAAACACTTTGGCTTAATTCTTCATCTTCTTCATCTTTAGTCTTCAATCACATCCTGCAATCCAATCATGGATTTGAATCTGCATAGCTTGTTTCCATCCAGAGCTTTAGTGAGTAAATCTGCACATTGCATATTAGTAGACACATATGTCAATTGAATCTCTTTGTTTAGTAACTTTTCCCTCACATAGTGGTAATGAACCTCTATGTGTTTGGTTCTGGCATGATATATTGGATTAGCTGCAAGGTGAAGAGAGCTAGTGTTATCTCCAAAGATAATTGGAGGTCTAGTGTATAGACCTAACTCTGTATACAAGAGCTTCAACCAGATAGCTTCTTGAGTGGCATTGGCAAGCCCTCTATATTCTGCTTCAGTGGATGACAATGCCACTGTAGGTTGCTTCTTGGCTGACCAAGAAATAGGTTTATCTCCTACAAAACAAATATATCCTGATGTGCTCCTCCTGTCATCCTTGCATCCTGCCCAATCTGCATCTGAATATACTTTAATGTCAATATCTAATGTATAAGGAAAGTACAAACCATGGTTCTGAGTTCCCTTCAAATACTTCAAGATCTTCTTTGCTGCCTCTAGGTGAGGTACCCTTGGTTTGTGCATGAATTGACTAAGCACACTAACTCCATATGCTATGTCAATTCTTGTCAAGGTAGCATAATTCAAACTACCTACCATACTTTGATATCCTGTGATGTCTTGGACTTCTTCCCCTTCATGAGCACTTAGCTTTAGGTTGACCTCCATTGGAGTAGTTGAGACTTTAGCATCCTGCAAGCCAAACTTCTTGACCATATCCTGTACATACTTCTTTTGAGTGATATATATACCTGAGTTGGTGTAGACTAACTCAAGACCTAAGAAGTACTTTAATAATCCAAGATCACTAATCTTGAATTCCTTCATCATCTGTCCTTTGATGTGTCTAATACCATTGACATCATTGCCTGTAATGATGATGTCATCAACATAAACACACAAGTAGATTACCTCTGTACTACTTCTCTTTATGAACAGAGAAGTGTCTGCTTTACTCATCACAAATCCTTGGTCTTGGAGATAGGTTGTCAACCTGTAATTCCATGCTCTAGGTCCCTGCTTCAAACCATATAGAGCCTTCTTCAATTTACAAACATAATTTACCTTCTTGGGATCTTCATAGCCAGGTGGTTGTGACATGTAGACTTCTTCAGATATCCATCCATTCAAGAAAGCATTCTTGACATCTAATTGGTACATGTTCCAATTCTTGGATGCAGCTACACTCACCAATATTTTGATAGTTGGCATCTTAGCCACAGGAGAAAATGTCTCCTCATAATCAATGCCTTGGGTTTGTGCAAAACCCTTGGCTACCAACCTAGCTTTGTACCTGTTTATTGTTCCATCTGAATTTCTCTTTAGCTTGTAGATCCATCTGGATCCTATCACCTTCATAGAGTCCTTCTTGGGTACCAAGTCCCAAGTATCACTTTCCTTGAGAGCTTCCATTTCTTCATCCATAGCTCCTTTCCATTCTGGTTTGGTGATTGCTTCTTCATAGGTACCTGGTTCTTCATTCAACAAGTCCTTTGCAAGATATACAGAATGTTTAGTTACAAGTGATGTGTCATACCCAAATCTGATAGGCTTCTTCTTTTCTCTCTGAGATCTCCTCATTGCTTGAGTTGAGGATTCTGGTGTATCCTCTAGCTTCTTCATCTTCATCTTTCCTTTGGACTTCCATGCCTTGAACTCCTCAAGGTTTATTGTATCATCATCATCTGAGCTTGATTCATCTTTCTGAATTGGTTCCTCCTTGGTGAGCTTTGGGAAATCTTCTTCCATATCATAGGGTAGACTAACTTTCCTGCATTCATTCTCATACCATGAGTCATTCTCATCAAAAATGACATCTCTGCTTACCTTGAAGCCTTTGTTTGTTGGGTTGTAGAATCTGTATCCCTTTTGGTTCAAATCATAACCAATGAAGATACATTTTTCAGCTTTAGGGTCTAGCTTTCCCCTAACCTGTGAGGGAATATGCACATATGCTACACAACCAAAGATTTTGCAATGATCCAGAGAAGGTCTCTTACCATGCCAAGCTTCATATGGTGTCATGCCATCAAGTGATTTGGATGGCAACCTGTTGATGAGATAGGTGGCAGTAGATACACTCTTTGCCCAAAGATAATTTGGCAATTTCTTTTCATTAAGCATAGACCTAGCTGTTTCTACTATGAGTCTATTCCTTCTTTCAGCTACCCCATTTTGTTCAGGTGAGTACCTTGTAGTAATTTCCCTTTTGATGCCTCTTTCCTGCAAGAAATCTTCAAACTCATTGGAGAAGTACTCTCCTCCACCATCTGACCTTAGCCTCTTCAAGCTTCTTCCTGTTTGATTTTCAACAAGTGCAAGATACCTCTTGAAACAATTAAACACTTCATCTTTATGCTTCATAAAGTATAAGATGGTCCACCTGCTATAATCATCAATGAAGGACACATAATACCTTGAACCTGAAATGGAAGGATCCTTGCTAGGTCCCCAAACATCTGTGTGTACTAGGTCTAGGTAGTCTTCATGCATGAAACCTTTTCTTGAGTAGGGCAACCTGTGAGACTTACCAAACTGACATGCTCCACACTTGTAAATCATGTGTTGCTTGGATACATTAGGTATCCCAAGCACACATTGATCCCTGCACATTTGCTTTAGACTTCTTTCACCTATGTGCCCTAACCTCTTGTGCCATATTTCTAACTCTGAAAGTGTTTGATCCTTGTAATTATACAAAGCAATATTCTTGGTGTCTTCTAGCTCAAAAGTAAACAATCTACCTGATTTCTCCCCTTTGGCAATTCTTTTGAAACCATGTCTTGGATCCTCCACATATGCTCCATGTTGTGTGAATCTGACCTGCAAACCTTTCTCCACAATCTGACCAACACTCATTAGATTCTTGGTGATGGTTGGTACATAGAGTACCCTGCTCAATAGGTTCTGGTTACCATCACATGTCTTCACATTTCCAATCTTTACAACAGAGTGTTTAGTATCATCACCTGTTTGTACCTGATGTTTGCCCTTGGGTTCTTCCAAATCAGAAAGTAGTGCCACATTGCCAGCTACATGGTTAGAACATCCTGAGTCAATATAAAATAAATGATCATCATTTGTACCTGCCTTGGAGGTCATATTCATGATCAATAGGGAGTCATCTTGCTCCTCTGTGTAATTGTTGTAATCCCTTCTATTTCTGAATCCACCTTGGTAACTACCATTGTGGTTGTGGTTGTAATTGTTGTTGTATTGATTGTTGTATCCATTGTAGCCTTGGTGTTGGTTGAATCTGCCTCTCCCTTAAGAGTATCCACCTCTTGAGTAGCCTCTTCCTCTCTGATTCTTGTAATTCTTGTAGCATTCATCTGTGGTATGATTGGACAATCCACAAATGTTGCATGGTGATGAATTGTAGGGTCTCCCCCTACCTGACTTACCTCCTCTGCCCCTGCCTCTTGATGATCTACCTCTCCCTGCATAATTAGCTTGGGAGGTAGAGCCTTCTTCATCCTGTTTCTTTCCTTTACCTTTATCTTTAACTTTCTTATCAGTATATAGAGCAGAGGGGTTGTTACCTTTTGATTGATCTCCTGCCTTTGTAAACTTTGCTTCATGTGTAAATAGTTGGCCCATGAGTGTTGTGAGATCTGGGGTATGCATGTCCATATAGAGATCCATTGCAGTGGTGAAACTTTCCCACTTATCATCTGCCTTGAGTCCATTTGTTACTTGCCTGACTATTTGCTCCTCTTCAATCTCCTCTCCAATGCTTGCTAATTGGTCTGCCACATCTTTAATCTTGGTCACATACTCTGAGACTGATTGCTTGGGCTGCTTCCTAAGGGTTGTGAATTCAATCCACAGTTGATTCTTCTTGGCCCTTGTGTTGGAAGAAAAATATGTTGACAGAGTTTCCCAAGTCTCTTGGGAAGTTTTACAGTTCCTTACATGAGGTAAAAGGAAATCAGATATAGAGTTAAGAAGGTAAGACCTTGCCAAAGCATCCTTTGCACACCATTGGTTGAGTCTCTCTTGTTCATCCTTGGTGGGTAGTCCTCTAGCTTTGAATGAGGGCAATTCCTCATCTCCTGATATGTATCCAAATAAGCTTCTTCCTTGTAGATAGGTCTTCATCCTTAATGACCAAGCTTGGTAATTGTTCCTGTCCAATTTGTCAATGAATGAAGGAAAACCATCTCCCATGTTTACCTTATTTGCTCTGATACCACTGTTGGGAGTGATGGTTGGATGCACTCACAAGATTGAGTAGATGCTGCTAACCCTGCTTTGCACCAGCCCTCTTTGACTCCAGATATGCTTAGTAGACTCCTTAAGCTTCCAAATGATACCAAAATATGCTATATGTACTTTGAAAGAGGTTTGAGTAATGACTTGATCAATACAGATAAGTTTGTAAATCACAAAGCTAAAAAACTTTCTAATTTTGTCTTGATACCTGCTCAGTCTTTCACTCAGTATGACCAGTGTAGTTACAATTGGCAAAATTCCTTCTAGAGATATTCTATTAGCTTAGTAAGCTACCATTTGCAAGCGGAATGAGATAAAATGATGGACTATACTCAGAGAAAGATGTTTAGCAAGAATATATGTACCCCCGACTTTTTAGGAACTCTGCAGACAAATACCAGTGACGACTTCGAGTGAGATTTCTCCGAGATGGCTGATCCTTTGGCCTTGAAATTTTGTAGGCATGTAGTATGCTTAGAGCTGGTTCCAATTTGCTTTGAATCACTTGATTTGGTTTAGTAGATCATGAGATATGCTCCTCAGAAGTTGACAGACTTGAAGAAGATAACTCAGAGAAACCAGAGATTATGAATGTGTATACTTCTATTGATTGATGTAGTTGTACAATCTCATTAGCATGACAAGCATAGCTAAATGAGGTATTGTGGTGTAGGCTATGAAGTAGCACTAACACACACAAAGTTACAATGATGAATGCCTCGGGGAGTGAGCTCAATTGGACTAGCTAAAAACACGACTTTTCAAGTACTTCTTTTATAGAAGTTGAGTTCAGATTTGAATTTGAGTTCAAATTCAAATCTCCTATAATCACTCCTCTAAAAGTAGGGAGATATTCTCTCCAATTACACCATCCAAATTCCACGACTCTAATCAAGTAGGTGTGATCATTTTACATGCCAAGTCATTTAGACTATTACAAAAGATAAAATGGTAATAACACATAGGCAAGTGTTCCTATGGTTCTAGCTTCACATAGTGATATCTTTCAAGGGTTCCAAGCCAAAGGTGAAGGCTTGATTTGCACCAATAGGACGGACCAGGGCCAGGAAGTATCCATGAAGAAGTGCAAGACAATACTTGGCAGGTAATAATCCTCCCACTGATGGCGTGCGTGACAGCCCGACTGAATACAACAACCCAGATTTGTGATGTACGGAATACCAAGGGGCAAACAGAAGCAAAGGACATACCTCGGATAAGATAACCAATTGTCTGACAGTCCTTGTGGCCTCTTCGACCACTGGGTGCGTGTATTCAAAAAGCTTACATGAGCAGTAAATGAGAGACAAAAGCCTGTCAAGGGACGACAGAGACAAAGAGGGGGAGAGTGTTGCAGATCAAAGAGGCACGAAAGAGGAGCCCCAAAATTTTCAAATTAATGGGCATATTTTTTCTTCTTCAAAGTCTTAAGAAATTTCCTCAAGCCTTGTAAATGCACTAGAGGAGTCCTCTAGATGCATAATCCCAAATCATTGTAATATACCTCTTGTAAAATAGTAGGAGAATAGAAATTAGTCAATAAAGTGTCGGTCACTTGTGTGAAAGGACCATTTTTAGGGCACATGTATATAATTCACTTTGTGACTCTTTGTAGAGACTTTTTTGCCATTGTGAAGAAGAAGAGCTTGAGAATTTCGAATTTGCTTCTTTCCTCCAGATTTCTACCTTCTCTTTGATCTTCTATGTGTGTGTAATGCTTGGAATGTGTGTGTAGGATTGTTGTCTACCCTTCCCCACTGTTTTTGAGCTACTGTAGTGTGTTTGTGAGCTAGTACGAGTTGTGGAGTGAGTGTGTGTGCTTCTTGCCATTCACTATTTTGGTCATAACTTGAAGCACACTTGTTAGAATCGAGTGAAACTACGTCCAATAGATGCGTCTCATCGAGGGCTTCAAAATCAATCCGGTATTGGCCATAGTCAGAGTTTGCAGCTGGGAGAAATCCTCGATTTAGTGAAAACTATTGTAAGTGGTATCGCGACAGACACTTTCAGTGGTTAAGTGAGTTGGAGAGGTAGGTTAGTCTTTTCTCATGCATGTGAGCTGAACCACTTCATATTCCATTACGTGAGCACAAGTCCTCATACACTTGGTTATAGGTCGGTTCGTCGGATTGACGAATAAGCGTGTGTCAATTCCCCACTATACGCACTTGTGTAGCAAAGTAAGGATTATCTATATTCAATTTACAAGAATTTCCAACTGTAATGTACATATGTATACAAGCTTCACTTCTGAGATCTCTTCACTTTCTCAAGTGTCTTCTTCCACTTCAATCTGATCATAAGCTTGCTTCAAGCTCTTTGTAATCATCAATTTGTGATTGTTTTGTTCCAACAGCTCCCCCTCAATCACTAATTGTAATTATTCCATTCTTCTTCACTCCTGCCATCTCTTTGAATCTCTGTAGCTTAGGTCCATCTAAGCTTTTTGTCAACATACCTGCAACTTGTTCTTTTGTTGGAGTATACATCACTTCAATCTCTTTATCAAGTACCTTTTCCCTCAAGAAATGATACTGAATCTCTATATGCTTAGTCCTAGCATGAAAATTAGGGTTACCTGCCAAATACAATGAACTCATATTATCTCCAAAAATAATTGGAGTACTCTGATCAGTTCCAAAACTCTTCAATAAGGTCTTTAACCATATCATTTCCTTTGCAGCCTCTACCATTCCTTTATACTCAGCTTCTGTGGATGACAAAGCAACTGTATGTTGCTTCTTTGAGCACCAAGAAACTAATTTATCTCCAATATAACAGAGATACCCATGACTAGACCTTCTATAATGTGAATCACATGCCCAATCTGCATCAGTAAACACTTTGATTCTTGTATCAGAAGTAAATCCATAATACATACCTTCACTTAGGGTTCCTTTGATATATCTGAGTACCCTTTGAGCTGCAATCCAATGAGTCTTCTTTGGACAATGCATAAATTGTGATAACACACCTACTGCATATGACAGATCTGGCCTTGTCAAGGTAGCATAGATTAAACTATCTACCAAACTCTGATATTTCTTCATGTCATTAAAATCTTCACCTCCATACCTGCTTAACTTATGATTCACCTCCAATGGTGTAGTTGAAGGCTTGCAATCCTCCATGTTGAATTTGACCAGAAGATTCTTCAAGTATCTCTCTTGTGTAACATATAATCCATGTTGAGTATATACAATCTGCATTCCTAAGAAATAAGATAAGTTTCCCAAATCACTTATCTTAAACTCCTTCTCTATTTGTTTCTTAAGCTCATTGATTCCTTGAGCATCTGTACCTGTGACAATAATATCATCAACATAAATACACATGTAAATGTATCCATTTTCACTTACCTTCACTAGCAAGCTACTATCTGCTTTTGATGCTTGAAATCCACATTCATTCAAGAGCTTAACAAGCCTGTAATTCCATGCTCTTAGAGCTTGCTTCAGGCCATACAAAGCTCTCTTAAGCTTACACACATAATTTGATCCAATTGAATCCATGAAACCTTCTGGTTGCTCCATGTACACTTCATCTGCAATGTATCCATTCAGAAATGCATTCTTCACATCTAATTGTGATAACTTCCATCCTTTACAAGCAGCAATAGCAATCAATGATCTAATTGTAGACATCTTAGCAACAGGACTAAAGGTTTCATCATAATCTACCCCATAAGTTTGGGCATAACCTTTGACCACAAGTCTAGCCTTGTATCTAGACACTTTACCATCTGCAAACCTTTTTGTTTTATACACCCACTTACATCCAATGACCTTCTGATTCTTTGGTCTTGGCACCAACTCCCATGTTTCATTTTCAAGTAGAGCATCATACTCTTCTTGCATTGCCTTCCCCCAATTCTGTTTACCTTTAGCTTCTTCATATGTGATATTATCCTCCTCTATCTTCACAATGTTAGGAAAGATGTATCATAGCTATACTTGATAGGTTCTTTTCTTTCTCTCAAGGATCTTCTGACCTCTGCACTTCTTGAAGTCTCAACCACATTTGATTCTGGATCAAATCTTGGCCCATTGTTGCTCTAGCACAATGGTGAGAACCACGTTAAGAAGCTCCACCTCCTTAATGTCAATCCGCTGAAGAGATAGGAGTGATATGAAGATCGTGAATGTGAGATGAAGTGAGAGTGAAGGTGAGAAGCATAGAGATGCACACACACATACACACACACTACGAAGAGACAAGCAAGACATAATGGAAGGTGAGAAATCAACTCTATTGCTCAAGAACACTCTTACAACTCAAAGTAGCTCTAAGCTCTTCTCTACTCAACAAGCTAACACTAAGTAACCTCAAAAATGAGCTCTCTAGCTCTTTTTATAGATTCTAGACTAGTTTTGACCGGTTTCACATCTAGTGACCGGCATAGTTAAAAAATAGGTCCTATGCGCTATTTGAGAGGGTAAACGGTGTCTAAAAATAACCAAAATAGATATGCTCATTCTACCTAAGCTCCTCAAGCTCGAGGACTCCTCGGCTCGCACAAAATGGAGCTATGGATTACAAAAAGGGTTTTTCTATGTTACATATGTTACAATAGTGATGAAAATCACTCTTGGAGGTTTTGAAGAATATTTATAAAACATAAATCTTTGAAAAATTGATTCGGCTGGCTCCCTGCTCTGTCTTTACATGCTTCCGAGTCTTCTATGCCTCTGGCTGCTGCCAACACCCCCTCCCTCTTGCTTCTGTCGTCCTCGACAGAACCTTGTTGTGCGGTCTGTCGGATGTAGTTATGTAGTAGTTCCTGAGCGAGGGTGTGTTCTGATATTCGAATGCCTCGGGCCAAATCTGCCTCGAGTTTCTCCCAATCAATTGGTTGTGGTTCATCAGGTGGTGGGAGTCGATAATGTGTGGAATAAACCATCTGTTCATAGGCGAATAATTGAAGCAAGTGGGTGGGCCTGCTGATGAACACTTCTGAATGGTATTCCCAGAAACCGGTTGTGAACATTTCTTCGAAGGTCTGCTTGTAGCACGCCGGTAGGTATTTAATTCTGCAATGCCAGGCATAACACACCCATAGCGAAAGGTGCCTTAACCCAAGTACTCATCATCTCAGGATATTCTTGTAAAAGATCTTTACGCCAATCTGGTTGATAGATCTCGCCTTTAAATGTAAAGGTGCCTTAACCCAAGTACTCATCATCTCAGGATATTCTTGTAAAAGATCTTTACGCCAATCTGGTTGATAGATCTCGCCTTGCTGCGCATCCAGTGGCAAATCCTCAGGTTCAAATTGAGTAGCGTGAGATGGTTTCTTGCCTGTTTCTTTCTCTATGGCTAACTGATATTCTGCCATCAACATGAAATACGGTTTATACTATAGCTCATGCCCTGATATATATCTGCGCGGGGCCAAATGAGCAAAGTAAGGTGACTGTAAAATTCTTTCTTCAATCATTGCCATGGCGTGCAACTGCGCCTCTACTCGTGTTGAGTGGGTTGTTCCAAGCTCTTCAATTGTCTTCATCCATGCGGGAGTAGGAAGTTCGTAAGTCGTCTGGCCTTCGGCCGTGACTCGTCCGCCTGGGATGGGTTGTGGCTCATAGGCTTCTTCAAAGGTTTCCTCCACCGGAATAGTTACATTTTCTTCATCACTTGGGAGCTCTGGTGGGGAATCTTGCCTTGGTGGTGCTTCATATATAGCTATCCGTGATTCAAGAGTAGATACCTAGGCCCGTAATGCATTGAGTTCCTCTAGGATGTCAAGAGATGGGTCCACAAGAGCTGGTAGTCCTTGTGTTGCAGGTGCTCTGAGCTGGAGTAGCTTATGATCTTCTTTTAGCTTCTGGTATTCTTCGTTCATTCGATCGTATTCATCGAGCAATCTGATGTGATCATCGAGCAACATTTTCATTGATTCGGAGGGCACTGCTTTGAATCGGCTAGGACTTAATGGTTGGTCTGGATGATCGAGAGCAGCTTCTAAATTTTCTCTGTTCTGCTCTTGTAGCCGCTGGTTCTCTTCCTTTGCTGCTGCTAGATGTCTTCTGAGTAAGCCCATGTTCCGTGTAAGCGTCGCATTGCGAACTGTCTGGGCCCTTAACAAATTGTCAAGATCAGCAGTTGCCTCTTTGGCTTTCTCTTCACTTTCTACTTCCAGTTTGTGGTATGCCTCGCGTAATTCTTGGTATCGAGTATTCAATGAGGCATTCTCAATTGACAATGAATTAAGCTGCGACTGTAAGTCGTTGGTTGTCCTCTGCAGCTGCTGATAATTATTTCCAAGAGATGTGAACTCATCTCTTACTTGCGTCATACACGTGAACATCTGTCGAAATGCTATGTCTATGGTGGGTGATAATATTAATGGTGTGCTAAGTGAAGATGGAGTGGGTGTAGATGCAAAGGGAACGGGGAATGGGGGTGGGAAAGTGGATGCTGTGGTGATTGTGGAAAATTGTGGTGTGCTTAGATATTGTGGTGCCACAAATGAAGTGAGTGGAGGTGCAGTGGGGGGTGAGATATCCATATCGCTGGATGTGGTGTCGAGTGCGGTGACTGTGAATAGTGGTGTGATCGTGGGTAAGTGTGTGGGTGTAAATACAGGATTTACAAAGGTTGAGGAGTAATTTACAGAGGGGTTGTCTTGGACAGCTTGGGGAGTTACAGTGGGTCAGGGAGGTGAGACTGGGGAGAAGGTTAATGGAGGTGGGAATGGAAAAAGGGGTCTTGGAGGTGTGGGGAAGGATGGAAAAGATGGATGGAGAAATGGGTTGGATAGAAAGGTGGATGTGTTAGGGGGTAGACTAGGTTGAGTGGGTGCAGGAATTGTGGGCTGAATGGGAGTAAGGATGAATTCTGCTACTCCGCTGGAGAAGGAGGATGTTGTTCTGGGAGAAGGAGGGTGTATGGGGGAGACTGGATGGATGGGAGGTGATGGAGGAGCGATTGGGGTGGTCGATACTTCGACGACTGTGGTGGTATGTACAACGGTAGTACGGGGTGGGGAGTCGACGATAATGGTGTCCTCTGCCAATGAGCTTTCAGGGATGAGACGTGCTTCCCTGGCCTGTTCTGAAGATTGTCCGCCGGTGGGTACCCGAATATATTCACCAGGTTTGGTTAGTAGACGGATTCTACGCGGGTTATACTGCGGTAGCGGTTTTCTCTGCAAATATCTTAAGGCTTCAGTGGGTCCAACTGATTTGACAAGCTCTCTGAAACCTCTGATATATACTTCTTCGAACCTGCCCGAGACAAGCTCTTGTTCTATAAGTGTTTGGCTCTCTTCATCAGTCAACTTCTTACGCGCCCAAACCTTTTCCATAGTACGGTATAACTTTTTGATGGCTAGTGTATAAGCTGCTGCTTCGAAGGTTTCTTCTTTGTGTGTGCTCGTATCACCTTGGGTGTCGGTTTGTTGTCCTTGTTTGTCTATTTGCACATGTTCTTCGGATTCATGAGTTCCCTGACTGGCTTCATCATTGCCTTCATCTTCGTCGGTTTCCGTTCTTTCTTCCTCGGAACTAGACACTACTTGTCCTTGTGGTTGATCTCGCGGTGTGGTAGGGTAGCTGGGCCTTTCATATTCCTGAGAGAAGATCTGGCCTTCTGAAGACTGAAATTCATTTGAAAATACATCTTGCATCTCAAAATCAAATGTGATGTCTACTTGTTCTGCTTCTAAATGGGGTATCAAAAAAGAGAAAGCTTCCTCACCAATAGTGGTGGGAACTTCTGCTGTAGTTGCTAGGTCCTAGGACTGTGGCTGCTTGAGTAGTGACTGTGCTGGTAGTGCCCTCCGTTGTAACTGGTCTTGATAACCTTATGCGAATGGGTTGTACAGGGGGTTCAGTAGGAGACTGCTCTGGAGAGGATTGTGGTGAGGGTGATTCTGGCACCTGAAGACAGGGGATAGTTCCTCTCATTCGTTTTCCTGCTCGTCCTTTGCTAGGCTTTCTAGCTTTCTTTGTTGTTCCCTTGAAGGCTTTCAGCTCCTCACTTGTCATTGCTCGCTCGATAGGTAAATCGTAGGCCAAACACATGTATAGGATGCGCGTGAGAGCGCAACATCCATTGATGACCTTCTTTCTTTCCCATCTATGTTGGGCTAAGTAGAGCTGATCAATGTTCCAGTTTGCTAGATCAACTGTCTGGGGTCCAATACAAGATAAATACAAACCAAACCATATTCGTTTGTGAGGCATTGTGAATCTCTCCTGAGCGGGGAAAGAAAAATGCTGCATACATATCCGCAGTGGTTTTGAAAGCTCAGGTGTGATCGCCAAAATCTCTTCCCACTTAGTGACGTCCCCACGTTTCATAGGGTCTGGAACTAACCTTTCTTGCTCTATGGGCATGTGGGTTCCATGAATCTTGATGGCAGCTCGAATCAGATCTTTAGAAAGATAAAATCTTTTATATGGTGGATCGTTCACTATGGATGGCAGGATGAAGGTGCCTAGCAGATCCTTGTTCTCCGAAGCTACCAAAGTGGTGATTAAGTAATAGCATCTATAGAAGTCAGGTTTAGGCAAACGGTCACTGAAATACTCTGTGAAGCCGGCTCTTGCCCAAACATGTGTTAAGTCTTGTGTGTTCTGTAGCCCTTCGAACTCTCTTGAGAGAAACTGATATTTGCCCCAGGTATGATCATCAAAAGTCAAATTAGCCTCAAATATAAACTCAGCATCTGCCAATGGTCCTGCTAGCCCTTGAAACCAGTGAGAATTGCGGTGAATCTTCTCAGTATACCCTCTAGGAGGATCGTCAATAGGCATCGGTCCTGGGAACCCTTGAAATTCTGGCGGTGGAGCCGTCGGATGGGGCTCAGCAAGTAAATCACTAATAGTAGCCCTCGGTATACTGGTTCCAGCTTCAGATGGTCCTTCTTCGGTTTGCATGATGATTGACGTGCTAATGGAAAAGATCTGCTACAAAAGATTAGCACATTAGTATGGAAATCAATTATGATCCCATTAAGGTGAGACCGCAATCCCTTTCCATAGCCGATGTGTAACCCGTGTAGCCAAGTGCTGTGATGTGATTGATGCAATGCTTCTTGCAGAACTAGTGCATGTCTCTAGACACCTATATGTTTTCAGATATTGCATGCACTTCTTTGATGAGATGTTATTACAGGTGATGTTGGGTTATAGTGTGTGGATTTATACAAGGTTCAGTCATGAATGAGTTATTACAAGGTTGTAGATTAGTCGGGGTGGTAGTTATGTTAGACAAAGGGTTAGGAGAAGACTTTTGGATACATTTCGGTATCCACTTCCTAAGAGTTTGTGATCGGGTTATAGGTCGGTGCGGAGGGACAAAAGTTGAGATCGGACGTGGCGGTATTGAGGGTTGAAGAGATTTCTGAGGGGTGTATATTACAAGGCTTGAGGGTTGAGCTATAATACACTGTTTGGGTACCCAAATCTGCGTGGTTGTGGGTCGGTTCATAAGGTACTTCTTGGCGATCCAAATTTGTCGAATGTTCGTAGTCGTAGAAGAAGGTCGAGGAGATCTTGGATACTGTTTCTGCTTCTGCCTTGACTTCTTCTTATCGTTGTCTGCATTGTTGAAATCTGTTGGTGGTTTCTGTCCTTTTGGCACCCATATTTGTCTTGTGCCTTCTGTTCTGAGGTACTGATACTGTTGCTTTCTTTGTGTCGTCTGATATTGTCGTCGGTCTGGGTTCCTTCGTCGTGGTTGACTCTTTTGTGGTTGAGGTTGAGAGGTCGAATGGACACTCTGCTTTGGAAAAGAAGGGAGGTCCAACACTTGCGAAACCTGCCCATTAGGAAGTGCTCCATTTTGTACTTTTAATCTAGGCCAGTCTGCAGTAAGTGTGGAAGGATGGGCACCGCAGGTGATAGTGTCCATTTGTCCACTGATGTAACCCTCCTGACCCATCTGTTGGGTGGTTACCCCTTCTAGTTTGTAGGAAGCCCAAGGGAAAATCTCTTGACGTCCTTCTAATTGACATTTGTCCATCACCAAGCTCGCATGGGTTGGTGTAGACGTAACGTGACTGATCTGACCAAAGATCTTCCGGTCTTCAGTCGCATGCATTTCATAGGGTCTAGGGCTACAAACCTCAGTCGGAATGCCATTAGGGAAGTCAAGCGGTATCACTGGCTTCTGATCTAAGGTTCCAATCTGCAAGGAGCCTTGTCTAAGATTTAGGTCCACTGAGTGATCGTATAGCCAATCTTGGCCAAGGATTAGCGATTCTATTAGGTCGTCATCATGGCACACTAGTAGCTTTACTGTCAAGGTAACATCGTGTATGAGGATAGGAAGGTCCACCTCACCCATGCAAGGGGTTTCCATGCCTCCTAGCCCTATGAGGTATGCCTCAATTGGCCGCATTTCTATTCCTGAATCCTTATAGTGGGACCATCTAATCACACTAGTCGCAGCACCTGAATCAATTGAAGCCCTGAGCTCTTGGCAAGGGTTGCCGTGCTCTAGCCTGACTGTAATGAATGGTCTCCTGTCCACTATGCTAGGATGATTGGTTGACTTTACTTGACACATGGCCATGGGATATCTGGGTGATGTTTCCAGATGGTCATAATGTTCTCTCCCTAGTCCTTGTCTTCTTAGCTTCATGCGCTTAATGCGTTCTATAGCTTCTGCCTGAGCTTCAGCCCTTATTTTATTTTCTTCCTCCTTACGCTTCTTTGCCAACGTGAGTCGTCTAAGCATGTCCTCAGTAAGAGGTTCCTGATATAACTTGATTCTACAGCCACTAATGTAATAAGGCATTATGTCTCCTTCTAAGGTGGCTAATTGTACTACTCCACTTGTTGAGAGTCTGTTAATGATCATAGGTCCATAACCTCGCTTTTCTAACTTCCGTGCGTGTTGTTTCAGCGTATATACTAGAACTAAATCTCCTTCTTTCAAGCCTTTATCTTTCACATGTGCATCAAAATATGCTTTCTGTCGCTTCTTTGCTGCATATATTCCTGCTGCTGCTTTCAGCCTGGTTTCTCCTAATCGTTCCAAGTCCATTATTCTTGCTGATAATTCATGGCAGGTCCACTGATGTTCTTGTGCAACCTTAAGGGTCGGTATCAAGAAGTCCAAAGGAAGCACAACATTCTGACCAAAAACCATCTGAAAGGGAGTTGCATTGAGTACGATCTTGTAGGCCACTCGATATGCCCAAAAAGCGTTGTTGAAGCTCAAAGTCAAGGACAAAGCATGGAAGCACATCAAAAGGTGGACACACAAGGAAAGGGAGCAAGTAGGGAGCTCCAAGAAGTGTATGTCAAATTTTCAGAAGAATCCCCTACAAAAATAGTGATTTTCATCACTAAAAACCATTGTAAATACCATTATCTATTTTTATAACTCCATTTTGTTCAAGCCGAGGAGTCCTTGAGCTTGAGGAGTATTAGAAGTACCATCGTACCAATTTTCATAATTTTTAGACTTGGTTTGAGCCCTCAAATAAGCCCTGGAACCTAATTTTTAACTAGGCCGGACACTAGGTCTAGACAGGGCCAAAACTAGTCAAAAAACTATAAAAAGAGCTAGAGAGCTCATTTTTGAGGTTAGCTTGTTAGAGAATAGAGCTTTTGTAAGAGAAAACTTTTGCAATCTAATCTTTCCATTGTTCCTCTCTTTGATCTTACTTTGTGCGCATGTGTGTGTATGTGTGTGCATGTTTGTGTGCTTCCACTCACGCACTTGTGCCATCACTTGCTCGTGGTCTTCATACCGGTCCTCACGTCTCCGCGGATTGACAAGTAAAGGAGGTGGTGCTTACGCTTGAGCTACACCAAATTTTGGCGCCGTTGCCGGGGAAAGAGCTTCGAGGACGAGCGTTGTGATGGTAAGATCGTAGATTTGCGACGTTGTGGTAAAAAAAAACTGTCATTTCAGTTCATTTTCTGTTTTTTTCCTCTTCATCTTCATCATCATCATCATCTCCACCTTCTTCCATCGTCTTCTTCATAGAAATTTCTTGTTTTTTAGTGCATTTTCACCATTTTCATACCATTTTTGATGCATCATTGTGTGGGAAGGAGTTAGGAGGTGCAAGGGAGAGCAAGCGCTGTGTTTTTTTCATGATTTTCTGCTCATATGGAGCTTGCCATTGTCGGCGCTCAGAAATTTGAATTTCCCGCCAAAAAACGCGATTCTGTGATGAAAATCGCGATTCTGTGAAAATTCAAACTTTTTTGAAAAATCACGATTTTCTTTTTTCCTGCCTAAAAGTTGGCTAAAAGAATCACGATTCTGTGGTCATTCTCAGAATCGCGATTCTGTGATTGTGCTCAAAATCGCGACTCTCACAAATCACGATTTTTAGCCAAAAAAGCGATTCTGTGATTGTGCTCAAAATCGCGATTCTCACAAATCACGATTTTCAGCCAAAAAAGCGATTCTGTGATTGTGCTCAAAATCGTGATTCTCACAAATCACGATTTTCAGCCAAAATTACGATTCTGAGAAAATACGATTTTCAGCGGGCTCAAAATTGCGACTCTCACAAAACACGATTTTCAGCAAAAAACACGATTTTGTGAAAAAACACGATTCCGTGCTTAAAATCGCGATTTTCATGTCAAAAGAACACGATTCTCTAAAACACGATTTTGTGCTCAAAATCGCGATTTTCATGTCAAAAAACACGATTCTTTAAAACACGATTCTCTGCTCAAAATCGCGATTTTCAGAAACACGATTTTGTGCTCATCGCGATTTTCATGTCAAAAACACGATTCTGAGAAAATACGATTTTCAGCGGGCTCAAAATCGTGATTCTCACAAATCACGATTTTCAGCCAAAAACACGATTTTGTGAAAAAGGCGATTCTGTGAAAACACGAATTTTCGCTCAAAATCGTGATTTTCAAAAACACGATTTTGTGCTCAACATCGCGATTTTCATGTCAAAATCACGATTCTGAGAAAATACGATTTTCAGCGGGCTCAAAATCGCGATTCTCACAAATCACGATTTTCAACCAAAAACATGATTTTGTGAATCACGATTCTCTGAGTCAAAATCGCGATTTTCAAAAACACGATTTTGTGCTCAACATCGCGATTTTCAAAAACACGATTTTGTGCTCAACATCGCGATTTTCAGAAACACGATTTTGTGCTCAACATCGCGATTTTCTGAGTTCACAGCATCGTGATTCTCTGAAAGTTCACAAAATCGCGATTTTCTCCAAAGGTCCTGTTTGCCTGTTTTGACCCCCTGGAGCCTGATTTGACATAACTTTTTTCATCCAAAGTCCATTTTTTGAGCTCTATAGCTCGTTGGAAAGCTCGTTTCAAATCCTACACGATCTCAACTGTTTTTTTCAAGAATAACGCGTTGATTTTGAGATAGGATAATTTGAAGTTGACCCTCAAGTGGGACTAGGGAACCAAGGGGGCTCCAAAGAATTTTGAACCATACCAAAGGGAAAATTTGGACTCTTGACTAAAGCATATGAACCTGAGATCTGGTAGGCACTTAGGCAAGGATAAACAAAGCATTAGATCTTCTGAGTCCAGTGTCAACCATACAACTAAGTCTTGGGCACAACAACTAAGTGGTCATCTTTTACTAAGTTCAGACACAAGTGATTCAGAAATGTCTTTTAGTATGGGAAAACCTGCAGGTGGCTCAGGGACTGCCCATCTACAAACACCAGAAGGTCCCTATAAGACACAGTTGGAATATATTCGGACCAACCGATTAGGTGCTCGCATCTATGAGGATGGCCTGAGGCGATCAGTGATCCAACTCAAAAATCCAAATCAATCCTTTGGACTTGAACACCCAGTGGTCAAGTTCGAAGAGGGTTCATACATTGATAAGGAAGGAACCATGTATGTGGTTACCAACCAACCAGATAGGACCGATGAGTTTGGAAATATCATTCACGAGAATGAGATAGGAGACCTAGAACAAGGAAATGTAGGACAAGGACCCCAGACTCCTAGAGGCAAGTCAGTTTTGACCAGAGTGATCACTCCAGACTGGATCCCTCAAGACAACAAAAGCATAGAACTATTTTTGAATAGAGAAACAGAGGAAGCCTTTTGGAGATTCAAGCCAGATCAACCTAGCCAATTGGGCATAGTTATCATCTATGAATTCAAAGATCTTGAGATACCAGGAAAACATGTCTACTTGGATAACACATCAGAGAAGATATTCTCGGTAACAGAACATGATAGACATGCATATACTTGGAAGAATGAATTGATTTTCCCTCCACCAAGATCCAATGTTTCGCATGGCCTCCAAGGAGTAGGATCATCCCAAGCTCATGAAGCCCAGAGAGAAAGAACTAGAGAGAGACCTGAGGTAAGTTTTGCACACACGGTGGGCAGAAATAGAGCAGGATTTGAAAATGAAAGACCTGAAAGAGAGAGACATCTGCAATGAAGAATTATTTTGACGGGTCAGGAGATCCTTATGATCATGTGGCCGAGTTCAAACAAGTGTTAAGAGCTGAACAGGTTGAGGATTTGTTCACCCAGTACGAGGCATTTGGTTTGACTCTTAAGGGCACTGCCTTAGCTTGGTTTCAACCACTGAGTAGTCGCAACTATCGCGATATAGGTCAACTGTTAGACGAATTCATTGTAGAATTTTCCAAGAGTGGTATCAGGCATACATCATCCTTGATCCACAGTTTCAAGCAGACACCCCGAGAAACAGTGCGACTAGCAGGTAGAAGGTTCAGACAGTACCTAGAAAGATGCCCTACTCCAGAGTTACCCACACCAGCCAAACAAGTGGCTTTGTTCTTAGATGGCTTACTGAGCACAAAGTTAAGATCATATGTGTACTTGAAAGAGCCTAGATCCATAGAAGAGTGTGTGCGGACGTGCATTGATATAGAGATAACTTGGGTGAGGAGTTAGGATTATCCAAACTCTATAAGGATTCAGATAGTTCTACTAGTCATACTTCAAAAACCTCCACGGAAATAGAGGAGATAGCTGAGCAAGTTGCCAAGAGGCTAGGAGTCCAAAATAAACAAACACAGAGAGTCACTCCATTGAATCGGTGTTATACTTGCGGAGGCAACCACATGGCTAATGTATGCCCAATGCACAACCAGAACATGAGAGAAAGGAATACCCCATACTGCACTATTGAAAGGAAGTACACAAACCATACGGCTCAAGATTGTCCCTACAATAGGCAGGCTGTTAGACAGAATTATCAGCAACCTTACCCACAAGGTAGGTATCAGAACCAATACCAACAGCCATATTATAGACTGTTGAAAGTTTTTCAAGCTCAAGAGTGTGGGAACATGCCCCAAATTGAACCTTCCACATCATCCACAATCAAAGGAGGCTGATTTCCACGAGTTGGAGGCATCAAATCATGCCCATAATGGAAAGAATTTGATTAGAGAAAATTTAGCTCACCTCTTGATGTGATTGGACCTCACTTTTGACATGTATATGCTTTTGATTGGTTAAAGAGGTTAGTATGAGGTCTTTAAAACCTCTAATGAGTTGTATTATGACTTAGAGTCGTGGAAATACGTGCCCAAGCTGCCCCCTTGCTTAAGCACACCCCCTACTAGCTGTTCTCTGCATATTTTGCAGAAATTTCACTTTTACACACTCTATCTATCTAGATGTTTTTGGCAGACACCCCGGTCTTGTAATTGTTGTTTCTCCTTCATCCGGAATCCATTTGCAATGATTTTTGTCTTGTTGGAAAGCTTATAAGTTCTACTTTGTCTGGTATAAGTCTCAGGTTCAGTGCCTGCACATGTGCAGAGAAATATCCAGAATAGTGTCTATCCAGTTAGCTCATACTCTGTGAAGAGATCAAGTTATCTGTTTTGTTGCAGCTGGTTGAGGCATCATCCAGTATCCAAATGGAGTGATTTTACTCTCATTTGAAAGCTCTTAAAGTCTAGTTTATGCCTGCAAGATTTCATTTTCAGTCTCTGCATATACTCAGAGAAACTCAGAAAATACAGAACCTATGTCTGAAAAATTTCAGGATCCTAGGAGGGTTCATTTGCTTTTGTTGTGCACATAGGAGTGTTTATCCTCCAACAGTGGTATCAGAGCTATAAGTGGAGTATCAAAGAGAGAAGAAGGAGCTACTGAAGTGAAGTAAAGACTTCATCAAAGTTTGAAGGAAGGAAGCAAAGAACGGGCACGTCAACAACAAGGGGAAGCAAATACATCATCAAATCAAAGACGAAGCTTCATCAAGAGGAGTAGCTCTATTTTTTGAGGTAAAAGCCATCCTTTTCAACTTCATTGCATCAAGGGGGAGGTTCAAAAGAGTTAGGAGGCACCATGGCTGATCTTAATGCTCAGATTGAGAAGCTCGAAAAAGGAAACTACCAACCGTGGCGATTTAGAATAAGCAATTTTTTGATGGGGAAAGGTTTGTGGGGACTTGTGAGTGGTGGAGAGCCAAAACCCTACATAGATGAGGTAAATCCAACCAATGATCAGAGAAGAGCAGTAAGAGAGTGGGATGAAAGGGACAAAAGGGTCATTTTCATTTTATCTCAGCATATTAGCAACTCTATGGTAGGGCATATTCAAGATTTGGATACATCGAAGAAGGTGTGGGAGTGCTTGGAGAGATTGTATTCAACCTCCACAAAAGCTAGAAAAATTCAGCTCAAGAATGAGCTAAATAATCTTAGGAAAAGCCCCTCTCAAGGTGCTAATGACTACATATTAAAGGTTAAAGAGCTTGCAGATGCACTAGGGTCAATCGGTTGTGCCCTAGATGATGACGATCTTGTCGCCCACACCCTAAATGGACTTAGGGATGATGAAAAATGGAGGGCTTTCACAACTTCAGTGTATGTAAGGGACTCTCTTCCTGATTTTGATCAACTAATCACTCTCATGGTGACAGAGGAGATGAACCTTGGTGGTCATAACGCCAAGGATAGCCAAGGGCAATTGTTGTATGCAGGTAGAGGAAGAGGAAGACACAACCGAGGTGCTTCAAGAGGAAGAGGAAGATATCAAAGCAACCAAGGAGGTCAAGGACAACAAGAAAATGCAGGTCAAAGAGGTGGAAGAGCCACAAATAGAGGAAGAGGTGCAAGATTTGGTGGAAGAGGACAAGCCACTTCAAATGGATGCTTTGTATGCGGTAAGCCCGATCATTTTGCAAATGAATGCTATCATAGAGCTCAAAGACAAGGGAATCAAAGCAACAACAACAACAATTATAGAGGGCAAGGTAATTATGCAAACACATCATCCAGCCAAGGGAATGATTATTTACTTGCCATGAGGTATGGTGAAGATACAACTCAAGCTAGTGAAGATGTATGGTATGTAGACAGTGGATGTAGCAATCATATGTCATGTCGAAAGGAGTTTTTTAGTAATTTGCAGGTCCCAAAGCATCAAGGGCATGTGGAAACAGGTGATAACTCAGAGCATATCATTCAACATGTGGGAGATATCAGTTTGGAAGGAAATCAAAGAGCAAAGTGCTTATCAGAGGTATTACATGTCCCTACTATTACCAAAAACTTGATTTCGGTAGGCCAAATGGTAGAAAAAGGCTATCAAGTTAGGTTCAATGAAAGAGGATGTTTTGTTGAGGATCCAAGGGCAGGTTTGAAGCTCATAGCAAAAGGAAAAAAGCAAGGGAGAATGTTCACAATGGACATAAATCAACCACACCATTCAATGTATGTCACATATGGAGACAAGAGGATAGTAGATTTGGATCTATGGCATAAACGAATAGGTCACATCAACCTACAAAAGCTCAAGGACATGCAAAGGAGGAGCTTGGTAAGAGGCCTACCAAATTTTACATCTAAAATGTTGCATGAAATTTGTGTAGCTTGCCAACAAGGAAAACAATCAAGGCTGCCCTTCAAGAAGAGTACCTATGTAAGTGCAAATGTTTTAGACCTCATTCACACGGATGTTTGGGGTCCAACAAGAGAAGCATCCCTTGCTGGAAATAGGTATTTTGTAACCTTCATTGATGACTTTTCAAGGAAAGTGTGGTTGTATTGCATTAGAAACAAATCAGATGTGTTCCACTACTTCAAGAAATTCAAAGCACAGGTGGAGAAGGAATCTGGCAAGTTTATCAAAACTTTGAGATCCGATGGAGGGGGAGAGTACTTCTCCCATGAATTTTCTGAATTTTTGCAGGTCAATGGCATCAAAAGACAATTTACATGCAGGTATACCCCTCAACAAAATGGGGTAGCAGAGAGAAAGAACAGACACATAGCAGAGGTAGCAAGGTGTATGCTCAATGAAATGAATATGCCGCATTGTTATTGGGGAGAGGCTACATATACAGCCACATACATCATGAATAGATGTCCTACATCAGGTATACATCATCTAACCCCTGAGGAAGCATGGAGTGGAAGAAAACCTTGCATTTCACATCTTAGAATCTTTGGTTGTATATGCTATGTACATGTACCTCAAGAGTTGAGGTCAAAGTTAGATGCCAATTCTGAAAGTTGTATTTTTTTGGGATATTCTATGGAACAAAAGGGGTATAAATGCTATAATCCCATCACCAAGGAGCTGAAGGTAAGTAGGGATGTTGTCTTTGATGAGTTGAAGCCTTGGTATGCATGCACAAGTCCATTGCAAGTTGAAGACATAGGTGAGACAGATTTGAAGAATGATGATAGAGTTCAAGAAAGCATGGATTTGAGTGGTCCAAGCAACTCATGCAACACAAGGACACCCTCACCATGGAGTGGAAGGCTTAGGGAAAGAGAGACCAGCTCTGAAGAAAGCAAAGTCAAAGGCAAAGAGAAGATTTCAGTTGAAGAAGGAAGCTATGTGGACGAGAGCATGTTGGAAGATGAAGAGATAGAAGAAGTTCAAACTCCAGGAGTGGCTAAACAAAGAAAGAAGATGGCAACCACACCAAAAGGAAGTGAAAGAAGGTCTTCAAGAGTAAGATATCCAGTACAAAGGTTAACATATGATAATTTCATTGCAAAGCATTATGCATACATGACTCAGGTAATCAAGGACAAAGAACCAACTAGTTATGAAGAAGCTAAGGATTGCAAGGAATGGCAAGAGGCTATGAAGGAAGAGCTCAAAGCACTTGATGAGAACCATACTTGGAGCTTGGTACCAGCTCAAGAAGGCATGAAGGTGATAGGTAATAAGTGGGTTTACAAAATTAAAAGAAATTCAGATGGTTCCATTGCTAGGTACAAAGCAAGGTTGGTGGCGAAAGGCTTCTCCCAAAGCTATGGGATAGATTATGATGAAACTTTCAGCCCCGTAGCCAAGATGCCAACAATTAGGACTTTGATTGCAGTGGCCACATCAAGGAAATGGAGCTTATATCAGTTGGATGTGAAGAATGCCTTCCTCAATGGAGAGCTTGAAGAAGTAGTCTACATGAGCCAACCTCAAGGATTTGCTAGTATGAGGTACCCAAATCATGTTTGCAAGCTAAGGAAAGCACTATATGGACTAAAGCAAGCCCCAAGGGCCTGGAATCAGAGGTTAGTGGATTATTTATCAAGTTGTGGATACAAAGAAAGTGTTGCAGATCCATCACTTTACATGAAGAAGCAAGGAGACAAGACGGTATATATATGCATCTATGTGGACGATTTGATCATCACAGGAAGTGATATTGCAAGTATTAAAGATATCAAATCAAAGCTAGGAAAGGAGTTCAAGATATCTGATCTTGGAACACTAAAATACTTCTTGGGAATAGAGGTAATCTATGCACACAATGGCATCTTCTTGATTCAAAGAAAATACTTGTTGGATGTGCTATACAGGTTTGGTATGAGTGGTTGTAAGCCACTTTCTCAGCCCATGGAGCCCAATACAAAGTTGGTTGCAGGTCAAGGAGAGGCTATAAAAGATATTACACTATATAGAAGCATAATTGGTTCATTAATTTATGTTACATTCACTAGACCTGATCTTGCATATGTAGTAGGTGTTCTCTCTCAATTTTTGCATACACCTACTCATGATCATCTTATGGCGGCAAGAAAGGTGCTTCGTTACATCAAGCACACCATCAACCAAGGTCTATTTTACTCATATGATGCTGATCTAAGTGTTAAAGGATATAGTGATGCTGATTGCGCAGGTAGCAAGGATGATCGAAGGAGTACATCGGGTTATGTTTTCATGATACGTACAAAAGTGATCTCTTGGAGCTCTAAGAAGCAACCCACTGTTGCTCTTTCATCCACAGAGGCTGAGTACAGAGGTTTAGCATTGGCTACATGTGAGCTATTATGGCTTAAGAAGCTACTTAAGGACTTGGAAGTGGAAGTGCAGGAGTTTCCTCTTTATGGAGACAACATTTCAAGCATCTATCTAGCTAACAATCCCATGTTTCATGCAAGGAGCAAGCACATAGAGGTTCATTACCACTTCGTTAGAGAAAAGGTGATGGCAAAAGAGCTAGATATAAGGTATGTGAACACTAAAATGCAGGTTGCAGACATGATGACAAAGTTTCTTGAAGGTACAAAGCTTGGAGGATTCAAGGAAGCTATCAACATAAGAGACATAGGCTGAAGCAACAAAGGAAAAGACTTGAGCTTGAGGGGGAGTGTTGAAAGTTTTTCAAGCTCAAGAGTGTGGGAACATGCCCCAAATTGAACCTTCCACATCATCCACAATCAAAGGAGGCTGATTTCCACGAGTTGGAGGCATCAAATCATGCCCATAATGGAAAGAATTTGATTAGAGAAGATTTAGCTCACCTCTTGATGTGATTGGACCTCACTTTTGACATGTATATGCTTTTGATTGGTTAAAGAGGTTAGTATGAGGTCTTTAAAACCTCTAATGAGTTGTATTATGACTTAGAGTCGTGGAAATACGTGCCCAAGCTGCCCCCTTGCTTAAACACACCCCCTACTAGCTGTTCTCTGCATATTTTGCAGAAATTTCACTTTTACACACTCTATCTATCTAGATGTTTTTGGCAGACCCCCCGGTCTTGTAATTGTTGTTTCTCCTTCATCCGGAATCCATTTGCAATGATTTTTGTTTTGTTGGAAAGCTTATAAGTTCTACTTTGTCTGGTATAAGTCTCAGGTTCAGTGCCTGCACATGTGCAGAGAAATGTCCAGAACAGTGTCTGTCCAGTTAGCTCATACTCTGTGAAGAGATCAAGTTATCTATTTTGTTGCAGCTGGTTGAGGCATCATCCAGTATCCAAATGGAGTGATTTTACTCTCATTTGAAAGCTCTTAAAGTCTAGTTTATGCGTGCAAAATTTCATTTTCAGTCTCTGTATATACTCAGAGAAACTCAGAAAATACAGAACCTATGTTTGAAAAATTTCAGGATCCTAGGAGGGTTCATTTGCTTTTGTTGTGCACATAGGAGCGTTTATCCTTCAACATAGACCACAACAGCAATATCAGGCACCATATAGGCCACAACCTGTCTTGGGAAACCAACCACCAACTCCTGCCAACGTGATTCCAGTCAAGTATGCTGTGGGAGAGGAAAATCCAAATAGAGCATTGGTGCCACTAACCCCATTGATCTCAGAGAATGACTCTCATGCTCATAGTTCAGACTACTCCCATGAAGGTAGTCCACATGCTTATTACACAGAGTCACCTGAACATAGTGAGATTTACTCGTATCAATATGAGGCACCACCTATGGAGCAAAATTGGGAGCCAGAATACTCCAATGTCATGTACACAAATCCTAACCCTAGGCCCCAATTGAGACAAATGAGACCACAAGCCCCTAGAGGATCTTGTTTTAGATGTCAAGGTGATCATTTCATTCGTGGCTGTCCCCACCCACCATCTCCGAGTCAAGGACAGGCTATCACAATACAGGCTTTTTGTCCTGATTGTGGCAAAGACCATCTCCCTAGAGATTGTCCAAGAAACCCCTCCAGTGCACCCAAGATTACACCCATTAATGTGGTAGGCTTAGTGGCGGATTCAAGTTCAAGTAGCAGTAATGTGGCACCTGTACAGGCAGTTACTAGGGCACAAGCATTAAAACAAGATAAACCAGCAGAACAATCGGAGTCAAGTGAATCAGGAGAGCCTAGTAAGAGGAAAACAAGAACATGGAAGGATACCAGAGAAAAGGCCAATCGTAAGTGGAATAAAAAGTTATCGGAACTAGAAGAAAGCTTGAAAGACGCAAAAACAAAAATAGAAGACATTGCATCTCAAAACCCCTCGCATGCCGAAACTCCATCCATTCCACCTCATCCCACCCCACCACCCATTGTAAATAGACCACAACCAGGGTCTATTCTTGCAGATCCAACCCCAGAAGGCTTGGACATGATGTTCAAGGCCTACCAGGCTCGTCTTCAAGAAGGGCCAACCGTTGCAGATCTAGACAAGACTTACCCTAGAGCGGATTTAGAGATTGAACGAATGAAAATGTGCATGAAAATGGTAGAACAAGCTCAAGCTATACTTGAGACTAGTCAAAAGTTCAATCAGACAAACTTTGTCAAACCAGATTTGCATTTCCAAGGGTTACTAGAAAGATTAGAGCAGTTGGTAAACAAACCACAAGTTTCTTTACCTCCACAGGCTCAACCAGTTATTGAAAGAGGAAGCTCACCACCAATGGGAGCTTATGTTCCTAATTCCACGGATGATGGAATGCCTCCTTCAATTCAACAGTACTCTCAAGAGTTCTTGCGGGAAATACAAGAAGAGAAATGGGCCAAGGAGAAGGGTAACTCCCCTCCTATTCCTGAGATTGATGATCTTCATGATCAATTTCCCCAAGACATTCCATCTATTTACGGAGATGAAGCAGAACAACAAGAAGACGAAAGGTTAGATTTTGAATCTAATACCTTAGAAGAACTGCCTCAATTTCCAGGCCCATGGGAATCTGAATCTCTCCAAATTAGAGCTCCCACAATACTAGTAAGAAATGAAGACTCAGTGGTTCCAAGGAACACGGATGTCGTGAAGAACACTAAGGTTCAGTGTCATCTCACTGTAGAAGAGCTGCTCAAAGCAAAACCTGAGCTATGGAATCATGTGAAGGATCAAGTTCTAGAACTTGATTCCAACATGCCAAAAGCAGGCTCCAAGCAAAGGGTACCAGAGATACCTCTAGACAAAATAGGGGACATGTGTGAGGGTGAGGAAGGTAATACTTATCTTCCAATCACTTACCAAGGTTACACAACCAAAGCAATCATAGATTCAGGTGCTGGTGTTGCTATTGCAACCACCTCCTTGTGGAAGCAATGGGGCAAGCCCACATTAAGACCAACTAGAATGAAGCTTCAAATGGCTGATGGTCATTTTGAAAGACCTCTAGGATTGCTAGAAGGGATCACTCTAACCACTTGTGGTGTAGAGTTTGAGCACACATTTGCTATATGTGACTTTGAGAAAAATAATGTCTATGAGATGATCCTAGGAAGACCCTTCCTACGATAATTACAAATATTATAGGATTGGGGAACCAACTCCTTGTACGTGCAGCACTTAGGGGTCACCACCAAGGTCAATTTGAAGGATTACTCCTTCAGAGATGTACCACCCCTACAGTGGAATCCTATCCACAAAGCGAAAGAAGATTCCATCTCTATGCATTCTGAAAGTTCACCTGATCCATCATGGCTGCATGAAGATACTCATTTGTGGATGTGCAAGGTCGCAGAGGAAGAGGAAAAACGTTTAATTGCAAGAGAAGAAGGAACTTCGCCAGGAGATAGACCAATTAAAGACCCAGCCTATACACCGATGATCTTTCCAGATGAGGAATTTGAGCCTCATGGCTGGCCAGAAATCTTAGCCACCATGGACATTGCTGTCAATGAAGAACAATGGACACCTCATTGTGATGAGGAGGGTTATGATATCTCAGTGTTCATGTGTCAGCCCTTGCTAGAAGAATGTGACCCTAGTGATGTCATAGAAGAAGAAGAGAATGACGATGATATAGAGTCCATTGTGATGGATAGTTGCTTTAACTCAGAGCAGCACTATCTAGAAGATATAGGAGTGTTCACCCAGAAAGAAGAAGAACCTGTCACAAGTATTAAAACAGTAAATTCAAAGGATGGAAGTGAGAGTAGTCAAAAGAAAAAGAAAAGAAAAGCAGTGAAACAAGAAGAGGAGGAATCATTGTTTGAAGTACCAGAAAACTTCAAGAAATATGAACTTGATGACCGCAAAATTTTGGTATGAATGCCTAAGAGAGAGGCCATCATAGGAGAATCATATGATACTAAAGAAAAGACCAAGAAGATTGTAGTGACCATCGAAGAGAACGAAGAGAGATGCATGTTGGAGCAAGTCTATGACAAGCCTAAGTATTGGCTTGAGTCTCACAAAGTCATTAAAGAAGCTTCAAAATGAAGACTATGTAAAGTTCACTTGTGAACTACCTCTTGTAACTTTTGAAGAGTTTACTTAATGTAAAAGTAAGAGAATCTTAAGTGGTTGAGCCCACATGATCAAGAATGGAAAGAGGAGCCACGAATTCGTGATTTGTGGTAGGTAGAGAATCAAATCAATCATTGATTGAATGGAGAGTGATTGAGGGAAGTTAGCCTCCCAAACTCAACTATAAATAGATGGCAGTTTTAGTCGTGGTTAGAGAGACCTATGTGAAGACCTCCAGGAGCTGAACTTTATGCCATATCAAGGTGTGATTACAAGGCACACATATGTATCAGTAAGTCATTGTATTGTACAAGCAATATAGTTTCATTTTTATGATTATTTGAGGTCATCTTTCCATGTTCTTGTGATGTGTACTACTCACTGCCATTACTTCAGTTTTTCTCAGTCAGCTTGTAGAGATTGTTTCTCTGCACTTGGTTCATCATTTTCAGTGATTTAACTTGGTAAAGTTAGCTCTATGAGTCTACTATATGCTCAAAAATTTTCATGTCATTTGGATGTTGGAATCTTCAGTTATGTTTATTTGAAGTCAACAGGGTATGTTCATCTTCACTTCTCTGTCAGGTACCCGACTTTTTCAGTCATCTTGTCAGAGTCATTTCTCACTGTTTACTCATCCAAAGTCCGTGATTTTAAGCTTGTTGGATTCAGCTTACTGTCTAGTATAAGCATGCAAATTTTCATGATCATTGGATTCTTACATCTTGAGTTATGTTACTTTTTCTGCTCACTGGTCTATTTCTGTAGCAGCCCGTGAAAATCGGGATGATGTCATCACTTGTTAAAAGTCATTCTCAGTGTGTGGTTTGTTATTTTTGATGAGATTACTCTCTAAAGTTAGCTCTTTAAGCTACCTAGCCTTCCCCAAGAGGAATTAATCTAATTGCTGCTGTGCTCAGAGAATTATGTAAAACACTGGACAGGTGTATCAACCAAGAATAGCAAGTTTTCACCTCTGAGCTAACTCCAACTTATCTGTTTTGATCTATCTTTTTGAGAGTGATCTTCCAAGGTACATAGGGTGTCTAATACATCCATTGGCAAGCTAAAAGGGCCCACCATCTACTCCTGGAGTTCATTTGGCTGGTGTAGAGCAAAGATTTTGCAACACCTCTTCATCTTCAACACATACCTATCCATCTCTTCACAGTGGTATCAGAGCAAGGTTGGACAACATGGCAGATGGATTTCCTTCATCAATTGACAAATTGGACAGAGGTAACTACTCAGCTTGGTCATTAAGAATGGAAGCTTATCTCCAAGGTAGAAGTTTATATGGTTATGTGGCTGGAGATGAAGTTATGCCAAGTTTCAGGAACAAAAGTCAACCAACACAAGAAGAGCAAGAAAGATTGAGCACATGGTGCTCCAAGGATGCACTTGCAAGGTCTTATCTCCTCAACTCTATCTCAGATTTTTTGTTGCCTCACATTAGAAGTTGTAAGACATCTCAGGAAGTGTGGGATGCACTTGAAGCTTTCTTTTCTTCAAGTACCAAAGCCAGGAAGCATCAACTATGGCTGGAGTTCACAACTCTCAAGAAGGCTCCCAAACAAAATGTGACTGATTTTGTCACAAAGCTCAAGGACATAGCGGATCAATTGGGAAGCATTGGAGAGGTAATAGATGAAGAGCAAATTGTAAGGCAGGTCATCAATGGCTTGAAGGCAGATGATAAGTGGGAAGCATTCACCACAGCTATGGATTTGTACATGGACATGCATGTACCTGATTTCAACACACTCATTGGACAATTACTTACTCAAGAGGCAAAGCTTATCAAAAATGGAGAAAGCTCTAAAGGTAATCAATCTTCAGCTTTATACACGGATAAAAGCAAGTCTAAAGATAACAAAGGAAAGGCAAAGAAAGTGGATGATGAAGCAGGTACATATCAAGCTAACTATGCAGGTAGAGGAAGACATGGCAGAGGTAGAGGAAGAGGAGGTAGACAAGGCAGGGGGAGATCCCAAGACTCCAACTCATGTTCTATTTGTGGATTAACTAATCATACAACTGAAAATTGCTTTAGGAATTCTAGGAATCAAAGAGGCAGAGGATACAATAGAGGAAGTTATGGCTACTCAAGAGGAAGGTTCAACAACTATCATGGCAACTACAACAACTACAATCATTCAAACTATCAAGGAGGCTACAAAGGAAGGAGAGACTACAATAACTACACAGAAGACTCAAACAAAGAGGATTCATTATTGATCATGAACATGGCTATGCCACAAGGTAAATCTGATGAGCATGTTTTCTACATAGATTCAGGTTGTTCAAATCATGTGGCAGGAAATGTGGCACTCCTATCAGATTTAGAAGATCCAAGGAATAAGCATGAGGTACAAACAGGAGATGATACAAAACATCCTGTGGAGAAAATAGGCAATGTCAAAGCACCTGATGGAAACATCAACCTACTCAGTAAGGTACTCTATGTCCCTACCATTACAAAGAATTTGATAAGTGTTGGGCAGATAGTAGAGAAAGGGTTGCAAGTCAGGTTCACAAAGGCAGGAGCATTTGTTGAAGATCCAAGTCAAGGATTCAGAAGAATTGCAAAAGGTGAAAAGACAGGTAGATTGTTCACATTTGAATTACAGGACACTAGAAACATTGCTCTCTTTAATTATGGTAGTCAGACACTCACAGAATTGGAAGTATGGCACAAAAGGTTAGCACATATTGGTGAAAGGTCATTAAAGCAAATTTGCAGGGACCAAAGTGTACTTGGACTCCCTAACTTGTCAAAACAACATATGATTTATAAGTGTAGTGCATGTCAGTTTGGAAAGTCTCACAGGTTACCATTCATGAAGAAAGGTTATATGCATGGAGATCTCTTGGAGTTGGTTCATACAGATGTATGGGGACCAAGCAAGGAAGCTTCAATATCAGGATCAAGGTATTATGTTTCCTTTATTGATGATTGCAGCAGATGGACTATCCTGTTCTTTATGAAACACAAAGATGAAGTTTTTTCATGTTTCAAAAGATATTTGGCTCTTGTGGAGAATCAAACAGGTAAATCGCTAAAAAGGCTAAGGTCAGATGGAGGGGGAGAATACTTCTCCCATGATTTTGATTCTTTTCTTCAAGAAAGAGGAATCAAAAGAGAGGTAACTACAAGGTACACTCCTGAGCAAAATGGAGTGGCAGAAAGGAGGAATAGGACAATTGTTGAAGCTGCAAGGTCTATGTTAAATGAAAAGCATTTACCTAATTACTTATGGGCTGAGGTTGTATCTACAGCCACTTACTTGATTAACAGGTTGCCTTCAAAATCCCTTGATGGAATGACTCCATATGAGGCTTGGAATGGAAGAAGAACAAGCTTAGATCATTGTAAAATTTTTGGATGTATTGCTTTTGCTCATGTTCCTTCACAGGTTAGAGGCAAGATGGATCCAAAAGCAGAAAGGTGTGTATTTATTGGATATGACAACAATCAAAAGGGCTACAGGTTATACAACCCTACCAACAAAGGATTCTTGGTAAGCAGAGATGTAGTTTTTGATGAGAACAATTCATGGTATGAAGATTCATGCAGGAAGGTCAATTTACCATATGATCTTGAAGAAGATTTTCCAAAGCTTGGTAGAGAACAATCAAAGATTGAAGAACAAGACACCTCAGAGGATGATGAAGAATGTCAGATGGAAAAGATCAAAGCATGGAAGTCTAAAGGTAAAGCAAAATTGCAGGAACTTGGACATGAGGCAGAATCATCAAATCATGGCTTAAGAAGATCTATGAGGGAAAAGAAAAAACCAGAAAGGTATGGGTTTGACACCTCATTAGTAACTAAACATTCTATCTACATAGCACAGGACATAAACCAAGAGGAGCCATCATCATTTGAAGAGGCCAAAGCAAAAACAGAATGGAAGCATGCAATGAAGGAAGAGATTGAAGCACTCGAGGAAAACAACACTTGGGATTTGGTGCCCAAGACTTCATCCATGAAGGTAATAGGCTCAAGATGGGTCTATAAACTCAAGAAGAATTCTGATGGTTCCATTAACAGGTATAAGGCAAGGCTTGTAGCAAAAGGCTTTGCACAAACTCAGGGAATTGATTATGAGGAGACATTCTCTCCTGTGGCAAAGATGCCTACTATTAGGGTTTTGCTTAGTATTGCCTCTTCCAAGAATTGGAAGATACTTCAACTAGATGTGAAGAATGCATTCTTGAATGGTTGGATAACAGAAGAGGTATATATGGCACAACCACCTGGTTTTGAGAATCAAGTTTATCCTAATTATGTGTGTAAACTTAACAAAGCATTGTATGGTCTCAAGCAAGCTCCAAGAGCTTGGAATTTCAGGCTTGTTTCATTCTTGCAGGACAAAGGCTTTCAACCAAGCAAAGCAGATCCTTCACTCTTTATTAAAAAGAGTAATTCCGAGGTCATCTACCTATGTGTATATGTAGATGATATTATATTGACAGGAAATGATGCAGATGGTATGAAGAAGATCAAAGATCAGATGAGAGAAGAGTTCAAGATAAGTGATTTGGGTTCACTTACCTACTTCCTAGGTTTGGAAGTTGTCTACAAAGATCATGGTTTGTTTCTCACTCAAAGAAAGTACATTAAGGACATGTTGGCAAAATTCAAGATGCAAGATTGTAAGATTGCAGGTACTCCAATGGAGGTTAATCACAAATTGAGCTCACATGAAGGTGAACTCATAGAGGACATCACATCATATCAAAGTCTAGTGGGTAGTCTCAACTATGCCACATTGACAAGAGTAGATATATGTTACAGTGTGAGTGTGCTAAGCCAATTTATGCACACACCGAGGAAACCACATATGGATGCTGCCAAAAGGATTCTCAAGTATCTCAAAGGAACCATAAATAAAGGACTTTATTATCCTTATGTATCTGATTTAGGTTTGAAGCTATTTTCTGATGCAGATTGGGCTGGCTCCAAGGAAGATAGAAGGAGCACTTCAGGTTATCTTACCTTTGCAGGTTCAAAGCTTATTTCATGGTCATCCAAGAAGCAACCCACAGTTGCTCTCTCTTCTACTAAAGGTGAATACAGAGGTCTTGCCATAGCTACTCAGGAAGCTATGTGGATGAAGACATTATTCAAAGATCTTGGATTGGAGTTTGGAACTCCAACTATTTTTGGTGACAATATGAGTTCTATTCACTTGGCTGCTAATCCTATTTTTCATGCAAGGACTAAACATATTGAAGTTCATTATCATTATGTACGAGAGAAGATCCTAAGCAAGGAGATTCAAATATCATATGTGTCCACACATCAACAATGTGCAGATATTCTAACCAAAGCATTGGATGGTACAAAGCTTTGCAAATTCAAAGCTATGATTGGTTTGCAGAAAATCTTGGAAGATTGAAGACCTCAAGCATACTTGGCTTGAGGGGGAGCTGTTGGAGCAAGTCTATGACAAGCCTAAGTATTGGCTTGAGTCTCACAAAGTCATTAAAGAAGCTTCAAAATGAAGACTATGTAAAGTTCACTTGTGAACTACCTCTTGTAACTTTTGAAGAGTTTACTTAATGTAAAAGTAAGAGAATCTTAAGTGGTTGAGCCCACATGATCAAGAATGGAAAGAGGAGCCACGAATTCGTGATTTGTGGTAGGTAGAGAATCAAATCAATCATTGATTGAATGGAGAGTGATTGAGGGAAGTTAGCCTCCCAAACTCAACTATAAATAGATGGCAGTTTTAGTCGTGGTTAGAGAGAGCTATGTGAAGACCTCCAAGAGCTGAACTTTATGCCATATCAAGGTGTGATTACAAGGCACACATATGTATCAGTAAGTCATTGTATTGTACAAGCAATATAGTTTCATTTTTATGATTATTTGAGGTCATCTTTCCATGTTCTTGTGATGTGTACTACTCACTGCCATTACTTCAGTTTTTCTCAGTCAGCTTGCAGAGATTGTTTCTCTGCACTTGGTTCATCATTTTCAGTGATTTAACTTGGTAAAGTTAGCTCTATAAGTCTACGATATGCTCACAAATTTTCATGTCATTTGGATGTTGGAATCTTCAGTTATGTTCATTTGAAGTCAACAGGGTATGTTCATCTTCACTTCTCTGTCAGGTACCCGACTTTTTCAGTCATCTTGTCAGAGTCATTTCTCCGTGTTTACTCATCCAAATTCAGTGATTGTAAGCTTGTTGGATTCAGATTACTGTCTAGTATAAGCATACATATTTTCATGATCATTGGATTATTACATCTTGAGTTATGTTACTTTTTCTGCTCACTGGTCTATTTCTGTAGCAGCCCGTGAAAATCGGGATGATGTCATCACTTGTTAAAAGTCATTCTCAGTGTGTGGTTTGTTATTTTTGATGAGATTACTCTCTAAAGTTAGATCTTTAAGCTACCTAGCCTTCCCCAAGAGGAATTAATCTAATTGCTGCTGTGCTCAGAGAATTATGTAAAACACTGGACAGGTGTATCAACCAAGAATAGCAAGTTTTCACCTATGAGCTAACTCCAACTTATCTGTTTTGATCTATCTTTTTGAGAGTGATCTTCCAAGGTACATAGGGTGTCTAATGCATCCATTGGCAAGCTAAAAGGGCCCACCATCTACTCCTGGAGTTCATTTGGCTGGTGTAGAGCAAAGATTTTGCAACACCTCTTCATCTTCAACACATACCTATCCATCTCTTCACAATGCACATATATAGGAGATGACCTAAGTGCAAGAGAAGAAATGGAGCTTGTAGCTCTATTAAGGGAATATAGGGATGTGTTTGCGTGGCACTATAGAGACTTGAAAGGGGTAGATCCAAGAATTTGCTCTCATACTATCCCCATGACTGCTGATGCCAAGCCCACCAAACAGAAGCCCTACACATATAATGATACCTATGCAGCCAAAATAAAAGAAGAAATTGATAGGCTGATTGAGGCTGGATTCATCTATGAGATTGAGCATACCGAATGGGTGTCCCCCATTGTTGTGGTACCCAAGAAGAACGAGAAGTTGCGAGTGTGTATTAACCTTAAAAAAGTTAATGCCGCTACATTAGAGATAGTTATCCACTTCCAATCACAGAACACCTATTGGAGCGTGTTGCAGGCAAGGAAGTTTATAGCTTCCTTGATGGATTTTCAGGTTACAATCAAGTAGCCATTGCCCCAGAAGATCAACACAAAACAACTTTTGCTACAGAGTGGGGAATCTTTGCATTTCGTGTGATGCCATTTGGGCTCACCAATGCACCTGCAACATTCCAAAGGCTCATGTGTCATGTCTTCAAAGAGTTCTTGCGAAAGAGCTTAGAAGTGTATGTGGATGATTTATGTGCTCATTCCCAAGAAAGAAGGTTTCACATCCCTGAGCTCAGACAAATCTTGAACAAGTGTAGAGAATATCGAGTGTGTCTGAACCCAGAAAAGTGTGTGTTCATGGTGCGTCAAGGTAAAATCTTAGGTCATATTGTTTCTAAGAATGGAATCTCAACAGATGAAGATAAGGTACGAGCCATAGTGGAGCTACCAAGGCCAAGGAATGTTAAAGAGGTACAAGCCTTTATGGGCCATTGTGGATACTACCGTAGGTTTATCCACATGTACGCGATCATAGCTAGACCCCTTTATGCCTTGTTGTCTAATTTTGAGTGGAACGACGAATGCGAGAATTCTTTCAACGAACTGAAGAAACATTTGTGCACGGCACCAATACTCACCACTCCTGATTGGAATAAACCATTCCATGTCCATGTGGATGCATCCAATCATGCCATAGGATGTGTGCTTGCACAACCCACAAGTGAAGGAAACTTAGATTTGCCCATAGCATATGCTAGTAGACAGCTCACTGCAGCTGAAGAGAACTATACCACAACTGAGCGAGAGGGCTTAGGCATGGTATATGCTGTGAAGAAGTTTAGACACTATTTATTGGCCAACAAGTTCAAGTTTTTCACTGATAATCAAGCTTTGTTATATTTGGTCAATAAACCTTGCAATACTGGACGCTTAGTAAGATGGTTCCTCTTACTAATGGAATATGACTTTGAAGTTGTTGTCAGGAAAGGTAGAACCCACCTTCGGGCAGATCACCTTTCTCGCATCACTTCAGGAGAGTCACCGCAAGGAGTGTCTGACGAATTACCCGATGCTTATCTGTTCAATTTAGAAGTTGTTCCTAAATGGGCAAATAAGTTGGTACCAGTCCTAACCTTTGGCCCTGCAAATAAGAATGTGAAAACATCCCAAGAAGAAATTGTAAAATCACAAAAATAACACATATTAGCAGGAAGCATGTACAAACAAGATACTGAGGGTGTATTAGCTTGTTGTGTGGAGGATGATGAACATAGTAGTTGGTTGCAACAAGCCCATGAAGGAATGCTAGGAAATCACTATTCTAAACAACGAACATTGCAGAATCTGAAGCGTTTAGGAGTGTATTGGCCTAGCATGGACAAAGAAATACATGAGTGGATTAAGAATTGTCCAAGGTGCAGAGAGAGACCCCCAGTAGAGCATGCGACCCTTTATCAAGTGTCATTAATTCCAATTGGAGTGCTCCATTGGTAGAGTTTATGAGATCGGGAAGATTACCCAAAGAGGCTAGTCTAGCAAGAAGACGAAGCATGGAGCAAGAGGCTCAAGGCTATGCCTTAGTAGGGGACAACCTATACCGAAGAGGCAAAGATGGTTACTTAAGACTATGCGTTCATGAATCAGACTATTTAAAGGTCTTAGAGACTGCACACAGTGGTGTTGCAGGTGGACATTTTGGTCCTGACCGAGTGATCAAGACCATTCTATTCTCAGGACTTTGGTGGCCCACTCTTCATATGGATGCACATACCTATGTGAAGAAATGTGACACATGCCAACGTGCGCAATATCCTATCAAAAAAGACGAGATGCCTTTGAGGCCAATGATGGGAGGACGTGCATTCTCGAAATGGGGTATAGACTTTGTAGGTCCTATTAACCCCCCAGCTAGAAACTCCCATGTAGAGTATATTATTGTAGCCACAGATTACCTTACCAAGTGGGTAGAAGTGAGAGCCACAACAAAGAATGATGCTCAGACTACGGCTAAGTTCTTATTCGAGAATGTGTTCACGAGATATGGATTACCAATAGAGTTAGTCAGCGATAGAGGCACCCACTTCTTAAATGAAGTCATTGGAAATCTTCTCCAAGAATTCTTGGTGGTACATAAGAAGTCTGCCCCCTATCATCCCCAAGCTAACGGACAGGCCGAGAGCACAAATAAGATCCTATGTAATGTCTTGACAAAACTGGTAAATAATAAACGCTCTGATTGGGACAAACAACTTCATCATGTTGTTTGGGCTTATCGAGTTGCCTACAAAACGGTACTCAACGCCACCCCATTTCAGATGGTCTTCGGACAGAACGTTGTGCTACCATTAGATTTCTTAATCCCTGCCTTAAAAGTAGCACAAGAGTATGAGTGGAATGGACATGAATTGTCATCTAGGATCTTTGATCTAGAATGCTTAGGTGAGACAAGGCTACGAGCAGCTGCAGGCATCTACGCTGCAAAGAAAAGGCAAAAGGCATACTTCGATGCACACATTAAGGATAAGGGACTGAAAGAGGGAGATCTAGTGTTGGTTTACACACTGAAACAACATGCCCGTAAGTTGGAAAAACGAGGATATGGACCCATGATCATTAACAGAATTTCCACTTGCGGCGCGGTTCAATTGGCTACTTTAGAAGGTGATATCTTGCCAAACTATATTAGTGGTTGTAGAGTCAAGTTATATCAAGAACCTCTTACAGAGGACATGCTAATGAGACTCAACACTGCTAAGAAACGAAAAGAAGAAGAGTTAAGAGTGAGAGAAGAAGCACAGGCAGAGGCCAGAGCGCGTATTAGGCGAAATAAGTTAAGGCGATTAGGCCTAGATGTCAACTCAAAAGCCCCAAAATATCACATGGATATGTGCCAAAAGTCAGGCATAGCGACTTCTCAAGTCATTGACCGAAGACCCTTTGTGACCATAGATATAGGACAAGGGAAGGGTGCAAGGACGGTAAAGGCATTGATTGACTCAGGTGCAGCAAGTAGTGCAGTTAGACTTTCCTACTGCCAAGACTTGCAGTTGAACATCAATCCCATAGAAGCTTATCTCATAGGATTGGGAGGTGTGGAAACCCCTTGTTTGGGCGAGGTGGAACTTCCCATCTACCTGCAAGATGTTCCAATGAAAGTCAAAGTGCTAGTGTGTCAAGATGAGAACCTTACAGAACCACTTGTCTTAGGACAAGATTGGATTTATGACAATGCAGTCAACTTAAACCTAAGAAGTCAAATTCTTCAAGTTTGGGTACATAAACAATGCATTACATTAGAATTAGAGAACTGCATGCTCCCAGATCATGGCACCACACACTCTCTTAGCTCTTCTAAGAATAATCATATGGAAGAAGATGTTGTATGTGTCAAAAGCTCTATGATGCAGAAGGAGTCAATCGTGGAAGAACAGGTTCGAAGGCGGGTGGATCTTTCTTCTTCTCCAAAGAATCAAGTAGCCACACTAGTAAGTCCACCACAGAGGCAAACACAACCGATCACGACAATTGCTACATCAAACAAAAAGACACCATTCGATAAGAAAGTAGTTCCGAGCATGACGCAGATCTCGGTACGCAAAGGAGAGAAACCACCAGCCTTGCCCCCATAAATCCCATCCACGCAAGCCAACCAGGTCAGAAGACGAAGGAAGCAGCTCGGACAAGCTCAATCACAATTTATCCAACAAGTTTGGGTGCCTAAGAAATTAGCTGCAGCCCAACAAGGGCGATTACAGATGTGGGTACCTAAGAAGCTCTTATATCCACAGCAACCTATATTCTCCCACATGCAAAGAGTCTAAACAAAGAAGCCAAAATCAGAAAAGGGTAAGAACTGCGTACAGAGACCGAAAGAAGATCAAATCACCTCTTCAACCATAGAAGGAAGATATGCAAAAAGGGTATGGGTTTGGAAGCCAAAAGTACAAGTAGCCTACACCGAACCAAAGGGCCAATCACATTGGATACCACAGTTCAGAAAGCATCCAAAGATGAAGTCGCCTGAAGTGATCTCTACTGTGCCAAATGCTGTTCTCAAATGGATTCCAATAAGAAGGATTACATCATCTCGCGATCCCATGGAGACATCCAAGAAAGATGGCGTCAACATCTGCAAGTAACATCAAGCCTCGACGAGCGACAACCATGTGCTCCTTGCACAACCCTGTCTTTTGCACCATTCAGGTCATGCATTTCCAAGGTATGCATTAATATAGGGCCACATTACACGGCCGTGCATAGACACATTGGAGAGTCCCATGCACAAGAGCACATTGACATATGTCAACTATTTTTTTTGATACTAACATCTATCTTCTTGTTTGGTGACATTGTTCCTCCAAAAAAAAAAAAAAAAAAGAGAGAGTCAAAACTTATTCCCAGGTTTCGCTCATGGAACATGAATGAGACATGCTTAGTTGAAGCTGGAACTATTGATTACTGGGCATTTATCAGTTGGGATAGAAGTGTGTCTCGGCTAGCAAATGATATTATTGCTGTCTTATCTGGTAGATGTCAAGAACTTAGCATGAACATGGCATCCACACCTATGGTTTCCCCTTACCATGGTGGGAGTGAAGATCTTGAAGGTCCACAACTTGAGTGATGCTTAACTACTGTATGTATGAGAGCCTCCAGGGAGATATTTGCAAGAGTTTGTTTGGTACCATCCTTGTCTGTATACTAGATGAGCAGACTCCTGCTTATGGTGAACTAAAGAGAATATGTGAAACTAAGCTTGGTGTAGTTACCCAATGTTGTTTGTCAAAGAATATAAAGAAATTCAATTCTCAGTATTTGGCAAACATTGCGTTGAAACGAGAAGATCGAACCAGGCACTCAAAACACTTTTTGGTGGACCAGTAACATGGACATTCATCGCCAATGTTCCATCACAAATGTCGGGTATACAACATGAAGAGACATACATCAATCAACCCTTCACCACGGTAAGTATCTTTACTCTGGCAACACCATAACCATGATAGATTAGGAAACCTCTTCGTCAGCATACCCTTGAGCACTTAGCTCAAGACCCGCAATTTTTGCACCATACTTCTTCCAATGCATTTTCCAAGTAAGCATGCGTAGGGCTACATTACAAGGCCGTGCACAAGGCACATACTTTTTTCAACCCAGGCACGAACACACTTACCCATCATTCATTATGGGTTATGAGTAGTTGGCATGAGTGCTCTCAACATCATCTTTGGAAGAGCTAGCGGACGTCATGGGAACAACATCCTATCTCGGAAGCAATTTGAAGCCAGTAGTTGCTCCAAATCAATCTTGACAACCTCTTTTGAGCAACTTGCAGTTTTGAAAGCTCACAACGACACATTCTTGCTGGAATCCAAGGAACAAGCTCATACAACGGATGGACACCAACTCTCCAAGCACTACATGGAACAACCCTTACAACAAGGGTCTGTCAGGGACGACAGACTCGAGAGGGAGGGGAGTGTTGAAGCTCAAAGTCAAGGACAAAGCATGGAATCACATCAAAAGGTGGACACACAAGGAAAGGGAGCAAGTAGGGAGCTCCAAGAAGTGTATGTCAAATTTTCAGAAGAATCCCCTACAAAAATAGTGATTTTGATCACTAAAAACCATTGTAAATACCATTATCTATTTTTATAACTCCATTTTGTTCAAGCCGAGGAGTCCTCGAGCTTGAGGAGTATTAGAAGTACCATCGTACCAATTTTCATAATTTTTAGACTTCGTTTGAGCCCTCAAATAAGCCCTGGAACCTAATTTTTAACTAGGCCGGACACTAGGTCTAGACAGGGCCAAAACTAGTCAAAAAACTATAAAAAGAGCTAGAGAGCTCATTTTTGAGGTTAGCTTGTTAGAGAATAGAGCTTTTATAAGAGAACTCTTTTGCAATCTAAGCTTTCCATTGTTCCTCTCTTTGATCTTAATTTGTGCGCGTGTGTGTGTATGTGTGTGCATGTTTGTGTGCTTCCACTCACGCACTTGTGCCATCACTTGCTACGTGGTCTTCATACCGGTCCTCATGTCTCCGTGGATTGACAAGTAAAGGAGGTGGTGCTTACGCTTGAGCTACAAGCGTGGTGTAACTGTTTGTCCCAATCTGAACGTTTGTTGTTCACGAGTTTCGTCAGTACGTTACAAAGGATCTTGTTAGTGCTTTTAGCCTGACCATTGGCCTGAGGATGATATGTCCGCCCATCATGGGTTTCAATGGCATTTCATCTCTGCGAGTAGGAAATTGAGTTCTTTGGCACACATCACATCTCTTTACATAGGTATGTGCATCCATGTGAAGAGTGGGCCACCATAATCCTGCAAAGAGGATGGCTTTGATTATCCTATCGGGTCCAAAATGACCTCGTGCAACACCTTGGTGTGCAGTCTCTAGTACGCGCAAATAATCGCTTTCATGAATACATTGTCTTAGGTATCCATCTCGTCCTCGTTTGTATAGATTATCGCCAATAAGTGAATAGTCTTGAGCTTCCTGCTCTAGACTTCGTTGTCACGCTAAAGTCATTCCTTGAGGGAATGGTTTCGTCCTCAAGTACGTCACTAAACGTTCACTCCAGTCTGGTCTGAGAGACACGTGATACAATGTAGCATGTTCTACCGGTGGTCTTTCACAACAAACAGGGCATTCTTTACACAACTTATAGACATCTGCTTCCATAGAAGGCCAATATACTCCTAGTCTATGCAGAGTCTGCAAAGTACGATGTTTCGAATGATGTTGCATTAATGCACCTACATGTGCTAATTGCAACCAATTTGCATGTTCTGATTCATCTACACAACAAGCAAGAATCTTTTGATTATCGTGTTTATATATGCTTCCTGCTATGATTTGGTATCTCTGAGACTTGGTAATCTCTCCTTCTTTGATCTTTATCTTAGGATTCTTGGGTCCATATGTGAGAATAGGGACAATAGGCTTAGCCCATTCTGGTGCTATCTCAAGGTTAAACAAATATGCATCTGGTAATTCATCCGCTATTCCTTGAGGAGCTTCTCCTGTGGTTAATCTTGAAAGGTGGTCAGCTCTAAGATGTGTCTTTCCTTTCCTGACTACTACTTCAAAATCATACTCCATGAGTAATAGAAACCAATGTATTAATCATCCCGTGTTACATGGCTTGTTGACTAAGTACAATAGGGCTTGATGATCTGTAAAGAACTTGAACTTGTTTGCCAACAAATAATGTCTGAATTTCTTTACCGCGTAGATCATCCCTAATCCTTCTCGTTCCGTAGTGGTGTAATTTCGTTCTGCTGCGTTCAACTGTCTACTCGCGTAAGCTATGGGGAGGTCTATATTTCCTTCACTCGTGGGTTGTGCTAACGCACATCCTATGGCATAATTGGATGCATCCACATGTACATGGAATGGCTTACTCCAATCTGGGGTTGTCAATATAGGTGCTAAGCACAAACGTCGTTTGAGTTCATTGAATGAATTTTCGCATTCATCTGTCCATTCAAAATGGGTCAAAAGAGAGTACAATGGCTTGGCTATGATTGCATACATGTGTATGAATCGTCTATAATAACCGCAATGGCCCATAAATGCCTGTACTTCTTTCACGTTAGTTGGTCTAGGTAGATCTGCAATTACTTTCACTTTTTCTTCATCCGTAGAGATTCCATTCTTTGACACAATGTGTCCTAGAATTTTGCCTTGTCTGACCATGAAAACACACTTTTCTGGGTTCAAACAAACCTGATATTCTCGACATTTGTCAAATACTTGTTTTAACTCTAGGATATGTGTCTGTCTTACATTTGAATGTGCACATAAGTCATCGACATAAACTTCCAAATTCTTACGTAAGAATTCCTTAAACACATGACACGTGAGTCGCTGGAAAGTGGCGGGTGCATTTGTTAAGCCAAATGGCATCACACAAAATGCAAATATGCCCCATTCAGTGGCAAAAGCCGTCTTTTGTTGATCTTCTGGAGCAATGGCTACTTGATTATAGCCTGAGAAACCATCAAGAAAGCTGTAAACTTCCTTGCCCGCAACTCTTTCCAATAAATGTTCCGTGATAGGAAGAGGATAACTATCTCTAATCGTGGCGGCATTAACTTTTTTAAGGTTAATACACACACGCAATTTCCCATTCTTCTTGGGCACAACCACAATGGGGTATACCCATTTGGTATGCTCAATTTCGTAAATAAATCCTGCTTCTATCAAGCGATCTATTTCCTCTTTAATCTTCGCAGCATAATTATCATTGTATGTGTATGGTTTCTGTTTCGTAGGTTTTGCATCTGGAGTCATAGGGATTCTATGAGAACATATGTCTGGATCTACTCCTTTCAAGTCTTTGTAACTCCAAGCAAACACATCTCTATATTCGCGCAATAGGGCAACTAATTCTTCTTCTTCTTCTGTCGTCAAATTATGCCCTATGTATTTACATTTTTCTTCTTCTCCTTCGATGGCTACTATGATTTTTTTGGTTTTCTCTCGATTATCATATACTTCTCCAATGTCAGCTTTTCTGTTCGGCATTCGTACCATGATTCTTCTATCTTCTATTTCATATTTCTTGAAGTTCTCAGGAACTTCAAACAAGGATTCTTCTTCTTCTGACATGGTTTCTTTCTTCTTTCTTTTCTTACCTTCACTCTTGTCAGTCACTTGTGTGGTTAATCTCACCTCAGTCGTAATTTCTTCGTGTTTCTGAGGAGGAGTTTCTACTTCGTAGAAGTATTCTTCTTCTGATGCAAATGGAGGGTCCATAATAATTGATTCTAAATCGAAATCACTCGCATCCTCAAATGCATCAATGCTAGGTTCACACTCTTCTAAAATTGAATCACACATGATTGGCTCTATCGTGAAAATTGAGATCTCATAGCCATCCTCGTCACAGTGGGGTGTCCATTGTTCTTCATTGATGGCTACATCCATGGTTGCTAGGATTTCTGCCCAACCATGGGGTTCAAACTCTTCATCTGGAAATACTACAGGTGCGTAAGCTGGGTCTTGAAGGGTTCGTGGATGTTGTTCTACACCTAAAGTCCTTGCTTCTAACTGTTCTTCCTCTTGTTTTGCTACTTTACACATCCATAAGTGAGTGTCCTCGTGTAACCATGAGGGGTCTGACTCTAATGAGTGTACCGATTCCGTTTCTACTGGTGTCTTATGGATGGTATTCCATTGTATTGGGGTTACATCTCTATGTGAATAGTCTTTAAGATTGACTTTAGTAGTCACTCCTAAATGTTGCAAGTACAAAGAATTAGTTCCCCAATCTTGTATGATTTGCAACTGATGCATGAATGGTCGTCCCAATATCATCTCATAAGCATGATTCTTTTGCAAAATCACAAATGGCAAAGGTATGCTCAAACTCCACACCACAAGTGGTTAGAGATATGCCTTCTAGTAAGCCTAATGGTTTTTCTATGTGTCCATCAGCCATTTGTAGCTTCATCCTAGTGGGTCTTAATGCTGGCTTACCCCAATGTTTCCATAAAGCAGTGGTAGCAATGGCTACTCCGGCTCCTGAATCTAAGATGGATTTCGTGGTGTAGCCCTGATGGGTTATTGGAAGATAAGTGTTACCTTCCTCTCCTTCACTTACATCTCCGATCTTTTCTACGGGTATCTCTGGTACCTTCTTATGTGATCCTATCTGTGAGGGAGTAGTAGCAAGCTCAGGGAATTGATTTGCTATGTGCTTCCACATTTCTGGTTTAACCTTTAACAACTCCTTTAGAGTGAGGTTACACTGTACTTTAGTGTTCTTGATCACTTCCGTGTTTCTTGGGATTACTGATTCTTCATTCCTCACTATTATCGTGCTCTCATACTAATAGACTTTGCTTCCCAAGGTCCTTTGAACTGAGGTAATTCTTACAAAGAATTGGATTCAAAACCTGTATGTTCACTCAGTTGTTCCTCCTCTACATCATCATAAATAGAGGGAATAACTTGGGGAAATTGTTCCTGCAAGTCGTCTATTTCTTGAATAGGAGGATGGGTTCCTTGTTCTTTTCTCCATTTCTCTTCTTGTATTTCTCTCAAAAATTCATGTGAGTACCTATGTATGGAAGATAGGTTGTCTTGACTTTCTGTATTGGGTACTTGAGACAAGGATGGTGCATTCTTTTCCTGTGTCTCTGGGACACTAAGATTCCTGTGCTGATCCTTTTTCTCTTTGCTTTCTATCAAGCATTCTAGCCTCTCCATTAGACCTTGAAAGTGTAATTCCGGTTTTGCCATGTTATTCCAATTTAGATATCTAGAGGCTTCGAACAAAGCTTGTGCTAATTCTACCATTTTCATGCAAAGTTTAGTCCTCTCTATTTCTAAGTCTGCTTGAGGGTAGTTTTTACTCATTTCAACTACTTGAGGTCCTTCTTTTATTCTAGCCTGATATGCACGAAACATCATGTCTAGATTCTCTGGTATGGGTTCCGCTAAAACTGATCCTGATTTCTGAGCTGGGTTCTCTTGATTCAACTCCTGTGAAGTCAATTCAAGGATTTTGGCTCTAGATTCCTTGAGACTTCCTTCCAACTCAATTATCTTTTTACTCCATTTTTTCTTAATTCTTTCTCTAGAATCTTTCCAAGATTTTGTTTTTTTACTGCTAGATTCTGCAACTTCACTACTTCCGACTACTTTCTCCTGATTAAGCTGTTGGTTCTGTAAGAGCGCCTGGGCTCTTGTTATAGCTTGGATAGGCACGTATGTAGGGTTGGATCCATCTGCGTTGTTTACAATACCTATCACGTTGATCGGTGTCACATTTGAAGCATTCACAAGGTTCTTAGGACAATCTTTGATTATGTGCTCTTTGCCACAATCGGCACAAAAGCCTTGTATGTTATAGTATTGTGACTGTCCTGCTATCGGAGGATGTGGACAATCCTTTATGAGATGATCTCCTTGGCACCTAAAGCATGGTCCTCTAGGGCCCTGTGGTCTCTATTGTCTTACTTGGGGCCGCGAATTCGGGTTTGTGTACATCACGTTAGCATAGTCGGGCTCCCAACTCGGTTCCACTGGTGGACTATCATAATGATATGTTTCCACGTGTTCTGGTGACTCCGTGTAATAAGCGGGTGGACTATCTACATGAGTGGAGTCAAAACTGTTAGAGTTTGGATCACTCTCTGTGATCAAAGGTGAAGAAGGCACTAAGGCCCTACTTAGGTTCTCTTCTGCAGCAGCATATTTGATTGAGATGACATTCGCTGGTGGGGGTGGCTACTGAGCTAAGACAGGCTGAGGTCTCTGTTGCGCCTGAAAAAGGGTAGTTCTGAGGAGGCCTATAATAATGAGGCTGAGTATTGTATTGGCCTTGATACCTACCTGGCTGTGCGTATACTTGCGGGTAGTTCTGTCTCACTGCTTGTTTGTTGTATGGGCAGTCTTGAGCCGTGTGATTTTGTATCTTCTCTCGATAGTGCAATATTGGCCACTAGGGTTGGCTTGTGTTTGTGTTGCATTGGGGCACACATTTGCCAAATGATTTCCACCACAAGTGTAACAACGTACGTTAGTTGTTAACTTAGGCATCTCTTTACTAGAGACTCCTAGTTTCTGGGCCACTTTTTCTGCTAGATCCTCTATTGAGCTAGACAATTTTGTGGATGCTAGAGAAGAACAATCCGAGTCCTTGTAGACTTTTGAGAGTTCCAACTCGTCTCCAAGGTTTTCCTCAATGTCTATGCATATCCTCACACACTGCTCTAGCGTTCTGGGTTCTTTTAAGTACACATAGGAGCGTAGTTTAGAGCTCAACAAGCCGTCTAGAAACAATGACACTTGTTTGGCCTATGAGGGTAATTCTTGCATTGGGCATCTTTCAACATATTGTCTAAACCTACGTCCTGCGAGTCTAACTGTTTCCTGAGGGGTCTATTTGAAACTATGAATCAACGAAGACGTGTCATGTCTGATCCCACTTTTAGAGATTTCTGTGATGAATGACTCTAAAAAGTGATAGATGTCTCTAAATTGCCTTTGTTGCAACGGTTGGAACCAAGTTAAAGTGGTATTCTTTAACGTTAGTCCAAACGCGTTATATTGCATGAACATGTCTTCGACTTGCTCTGCTCTGAGCACTTGCTTAAACTCCACAACATGATCATAGGGATCTCTTGTCCCGTCAAAGTAGTTTTTCATGGATTTTACTAACTGAGTGGGTCTCAGTATTCTTGCGTGTTCTCGTGGTCTTGGTAGAGGAAAATCATCTCTACCACCTAGTATTCCATGTTCCCTTTGTCTATCAGCTCTATTAGTGTCCGTGGTTGTTCTATCTCTCCCTATGGGATGATTGAAGCTTACTTCGGGTCTATCTTTGTTCTTCTCTCTTTGCATGCCATGGGCTGAGGATGTTCCTGCCCCTTGTTGGCTCACGTTTCCATTTGCTCGTGATGGAGGGAATACCAATTCACCTCTCCATGTGTATGTATTTCTAGCGTGGTCTGGCACCACAAATACTCATTCTGAAGTTTCATCCAAGTATACAACCTTTCCAGGTGTATCCGGGTCTTTAAATTCGTAGATTATGATGGAGCCTACCTCGCTAGGTTGTTCCGTTCTGTATCTCCAAAATGCTTCGTCAGTTTCTTTATTTACAAATAACTCTATGCTTCTGTTATCCTGAGGGGTCCAATCTGGAACTAATACTCTTGTCAGTACAGATTTCCCTCTAGGTGTCCTAGGTTCTTCTAATGGTTCTTTTCCTTGAGATTTTGCTTCCATTTCCAACTGAATTACGCCAAACTCATTCGTATTGTTTGGCTGCGTACTTAAGATGTACATCGTTCCTTCCTTGTCTATGTATGCATCTCTTTCGAATTTCACCGCTGGACGTTCCAATCCAATGGGTTGATTAGGATTGTGCATTTGCACCACTTGTCTTCGCAAACCATCCTCATAGATGCGAGCACCTAAGCGGTTGGTTCGGAGAAATTCTAGTTGAGTTCTATAGGGTCCTTCAGGTTTTTCTAGATATGCAACGTTTGACCCTCCTTCTGGTCTTTCTGTGCTAAATGCCATTTCTGATTCACTAGTGTCTGAGCTCTCGTAGGGGTAATTACTATTCAATTGCTGAGCCCACGATCGTGCAGTAGTGCCTACGCTTGCTTCTGATGATCTAAGGCTTCGTCGGTCTGACTTACCTATATGTTTGCCCGATCTCAGGTTCATGAATTTTCTTCCTTGCACACTCAGTACACGCTCAGATCGTCAATGATTCTTTGTTCTTACTTTCTTGATTCTTTTTGAATCTCTTTAGAGTCTTGTCTAGATGTATGCGTCAGGAATTCGACTTTCTGTGGTACTTTGAGTTCTCGTTCCGTCAGACTTAGGTTCTTTCCCTTAGGTTTTCGTATCACACACCTTTATCTTTAGTCTTAGACTTGATAAATTTAAGTCTCTTATACTTGAGGTGTTCCTATCGTCGTTAATCCACAAAGCTACTGTTTAGCCTAAGCTAGTAATTTGACTGAGGGGGTTGAGTAATCTTCCAACCTCGAGTCAGCTTTGTTGGTTGCTGTTGGAACTGAAGGACTCACTAGGCAAGGAAGCTTAAGAAGGGAGTCAGAGAGAAGAGAAAGTACAAGCAGACAGAGCAGTCAACGACGACCTGGCAAGTAGGCCAATATTTTTTCAAGACACTAACGCATATAAGAGATGTGGACACAAAAGGAGAAGGAGCAAGTAGGGAGCTCCAGGAAATGTATGTCAAAATGTTAGAAGAAATCCCTACAACAATAGTGATTTTCATCACTAAAAACCATTGTAAATACCATTTCATATTTTTGTAGCTCCATGTTGTGCAAGCCAAGGAGTCCTTGAGCTTGAGGAGCTTTAGAAGTACCTACCTGTCAGTTTTCACATTTTTTAGACTTCGTTTGAACCTCCAAATAGGGTAGAGAACCTAATTTTTAACTAGGCCAGACACTAGGTCTGGACAAGGCCAAAACCTAGTCAGAAACTATAAAAAGAGCTAGAGAGCTCATTTTTGGGGGTAGATTGTAATTGAAATGAACTTGTAAGAGCTTTTTGAAAGTAATCTAAGAACTCCATTGCTTCTCACTCTTTGTCTTGCCGTGTGTGCACGTGTGTGTGTATGTGTGTGCATGCTTGTGTGCTTCTCACTCACGCACTTGTGCCTCCACTTGCTCGAGGTCTTCATACCATCCTCACGTCTTCCCGGATTGACATTAAAGGAGGTGCTACTCATCACTGAGCTACACCAAATTTTGGCGCCGTTGCCGGGGAACGAGCTTTGAGGACGAGCGTGTGATGGTAAGACGTAGATTTGAGACGTTGGTGTTGTAGGTAATTTCTTTACTTTACTTATTTTTCTTTTTCTTACCTCACCACCATCATCACCATCATCATCATCACCATATCCGATCTCCATCTCCATCATTGCGAAGATTTTCAGTTTTGATTCTATCACCTTCTCCACCTTCATTTCCCTCATTCCACTTGTGAGAGAGAGCAAGAGAGCGATATTGTGTGTTGTGATTTTGCATGTTTCTTTGAGCTTTCTTGCAAGTACTGGCAGCATCATCATCTCCAGCACTCCGCGCAAGTACGAAACGTCATGAAACTATCTCTGTGTCGCCGGCCTCTGTCGATCGCGATCGACAGAAAAATCGCCCATTTGGTAAAACAAAGTGCACCACCATAATCCACATGATGAGCACATTCTAAATCACTAAAAACAGCTAAAAAATTCCGTGCTTCTCTGTCAATCGCGACTGACACCATCGATCGCGATCGACAGCCACGATCGACAGACCCTGTCAATCGCGACCGACAGACCTGTCGATCACGACCAACAGACCCCACGACCGACTGACTGCCACGTAGGACCCTGTCAATCACGATTGACACCGTCGATCGTGATCGACAGCCACGACCGACACCTCTGTCAGTCGCGATTGACACCGTCGATCGCGACCGACTGAATTTCAACGATTGATTGACTTTTTCGCGTAGCCACGTGTCCATCGCGACGGACACAGCCCCGATCGACTGAATTCACGGTGAAAAACCCGGAAAAAGTGTCGATCGCGATTGACACCATCAATCGCGATTGACAGGACCCACGATCGACTCTGTCGATCGCGATTGACACTGTCGATCGCGATTGACGTGTCGATCGCGATCGACAGGCCCCGACGGACACCTCTGTCAATCGCGATTGACAGACCTATCGATCGCGATTGACAGGCTTTTTCGGCCAAATTTCTAGGGTTTTTTCTTGCATCTTTTTGGGGTAATTTTGGGCATAATTAGCAAGCCATTAGTGATTTGTGAGGTCCCTACACATGTGATTTCGAGAAAACTCCTCTGATCTGTCAGCCTGTTTGAATCTTGTGTTAGTCCCAAAACCCTGAACTGGCATAACTTTCTCATACGAAATCCGTTTGCTGTGATTCTTGTCTTGTTGGAAAGCTCGTGAGGAAACTGAGGGATCCTTGGGATTGTTTTCCATAAAGGCAAAGGATAATTTGGTAGGGAAACTGAGGGATCCTTGGGATTGTTTTCCATAAAGGCAAAGGATAATTTGGTCTGTGAGTTACATGCATGAAAGTGGACTATTGTGTCATTTGAATCTAAGTCTTGAGATAACCGTGGGACTTTTACAGGTCCAGTAAGAGCACTTGAGGGCATTCAAGCAAGAGTAAGTGCAAGCTTGGGAATATGCATCCTGGGCACACCAGGGCAACAACGCAAGGAAAGAAACTCAAGGTTGGAAAATCCTCAACTCCCTCTGTCAATTCCTAGCTTAGGCTAAGAACAACTAGTGATAGGAGTAGGCCAGGACGGCGATAGGCATCAATCAAGTTGAAGACTACCTATGCACTCAAGTTCAAGATTAAACATAATCTCTTCGTGATGCGATAACCTTAAAGGAAAGAATCTAACGAGGAACGATCAACTTACAGTGCGGAAATACACTCAAGTATACTTGACGACGTGATATCAGACGAGACTATAAACGCTGTAATCCACTAAAAAAGAATCAAGTAATTGATACAAAAGAACTCAGCAACGAGGTTGTACTTGGGCAAATTTGGGCTATTCATTTAGGCTTATGAACCTTAGATCAGGGCGATATCTAGGGAGAGATAGACAAAGCCTTAGGTCTTCAGAGGCTAGTGTCAACCACACTGCTAGGTCTTGGGCCCAGCAGTTGAGCCACCACTCATACTACCCTAGCTCTGAGACTAGTGAATCAGAGATGTCTCAAGGCATGGACAGACCTACGGGAAGTTCAGGAGTGCCATACTTGCACAGGGTAGAAGGCCCTTACAAAACGCAGTTGGAATACCTTAGGACCAACCGATTAGGTGCTAGCATCTATGAGGACGGCCTAGGAAGATCTGTGGTCCAGATTAAAAACCCTGACCAATCCATAGGACTAGAGCACCCAACTGTCAAGTTTGAAAACGGAGCATACTTGGACAAAGAAGGAACCATATACGTAGTCACCAGTCACCCAGATAGGACGGACGAATTCGGAAATGTGATCCCAGAAGCGGACTTAGGTGACCTAGAGCAAGGAAACATAGGTACAGAACCTAGAACCCCTCGAGGCAAATCGGTTCTCACTAGGATTATCACACCAGAGTGGATTCCCCAGGATAATAAGAGCATAGATCTGCTCCTAAATCGAGAGACTGACGAAGCCTTTTGGAGGTATAAATCTTATCAGCCAACTGATATAGGAACAATCATGATCTATGAGTTTAAGGATCCTGATAGCCCAGGCAGCGTGACCTACTTAGATCACGCTTCAGAGAGGATCTTTGTGGTGACAGAAAATGATAGGCATGCTTACACTTGGAAAGGTGAAATTATTTTCCCCCAACCAAGATCAAATGTGTCCTATGGTCACCCTGGAGCGGGAACATCCCAAGCTCATGGAACTCAAAGAGACAGAAGTAGAGATAGGCCAGAAGTAAGCTTTGCTAACCCAGGGGGCAGAGGAAGAACGAGGATGGAAACAAATAGAGTAGAGCCTGAGGTACATAGAGCCCCAAGAAATCAAAGGAATATGGAAGACTTCCCTCTACCATGACCTAGAGAACACACCAGGATTTTGAGACCAACTCAGTTAGTCAAGTCCATGAAAAATTACTTCGATGGCACAGGAGACCCATACGATCATGTGGCAGAGTTTAGGCAAGTCTTGAGAGCAGAACAAGTGGAGGATCTATTCACGCAGTACAATGCTTTTGGTCCTTAGGAACACTGCCCTGACATGGTTTCAACCACTAAACGAGAGGCAGTTCAGGAGCATAGACCAACTTCTAGAGGCATTCATTATCGAATTCTCTAAAAGTGGCATACGACATAACACTTCCTCGTTGATTCACAGCTTCAAGCAAACCCCTCAAGAGACCGTGAGACTTGCTGGAAGAAGATTTAGGCAATACTTGGAGAGATGCCCTGTCCCTGAGCTACCCACACCAGCTAAGCAAGTGGCTTTATTCTTGGATGGATTGCTAAGTACCAAATTGAGGTCATATGTGTACCTGAAGGACCCTAGGACTATAGAAGAGTGTGTACGCATGTGCATTGACATCGAGGATAACCTAGGGGAGGAACTAGAGCTTTCCAAAATCTACAAGGACTCAGATAGTGCCTCTAGCCTCTCTTCCTCGCAATCCACATCAATTGAGGAATTAGCAGAGAAAGTAGCTCAGAAACTAGGTGTCTCTAGCAAACAAATCCCAAGGTTTGCCCTTGTGAAAAGATGTTATACTTATGGAGGCGACCATATGGCGAATGTCTGTCCCATTATGGCTCAACCCCAAGTTAATCCTAGTAGCCAGTACTGCACCATAGAACGAAGGTACACCAATCACACCGCGCAAGATTGTCCCTACAATAAGCAAACCGTTAGACAAACGTACCCACAACCATACCCTCAACAAGGAAGATACCAGAACCAGTACCCACCTCAGCAGTATGTGAGACCTCAACAAACCTACCAACCCTACCAAAACCAACTGAGACCCCAGCCAGTGCTACAGCAACCACCTGCTCCTACTAATGTGATCCCAGTAAAATATGCAGCTGCAGAAGAGAACCTGAATAGAGCTATAGTCCCTGTAACACCATTGCTTTCTGAAAGTGACCCGAGTGACCATAGCTTTGATTCTACACATGTTGATAGTCCCCAGGCTTACTACATGCAGTCTCCAGAACATGGTGAGTCCTACTATAGTGAAGAGCCAAATGAACCTAGTTGGGAATCAGATTACACAAACGTCATGTATGCAAACCCCAACCCTAGACCTCAACCTAGGCAAGTAAGACCCCCATTCCCTAGAGGACCATGCTACAGATGTCAGGGAGATCACCTCATTCGTGTCTGCCCCATGCCCGCACCTACCCAAACCCAATCAGTAACGATCCAGGGCTTTTGCCAAGAGTGTGGAAAGGAGCATCTCTTACGAGACTGCCCTAAGAATCCTAATAATATGCCAAAAATCACTCCTATTAACGTTGTTGGGTTAGTGGTAGATTCCACAGGAAGTGTCACTTCCACTGCACCCGTACAGGTAGTCACTAGAGCTCAAGCAGTGCAGCAAAACCAAGGGGTAGGCCAGGAAAAGAGCCCAGATGTTAGTGAAACAGAGAGCATGACAAAGAAAAGGACTAGAGCTTGGAGAGATAGTCGTGAAAGAATGAAAAGACAATGGGCAAAAAAGATGAGTGAACTCGAGGAAAGCCTCAAAGAAACAAAGGCCAGGATAATTGAACTCACAACTCAAACTCCCTCTCACACTGCCCCACCTCCATCACCTCCACCATTCCCAACTCCATCCGAACCGCCACCTTCCAACCCGCCTCACCTAAACCCACCACCCCCAAGAGTAGGATCAGTCCTAGCAGATCCCACTCCCGAGAACCTAAACATGATGCTTAAAGCATATCAGGCCAGAATCCAAGAAGGGCCAAACGTAACTGATCATGAAAAGTGTTACCCTAGAGCAGAACTAGAGCTAGAACGAACCAAAATTTGTGCTAAGATGGTGGAATTGGCTCAGACCATGTTTGAAGCCAGTCGCCTATTTAACATCTCTAGTTCAGCGAAGACACAGTTGCACTTTGATGGACTGTTAGAAAGAATAGAGAAGCTAATTGCACAATCAGAAAAGGAACCAGCCTCTCAACATAAGGACAAGGCAAGTGAAGGAGCAGGTCTTCCTGCCCAGGAAGCCTATGTGCCTAACTCTACGGAGCCAGATACATCATCTTCTCTGAATCGATTCACACCAGAATTCTTACGAGAGATTCAAGAAGACAAATGGGCTAAAGAAAGTGAAATCCCTCCTCCTATTGAACTTGTGGATGATGAACATGACCAATTCCCACAAGACATCCCCTCCATTTATGAGGAGCAGGAGAGCACCCACTCTCAGGAAAGACTAGACTTTGAGTCTAATTCTTTACAAGAATTACCCCACTTCACAGGCCCATGGGAAGCTAAGTCTACTTGTATGAGAGCACCCACGGTCATGGTAAGAAACGAAGACTCGATCATACCTAGGAACACAGAGGTAGTGAAAAACACTAAAGTACAATGCAACCTCACCTTAGAAGAGCTACTCAAAGTAAGGCTAGAGCTATGGAAACATGTAGCCAAACAAGTACCAGAGATAGCAAAACCTTGTTCCCAGGTAGGATCCCAGAGAACAGTGCCAGAAATACCCTTGGACAAGATAGGAGACATGAGTGAGGGCGAAGAGGGAAACACATATCTTCCTATCACTCATCAAGGATACACCACCAAGGCCATTCTAGACTCAGGCGCAGGTGTTGCAATTGCTACCACTTCCCTATGGAAGCGTTGGGGCAAGCCAGCACTCAGGCCCACGAGGATGAAATTGCAAATGGCCGATGGTCACATAGAGCAACCCTTAGGGCTGTTAGAAGGAATAACTCTCACCACATGTGGTGTTGAGTTCGAGCACACATTTGCTATATGTGATTTTAGCAAGAACCATGCCTATGAGATGATTTTGGGAAGACCATTTATGCGACAGTTGCAAGTGGTACAGGATTGGGGAACCAACTCCTTGTATTTGCAACACTTAGGTGTCACGACCAAAGTGAATCTCAAAGATTAATCTCATAGAGATGTCCCTCCTATCCAATGGAATCCCATCCATAGAGCCAAAGATGATACAGAATCGGTGCATTCCATAGGGTCAGGATCCTCATGGATGCATAAAGACACCCACTTATGGATGTGCAAAGTAGCAGTAGAAGAAGAGAAGAGAGAAGAAGCCAAAGAGATAGGTGCAAAAGAAACACATAGATCAATTCAAGACCCAGCCTATGCGCCTGTAGTTTTTCCTGACGAAGAATTTGAACCCCACGGCTGGGCAGAAATCTTAGCGACAATGGATGTAGCCATCAAGGAAGAACAATGGACACCTCACTGTGATGAAGATGGCTATGACATTTCAGTCTTCTCCATAGAGCCAATCATGGGAGAGGCAGTCCTAGAAGAATGCGAACCTAGCCCTGATGCATTTGAGGATGCAAGTGACTCCGATCTAGAGTCAATCATTATGGACCCACCTTTTGCATCAGATGAAGAATACTTCTATGAAGTCGAATTTCAACCCCAGAGGCACGGAGAGCTTACAAAAGACATAAGGCTAGCCACACATGTAACCCCTAAGGAAGAAGGAAAGAAAAGGAAGAAGAAAGAAGTCACACAAGAAGAGGAGGAATCTTTGTTTGAGGTCCTAGAAAATTTTAAGAAGTATGAAATAGATGACAAGAGAGTCATGATCAGAATGCCTAAACGAGAGGCACAATCAGGAGAGGCCTATGATAACAAAGAAACCACAAAGAAAATTGTGGTAGCCATGGAAGAGGGAGAAGAGAGATGCACTTACATAGGCCATGACCTGACGGAAGAAGAAGAGCAAGAATTGATAGCCTTGCTAAGAGAATACAGAGATGTATTCGCTTGGAGTTACAAGGATTTGAAGGGTGTTGATCCAGACATCTCCTCACACACTATCCCCATGACCTCGGATGCCAAACCTTCTAAGCAAAAGCCATACACATATAATGATAATTATGCTGCTAAGATCAAAGAGGAGATAGATAGACTGGTCGAAGCTGGATTCATCTATGAAATTGAGCACACTGAGTGGGTATCCCCCATCGTAGTGGTGCCCAAGAAAAATGGAAAGCTGCGTGTGTGCATTAACCTAAAGAAGGTTAATGCAGCCACAATTCGAGATAATTATCCGCTTCCTATCACAGAGCATCTCTTAGAAAGAGTAGCAGGCAAGGAAGTGTACAGCTTCCTCGATGGATTTTCGGGCTACAATCAAGTAGCCATAGCTCCAGAGGATCAGCATAAGACAGCTTTTGCCACAGAATGGGGCATATTCGCCTTTCGGGTAATGCCATTTGGGCTTACCAATGCACCAGCAACCTTCCAGAGGCTGATGTGCCATGTATTTAAGGAGTTCCTGAGGAAGAATTTAGAAGTCTACGTTGATGATCTTTGTGCTCATTCCAACATCAGACAAACCCATATTCCTGAACTGAGACAAATCTTTGACAAATGTAGAGAATATCAAGTCTGCCTAAACCCAGAAAAGTGCGTTTTCATGGTCAGGCAAGGTAAGATTTTAGGACACATAGTGTCAAAGAATGGCATATCCACCGATGAAGAGAAAGTAAGAGCCATAGCCGAGTTACCTAGGCCAAAGAACGTCAAGGAAGTACAGGCCTTCATGGGGCATTGTGGTTACTACCGCCGGTTCATTCACATGTATGCTGTCATTGCAAAGCCCATGTATGGACTTCTGACTAACTTTGAGTGGACTGATGAATGCGAGAATTCCTTCCAGGAGCTTAAACGAAGATTATGTTCAGCACCAATCTTAACCACACCAGACTGGAATAAGCCATTCCATGTTCACGTGGATGCATCCAATTATGCTATTGGGTGTGTGCTTGCTCAACCTACTGGTGAAGGTAATATGGATCTTCCAATTGCCTATGCTAGTAGACAATTGAATGCAGCTGAACGAAATTACACCACTACTGAGAGAGAAGGCTTAGGCATGGTATATGCAGTTAAGAAATTTAGACACTATTTTCTTGCAAACAAGTTTAAATTTTTTACTGACCACCAAGCATTGTTATATCTCGTGAACAAGCCATGCAATACAAGAAGATTAGTAAGATGGTTTCTCTTACTAATGGAATATGATTTCGAGGTTGTGGTAAGGAAAGGGAGGACTCATTTGAGAGCGGATCATCTCTCTACGCTCACATCTGGAGAAGCCCCACAAGGAGTGTCAGATGACCTTCCTGATACTTACTTGTTTAATTTGGAAGTGGTGCCGCAGTGGGCTAAGCCATTGGTACCAGTGTTGACATACGGGCCTAACCATCCAGTAATAAACACGCAGAATAGAGAGGTAGTAAAAGCCAAAAAGTATCACATCATGGCAGGTAGTATGTACAAGCACACGGATCAAGGGATCCTGGCCTGTTGTGTGGAAGAGGATGAGTACGCTAAGTGGTTGCAATTGGCACATGTAGGTGCATTAGAGCAACACTACTCAAAACAACGAACCCTACAGACCCTGAGAAGACTAGGAGTGCATTGGCCGACTATGGAGGCTGATGTCCAAAAGTTGTGCAAGGAATGCCCAATCTGTTGCACTAAACCACCTGTGGAACATGCCACTCTTTATCAAGTATCCATAGTGCCAGATTGGAGTGAACCACTAGTATCCTTCCTGAGGACAAAAACATTCCCTCCAGACATGACTCTGACTCGTAAAAGAAGTCTAGAACAAGAAGCCCTAGATTACTCATTCATTGGTGATAATCTATACAAACGTGGTAAAGATGGTTACCTGAGACTTTGTGTTCATGAGAGTGAATATCTAAAGATTTTGGAAACTGCTCACCAAGGTGTAGCAGGAGGACACTTTGGACCAGATCGGGTGATCAAGGCAATATTATTTGCAGGCTTCTGGTGGCCGACCCTTCACATGGATGCACATACCTATGTGAAACGGTGTGATGTTTGTCAGAGAACTCAGTATCCTATACGCAAAGATGAGATGCCACTGAAACCTATGATGGGTGGACGTGCATTCTCTAAGTGGGGAATAGACTTTGTAGGCCCTATTAATCCCCCAGCCAAGGGTTCACATGCTGAATATATCATTGTGGCCACGGATTATCTCACCAAGTGGGTAGAGGTAAAAGCTACGACAAAGAACGATGCTCAGACTACTGCTAAGTTCTTATTTGAGAATGTATTCACTAGATACGGGCTACCCATAGAGCTAGTTAGCGATAGAGGCACTCACTTCTTGAATGAAGTTATTGAAAATCTGCTCCAAGAATTTTTGGTAGTACATAAGAAGTCTGCCCCCTATCACCCTCAAGCTAATGGCCAGGCTGAGAGCACCAATAAGATCTTATGCAATGTACTGACGAAATTAGTGAACAATAAACGGTCTGATTGGGACAAACAGCTACACCATGTTGTTTGGGCATACCGAGTCGCCTACAAAACGGTACTCCAAGCCACCCCCTTTCAGATGGTATTTGGCCAAAATGCAGTGCTACCGTTGGACTTCCTAATACCTACACTGAAAGTAGCACAAGAGCATGAATGGACGGGTCATGAACTCTCCTCTAGACTTTTCGACCTTGAACGATTAGGGGAAACAAGACTGAGGGCGGCTGTAGGGATATATGCAGCTAAGAAACGACAGAAGGCATACTTTGATGCCCACGTTAAGGATAAAGGTTTGAAGGCAGGCGACTTAGTTTTAGTCTACACATTGAAGCAACATGCGAGAAAACTGGAGAAGAGAGGCTATGGACCCATGATTATAAACAGAATCTCAACAAGTGGAGCAGTGCAACTAGCCACATTAGAAGGCGACGTTCTCCCGAGCTACATTAGCAGATGCAGGGTCAAGTTGTATCAGGAACCTCTCACAGAGGAAATGCTAAGTCGACTCAATACTGCTAAGAAACGCAAAGAAGAAGAAAAGCGAATTCGAGAAGAAGCCCAAGCAGAAGCATTGGAACGCATCCGGAGAATGAAGTTGAGAAGACAGAATAGGGAGCAACCTAGGACGGATGCCTATGCAGATCAAGGATATCATGTGGCTATGTGTGAAGTTTCAGGTATCAGCGCTCAAAGGATAATTGATCGACGTCCTTTTATAACCTTAGAGATAGGACAAAGAAAGGATGCAAGGACTGTAAGAGCCTTGATTGACTCAGGTGCAGCCACTAGTGCTGTTAAATTGTCTTACTGTCAAGAATTGAGATTAACTGTCAATCCTATAGAAGCATATCTCATAGGATTGGGAGGTGTGGAAACACCTTGCATAGGCGAGGTGGATCTTCCTATCTCCATTCAAGACGAAGTGATGATAGTCAAAGTATTAGTGTGTCAAGATGAGGACCTCACTGAGCCTCTTGTCTTGGGTCAGGACTGGATCTATGATCATGCAGTCAACCTAAACCTAAGAAGCAGACTTCTTCAGGTATGGGTAAATCATAGCCGAATTACAGTTGAATTGGAAAAGGAGGCACTCAAGGAACTAGGTAAAACACAAACTCCTGGTCCTTCCAGGGGTGCACATGAAGTTGACAATGCTATTCTTGTCCAAAAATATATGATGCAGAAAGAGGACTGTCTCAACAACAGAGTCAAGGATAAGACGGTACTCCCTTCTTTTCCAAAGGCCAGAAGGATGCAGCAGCCAACGGCAGATCAAATACAGAAGAAGCAGAACACTACCTGTACTGGAGGCCAAAAAAAGGAGCGAAGCAGATTGTTTCAGCCGATGAAACAAGTATGGAGGCGAAAAGGCGAACACCCTGTTCCGACCAGGCCAACACCACGACCAAAACCTCTTATTAGTAATCAACAGCACGATACTAATAAGAAGCCTTTCATAAGTTCTTCTGCAAAAGTGAAGTCTATTTGGGTACCCAAGAAGTCAATGAAGGCCAGCCCACAATCACGACAAATCTGGGTGCCTAAGGCTTGCTTGCGGGCTCAAATAGCTACACCAAGGCCAAACCCTGTACAACATGTTTCACTCACGCGAACATCTGAGGCCCAGTCTTACACATCACACACTAACACGTACTCTTCCATGAGCACAAGTAGAATCACTTGTAAATGGGTTCCTAAAAAGCCCCATTTTTCAAGTAAATACCCTATCACACTCCCCAGAGCCTCCACAAAGTCAAAATCAAAACCTATCCACTCCATTTGGCAACCTAAAACTTGTAATAAACCCCCAGACCCCAGTTGTAAATCCATGCCCACCTACTAACTACGTCACTCTCACACCACATCATTCCACTTAGCTCCTAGGTCTAACCAATCCCTAACTACACACACAAGCACCGAGCACTTACTAACCCACTCATCTCTCCCGAACCTCATGTTAATGTTGTAATGGGGACAAAAACGGTTCTCTCTTGTCCTTTACAATGTTAACACATGTTTCTATATTCTCATAGAATCAGGAGGCAAGAAGTAACATGGCAGATATGACAGGAACTAGCTCCCAGGCAGGCACCAGCACCCAAGTCGTGGATATTGAAAGTCTTCCCGTTGAGGAGGAATTGAAGGAACGCCCTGTAGCATTGAGAGCATTACACACCATACCGGTTCAAAACCCTCCACAAGGGCACACTATGCCAGTCAGTAAAAACTCTCATTGGTTCAGTGATGTGGCAGGACCCCTAGGTGAAGGCACTTATATGTGGGAGGCCGAGATAGAATTCAATGGGCGCTGGGGCAGGTATCACTTTTTCACTAGGGAATTTGAGAGACTGCAGGATAATGAAGGACTGAAACCTATATGGAAGAAGGCAGGACTCTACGAGTACTTCAAATTCCAGTTGCCAAAGCCGGATTTTCAAAGATGCTCTTATTTGATTAGCACCCTCACTCCGAGCAAAGACAAAAAGGGATACAGCTCCTTTGTCCTCCCATCTCTCACAAGGGGCAATGAGCTCAAGCGTTTCAGATTAACTATCAACTTGGTAAGGGAAGCTCTGGACATGAAAGGTATGCACATTCCTACGGAGAAAGAGACTATGGTCCCTGACAATATGAAGAACAGGAATCTGACAAAGTTAAAAGACATGGTGGCAATGACGCCTACAATCGACATTCATTTGCGAATGGTCATGCAACACTTTGCATTTCCAGCCCAAGAGAGGTTCACAATGCCACCTAAAAAGATATGGTTTAGTTTATACTTGGCTGATGCCTTTGATTTGACAATCAACATGCCCCACTGGATTATCGACCAAATCCACTTGACTCATCAAAGGTGGTATAAAAAACAAAAGTCTGTACTGTACGGATGCTGTGCTCTGACCAGGATTGTGTACAGATGTCTTGCGTATGATGTACCAGTGCAAAGGGCACTCATTTGGACCAGGGTACAAGAGTTTCAGCACCGATTATCCTCCGCAGGACCACCATCCAAGAAAATGAGAGGCGCCGTTCAAATGCCCTGCGCACAACCCCGCGGTGCGACATTGACACCAGAGACAACTCCACGATTTCCAAGGCGGGTACAACCCTTCACTATTAGATTACCAAGACACAGCACTGATGGACCAAATCTAGTGTTTCCACCTGTACCAACCGACCTAGAGTTCCCTCACGGATTCACTTTAGAAGACCTAACTGATGAGGAGGTAGCCAGAATCATAGAGGCTGTTAACGAGGAAGTTGAGGCAGAGCAAGCTAGTGGACAACAAACTGCTATAGACCAACCCCATCCCAGACAACCAGATGTCATCGATGTGGAGGGTGAAGAAGAAGGAGGACAAGAGGAGGAACATGATGGACAATCCGAGGAAGAAGAGCAGGAATATGATCAGGAAGCTCTGCAGGTACTTGAAGGGGCCCCAACTTATACGAAAGCATTGAAAAAGCTCTATGACACCATGAACAGAGTTCAAGAGCAACATAGACTGTCCCTAGCAGCAAGCAAGGCCCTTATGAATCAGATCCTTGAGGAGGAAGGCGTTGACGAGCAATATCGTGCCACCCTTGACATGATATCTGAGGCATTAGGCGTCCCTGAAACGGTGCATACCGCCCTTGCACAAGCACGAAGAACGGAACAAAGATATGGCAGACGCCCCCCTTGAGCAGGAAAGCAAATGAATGTATTAGTATCAGAACCACAAGGCACATCCACAACCACGGGCACCGCACACACTGTCCACGATACTGAGGAAACCCATGTATCAAGTGCACCTCCGTCACCCCCGTTGCCACCCCTGCCTCCATCTCCACCACATTCATCTCCCACAACCAGTGTAACCACTACTGTCACTGCCTCCGAGTCCACTACCCATACCGAAGCACAGACCGTCACTCAACCCACACAACCCACACACCCTATCTCCACTTCGTTTGTCCATACGACCACTGAAACAGTAGTTCTAACTGCTACCACAGAAGATCTCAACCCCCCGATCACACTTCCGGGCAGTTCGTATTCACAATTGCACACACCACTGTACACTTTCACCACTATCACCTGTGAAGAGAGATGGTGGATGCAATCCAAAGATGAGTAGGTGCCGCTACAACCAGCTTCACACCAGCCAACTGAGACTTCAGAGTTGATTAGTAGACCCTTTGAGCTTCCTAAATCCACCAAAATATCAGCCAAGTACTTTGGAACATGTATCCCAAAAGTTTAAGTCAAGACCGACAAGTTGCGAAATGACTAGCTCCCAAAACTTGCTATTTTTGGACATACACCTGCTGGAAAAAATGAACAGTGCTCTCAACCTGGAAGGAATTAGAAAAATTCCTTTTGGGCATAGCAAATAGACTTAGCAAGCTTCCTATTCCAAGTTAAAACACTTCAAATGATGGACTGAGCACTGAGAACAAGTTTCATCAAGTTCTGGAACATTCCCACAATTCTCGGGGCTCTGCAGAGATAGACCAGTAAGCAGTAAAATGCAGATATCTACAAAAGTATAAATCCAATGACCTTGAAAATTTATAAGTAGAAACTAGACAGTGAGAGCTATCCAACGCACTTTAAAACACTGAAAAAGGTTCAGTAAAACTCGAGATATGACCTTCTGAAGTTACTGCTCTGAGTGAGTATAGCAGAGAACAAAACAGAGAGGTAGATGATAATAAATGTATAGATTCACATATGATTACAACCACATTGGCAATGAATCTTTGCACAATGGGAGTAGAATGATAGAGCTATGGAGTAAGCTCTTCAATCTCTACAAAATGACATGAAGTGGTCACGTACAAGGCTTGCTAATCGCCTCTTCCTTCTTGCTCCTTTTATAGCAATTCTTGGAGGGAGTTTTGAATTCGAATTCGAATGGCTCCACCTAAAAGTGATCCCCAAAGTTAGGAGAGATTCCCTCAGCTCAAAAATTCGTGATTTTGGTAGTTGGAGCCACGAATTTGCTTTTACATCATGGATGAGGTAAGCCATCCTTTTACTTTTTTCTTTTTCCATTTACAAGAGATAAAATGTACTCTTTTACAAGAGGTGTTCACATGACTACTCATGTGACTTACAAATGAGGATAATATCAAGCATATCAAGCATGTAGGCTTGGGCAAAATGCACCAACAGCTCCCCCTCAAGCCTAACATGCTTGGCCTCCAAATAAGTCTTCAATTGTCCTTGATTTCCTGCAAACCAATCATCAACTTGAATCTACTTAATTTCGTACCATCAAGAGCTTTCGTCAACATGTCTGCACATTGCATATCTGTAGAGACGTAGGATAGTTGAATATCCTTGCTCATTAGCTTCTCCCTTACATAATGGTAGTGGACTTCAATATGCTTGGTTCTAGCATGGTATACCGGATTAGCTGCTAGATGTAGTGAGCTTGTGTTGTCACCAAAAATGTGAGGTGTTGAAGAATGAAGTTCAAGATCTGTGTACAAAGATTTTAACCACATGATTTCTTGAGTTGCATTAGCCAAACCTCTATATTCAGCTTCGGTAGAAGATAATGCCACGATTGGTTGCTTCTTCGATGACCAAGAAATGATTTTTGAACCTGCAAATGATATATACCCTGATGTGCTTCTTCTATCATCTTTAGATCCGGCCCAATCTGCATCTGAGTAGACCTTTAGCTCAATATCTGAAGTATATGAATAGAACAAACCTTCATTCATGGTCCCCTTTAGGTACTTGAGGACTCGCTTGGCCGCTTCCATATGTGGTCTTCTCGGCTTATGCATAAACTGACTCAATATGCTAACACTATAGCATATATCCACCCTTGTGAGTGTTGCATAGTTCAAACTTCCAACCAAGCTTTGATAGCTTGTGATGTCTTCAATTGGCTCTCCTTCATAAGCACTAAGCTTATGATTTTGCTCCATAGGTGTACCTGCACACTTTGTATTTTCCATCTTGAACTTGACGAGCATGTCATGGACATACTTCCTTTGTGTGATGTATATACCTGAATCTGTGTAGATCAACTCCAATCCAAGAAAATAAGTGAGTGGTCCGAGGTCACTTATTTTGAACTCCTCCTTCATTTGACTCTTTACCTGTTTGATTCCTTCAAGATCATTGCCTGTGATAATAATATCATCAACATACACACATAAATAGATCACTTCAGATCCATTCCTCTTTATGAACAAAGAGGTATCCGCCTTGCTAGCTTTGAATCCTTGGTCCTGCAAATAAGTCACCAATCTGAAATTCCAAGCTCTTGGAGCTTGCTTCAATCCATACAAAGCTTTCTTTAGTTTGCATACATAGTTAGGATGATGTGCATCCTCATATCCAGGAGGTTGTGCCATATACACTTCCTCAGAAATCCATCCATTCAAGAAAGCATTCTTTACATCAAGTTGATAAAGATTCCAATTTCTAGATGCAGCAAGACTTATGAGAACCCTAATTGTAGGCATTTTTGCAACAGGAGAGAAAGTCTCCTCATAATCAATACCATGGGTTTGAGCAAACCCTTTAGCAACTAACCTTGCTTTGTGTCTATTTATACTTCCATCTGGATTCTTCTTGATTTTGTATATCCATCGAGATCCGATTATCTTCATAGATGGCTTGTTAGGTACAAGCTCCCAAGTGTCATTCTCCTTCAAGGCTTCCATTTCTTCATCCATTGCATCTCTCCAAGCTTTCTTGCTTTGTGCTTCTTCAAATGTGGTAGGTTCTTCATTGGTTGAATCCTTTGCAATGTAGATTGAGTGCTTGGTGACCAAAGAAGTATCATAACCAAACCTCTCTGGTTTCTTCTTCTCCCTCGAAGACCTTCTAAGTGGTTGATGTGAGCTCTCGGGTCCATATGTAGCATCCTGCATCTTTGCTTTACCTTTGTTCTTCCATAGCTTTAGTCTTTCCAAGTCTTCTAGGTCAATCTCCGAATCACTTTCTTCAATCTGCTTTGGCTCCTTTGGTTGAAGTGATGGAAAATCTTCATCCAAGTCATATGGCAGCTTCACTTTCCTGTCATCATCAAACCATGATTTGTTTTCATCAAAAATTACATCTCTACTCACAGAAAATCCTTTATTGGTTGGATTGTACAATCTATATCCTTTTTGGTTTTGATCATAACCAATGAATACACACTTCTCTGCCTTGGGATCCAATTTCCCTCTTACTTGAGAAGGAATGTGAGCATAGGCTAAGCATCCAAAGATTTTACAATGCTCTAGACTAGGTCTTCTTCCATTCCACACTTCATATGGAGTGGTTCCATCTAGTGACTTAGATGGAAGTCTATTTATGAGATATGTGGCTGTCGACACAGCCTCTGCCCATAGGTAGTTCGGCAATCCCTTTTCATTGAGCATGGACCTTGCAGCTTCGACAATAGCTCTGTTCCTCCTCTCTGCTACACCATTGAGTTCGGGTGTATACCTTGTAGTGACTTCCCTTTTAATGCCTCTTTCATGCAAGAAGGCATCAAATTCAAAAGAGAAGTATTCTCCTCCACCATCTGATCTGAGTCGTTTCAAAGTCCTACCTGTTTGGTTTTCAACAAGAGCAATATACTTCTTAAAGCAATTAAACACTTCATCCTTGTGCTTCATGAAAAACAGAATGGTCCACCTGCTACAATCATCTATGAAAGACACATAATATCTTGAGCCTGATATAGATGGCTCCTTACTTGGACCCCACACATCCGTGTGCACTAGATCCAAAGGATTTTGATACATATATCCTTTCTTATTGAAAGGTTGTCTATGAGCCTTGCCGAGTTGACAAGCTTCACACTTATAAATCATGTGTTGCCTTGTGATATTAGGCAAACCAAGTACACTTTGGTCCCTGCAAATCTGTTTGAGTGTCCTCTCACCAATGTGAGCAAGCCTTTTGTGCCATATCTCCAACTCTGTTAGAGTTTGAGATCCATAGCTAAACAAAGCTATGTTCTTTGTATCTTCCACTTCAAAAGTGAAAAGCCTTCCTGTCTTTTCTCCTTTGGCAATCCTTCGAAAGCCTTGCCTTGGGTCTTCAACATATGCTCCAAATCGATTGAATCTAACCTGCAATCCTTTTTCAACAATCTGTCCAACACTTATTAAATTTTTGGTAATTGTAGGGACATACAAGACTTTGCTTAAGAGGTTCATATTCCCATCTGATGTCTTCACATTACCTATCTTCTCCACTGAGTGCTTTGTGTCATCTCCTGTCTGCACTTCATGCTTGTTATGAGGATCTTCCAAATCAGAAAGTAAAGCCACATTTCCTGCTACATGGTTCGAGCATCCCGAATCAATGTAAAATATGTGATCATCATCCTTACCCTTCTTCGTTGATAGATTCATAATCAATAATGAATCTTCTTGACTTTGGTCCTCTGCATAGTTATTGTAATCTCTTCTTCCTCTATGGCCACTTTGATAGTTGTTGTTGTTGTTGTAATTGTTGTTGTAGTAGTTGTTGTTGTAGCCTCCATTGTACCTGCCTCTATTTGATCCATAGCCACCTCTATTGAATCCTCTTCCTCTTGAGTTCCTCGGGTTCCTGAAACATTCTTCAGTAGTATGGTTAGATAAGCCACATATGTTGCAAGGTTGAGATGATTGGAATCTCCCCCTGCCTTGCTTTCCACTTCTGCCTCTTCCTCTAGCTCTTCCTCTACCTGCAAAGTTTGCTTGGAAAGAGCTTCCTTCATCTTCATTCTTTCTATTCTTTGACTTGTCCTTGACCTTAGCTTTATCAGAATATAAGGCAGAAGTTTGATTACCTCTTGAGGACTCACCACCTTTGCTAATCTTTGCTTCATGAGTGAAGAGTTGGCCCATGAGTGTGTTGAGGTCGGGTACATGCATATCCATGTATAAATCCATGGCTGTTGTGAATGACTCCCACTTGTCGTCTGCTTTGATTCCATTCATGATTTGTCTTATGATTTGCTCCTCTTCAATTACCTCTCCAATGCTTCCAAGTTGGTCGGAAATCTCCTTCATCTTTGTGACATAATCAGTCACATTTTGCTTCGGGCTTTTCTTCATTGTTGTGAACTCCATCCACAATTGGTTCTTCCTTGCTCGAGTGTTGGAAGAGAAGAAAGAAGCAAGTGCATTCCAGGTTTCTCTTGATGTCTTGCATCCCTTGACATGAGGTAAAAGAAAATCAGAGATTGAGTTTAGAATATAGGACCTTGCAAGTGCATCCTTCGAACACCAATTCGAAAGTCCTTCCACTTCTTCATGTGATGGTTGCCCTTTGTTCCTCATGGTTGGCATTGCTTCATCTCCGGATATGAATCCATATAGATTCCTCCCTTGAAGGTAAGCCTCCATCCTTAGAGACCATGCCGGATAGTTGTTTCGATCCAATTTGTCAATTGTTGATGGAAATCCATCTCCCATGTTGCTTGACTATGCTCTGATACCACTGTGAAGAGAGATGGTGGATGCAATCCAAAGATGAGTAGGTGCCGCTACAACCAGCTTCACACCAGCCAACTGAGACTTCAGAGTTGATTAGTAGACCCTTTGAGCTTCCTAAATCCACCAAAATATCAGCCAAGTACTTTGGAACATGTATCCCAAAAGTTTAAGTCAAGACCGACAAGTTGCGAAATGACTAGCTCCCAAAACTTGCTATTTTTGGACATACACCTGCTGGAAAAAATGAACAGTGCTCTCAACCTGGAAGGAATTAGAAAAATTCCTTTTGGGCATAGCAAATAGACTTAGCAAGCTTCCTATTCCAAGTTAAAACACTTCAAATGATGGACTGAGCACTGAGAACAAGTTTCATCAAGTTCTGGAACATTCCCACAATTCTCGGGGCTCTGCAGAGATAGACCAGTAAGCAGTACAATGCAGATATCTCCAAAAGTATAAATCCAATGACCTTGAAAATTTATAAGTAGAAACTAGACAGTGAGAGCTATCCAACGCACTTTAAAACACTGAAAAAGGTTCAGTAAAACTCGAGATATGACCTTCTGAAGTTACTGCTCTGAGTGAGTATAGCAGAGAACAAAACAGAGAGGTAGATGATAATAAATGTATAGATTCACATATGATTACAACCACATTGGCAATGAATCTTTGCACAATGGGAGTAGAATGATAGAGCTATGGAGTAAGCTCTTCAATCTCTACAAAATGACATGAAGTGGTCACGTACAAGGCTTGCTAATCGCCTCTTCCTTCTTGCTCCTTTTATAGCAATTCTTGGAGGGAGTTTTGAATTCGAATTCGAATGGCTCCACCTAAAAGTGATCCCCAAAGTTAGGAGAGATTCCCTCAGCTCAAAAATTCGTGATTTTGGTAGTTGGAGCCACGAATTTGCTTTTACATCATGGATGAGGTAAGCCATCCTTTTACTTTTTTCTTTTTCCATTTACAAGAGATAAAATGTACTCTTTTACAAGAGGTGTTCACATGACTACTCATGTGACTTACAAATGAGGATAATATCAAGCATATCAAGCATGTAGGCTTGGGCAAAATGCACCAACATCACCGCACCCACAATTCCACTATTCACAATCACTCCCACTACTGCATCCACCGTTGATCTTATGGACATCTCACCCACCTCCGCACCTCTCCCTCCCCCCATGCATCCACCATCTCCCATTCCCCCACCTCCCACTTCACCATTTTCCAGCACCACATCCACACTTCCATTCCCCTTCCCCTTTCCCTTCCCTTCTGCATTCAACCCCCTTCCCGCTGTCCTCGAGATTTTCTCTCCTCTCTCACTTGTGAAGGCCTACAAAAAACATATTTGGTGAAGGTAGCCGGAATTCCCCGAGAAGTCCAGGATGCATCAAGGATGTCAAAGGAAGCTCACATACAAAGTTTTAAAGAAATGAAGAAAGTCTATGGTAGCGGTCAAAGCTGGTCAAAGTTGGGAAATTAGGGCAAAAATTTCATTGTCACCAAATTAGATGAAAATTCATATACTTGTAAAGATTGTCAAAGGCAGTCTATAGCTCAAATTTCAGCAGAAAATGGATTTTGTAGCACATTGATATGCTATGTTCATTTTGTAAAAATGTAATTTTTCTAGTTTGACCCTACAAATTCTTGTATAGAAATTTATGTTAGCCATATGGTTTGGCATGTATAAAGATGATATGTGGCTACATATTTGTACAAATTTTCAAGGCTATCAGAGCTTCCTAGACACCTTAATGCTACCTTGCAAGCTTCCAAATGTAGTCAAACTTGTACAAGGGAGATTCAGATGGGAGTTTTTTCTGCATATTCCTGAAGGAGATCTTTGGAAACATAGTCCTACAAAGTTTCATCTTCATCAAAGCCTATTTGGAGGGTCAAAGAGTACAAAGTCCAGTTTTCAGGATCACCGCAGTTTTCTAGTTTAAGCAAATTGAAGGGTTGAAGGGCCACCACATGGCGAAAGCTGATTGAGCCATGTTGTACGATCAAGATGAGCTCATATTCAAGGGTGGAGATGCACTTATGCTTAAAGCAAGGAGGATCCACGAGTTTTTTCATAAAAGAAGACTTTTTTTACAATCAAAGATCAATAATGCAGTGTTTCTCCAAAAATAGTGGCTTATCTTATCCGAATTGATGTCAGCATTGATCCGAGAGTCCAGATCATCCCCAGATCCAATGGTGGAGAATGAGGGCGCCTAAATTTCACTCCTTTACACTAGATTTGATAGAAAGAACAATTCCAAGCCATTGATTTGATTAATCGAATGGTTGTAATCAAAAGTAGTGATCCTAGAGTTGAGAGTTGATTTCTCTAGATCCAATGGCCCAAATTCATTCAAAAAACTATATAAACCCCCCTCCAAACTCCTAGAGCATCATTGTTAGGCATCCATAGGGCTCATGCTAGCTTACGGTTTCCTTGAGACGATCACCCTCGGTTGAGCGAGTGAGGATCCAAGGTGAGCTAGTATGAGTATAGTACCTAGTTTCAAATTTAAGTTAGAACTCCAATCTAGGATAGGCTCTTGAAACCAGCATCTCTATCTCGACTCACCCTCGGTGGAGCGTGTGAGTGAGTTAGAGCTGATTTTAATGAGTCTTAGACTTCTTTAGTTAGACGTTACGAGCCTAGACATACATAGGGTCACTGGAGTGGAACTCACCTTCTTACGTGTGACATTCGGTTGAACTGTCATGGTTTGAGGGTCGGAACCACCTTTGATCAGTAGACTGCCTAGCTTGACGTACCACGACGATCTTATACATGTATCTTAATTCCAATCCTTTTAATTCATGTCACTTGTCACTTGTCTCTTGTCTCCTCTCTCAGTCTCTTAAGTATTTTTACATGTCTTCTATTTCTTCTATGTGTGAGAAGGCTCCGCAGTATTGCGTTGAACCAGTGAGGATGTTTCTTTGAGCTTGTGAGTAACCTCTATCATCATAATTCACTTGCATGCATATAATCCATTCATAACCATACATATTGATTAGTTTCTGAAAGTATAAGAAGCTCCAATATTGGACCATTCTTCCTTTCGAAACTAGTTTGTGTGTAAGGATTCCATCTATTCACGTCATGCATACATATCATCCAAAGAAGACTATGCATATGAATTAGAATTAGGAAGTGTTTAAGAAGCTCCTTCAATGGACCATTCTTCCTTCCAAATTTGATTCGTGTGTATGGTTCTCTTTCATTCTTATCATTCATGTTCATAAACCTAACTTGCACTCCTACTTTCCCATTCCCATAATCATTTCAACATCTCTCTCTTCTCCATACTCAACATTAATTTCACTTTCATGTCCTTAAAGCATCCAACATTCATTAGCTTCATACACCCTGTGTGTGCCACGACTGGACCCGATCCACCCGGATTGCGATCACCTCCACATTTGAACCCGACGTGAAACGCTTCGTGGCATTTGCTTCTGATCTTGTTGGGAGGTTGTGATCCATATCCTTTATTTCATATTTTTCATCCTCATCATATCATCATCATCAATCTTGAGTGTTGCACTGGATTTCTCACAGTATCGTGTACATCTTTGTCGTGAAGTAAACGCATTTGTGAGAGATCTAGAGCATCGTGCATCACTTGCTTATTCACATAAGATGGAGGAAGGATTCAAATCCCTTATTGTTGAGAAACGAGGCCAAAGAATAGTCTCTTCTATGTTGAGAGAGAAGGGAAAATTCAATGGCATCAACATCACAAGCTACTTAGATTTGTTTGAAGAGCAAGCTATGATTTTTGGTCTTCTCGAAGATCTTTTGATATCATTCTTTGAACGAATTGTTGATAGCTCTATCATAAACCGTGTCACTCAATATGATAGTCTTCCTTGGAGTGATTTTAGAAAGGAGATGCTCAAAGAATTCTATCTTGAAGATTATAGCCAACATAATCGGGATGGATTCTTACGATGGGTCAATTCTCCAAAGCCTAGTAGCTCTATTACTCACTTACAAAATGAGTATATTAGACGCTATGAACAACTTCTTGATGAGGATAAGATAACTTTGGAACCTGATCTTGTGATCAATTTTCTTAAGCTTCTTCATCCTGAAACTCGTAGGGAAGTTGAACGGCGATTAGAAGAACCAGATAAGCGCTATGGTCTTACTCACAATTGGCAAAAAGTGCATAAAGTAGTAGAGGTTGTGGCCCATAGACATCAAAGACAATCCATGCTTTATGAGCAAACTAGTCTTCCTCAAGCTAGCCTTCCACAAACTAAGGAGCAAGTTAGAGAACAATCCCATGCTATGCTTTTTGACTCTACTCCTATTCCTCAAATGATGGAGCCTACTCAAAGTTTTAAAGTAGAGCCAAATAAAAGTGTAGTTGAACAATCTGAAGTGGATATTCTCAATAAGCAAATGGAAAGTCTTATTGCTACACAATCCAATTTGGCCAAGACTATAGATGCTTTACAATCTAATTACACCAAAAATTTCCAAAATCAAATGAACCCAATGACGTTTCAAGAGCCTAATCAACATGTTATAGCTACCAATCAAAATCCACAAGTAGCTCCTACTCAAGCATATCAAGTTCCTCCAATGCATAATCCTTCAATGCAAAATCCTCATCCTCATGTGCAAAATCCTCAAATGTATCAAAACATGTATCCTCAAGCTTCTCAAATAGCTTTTCAAAATCCTCAAAATCAAAATTTTCAAAATCATCAACCGTATAATATGGAAGCTCCTCTTGCACCTCAAGTACCACATGTTGCTCCCCAAGCTCCTCAAATACATCAATTGCCTTATCAAAATCCTAATTATCCTGTTCAAGCAATACCTTATCAACAAAATCCTCAATTTCAAAATTTCCCACCAAAAGTTAATCAAAATCCTCAAAATCAAAATGGTTTTGTGCGTGGCTGTAGCTCAATGATGAGTAGCACCTCCTTTAATGTCAATCCGGGAAGACGTGAGGATGGTATGAAGACCTCGAGCAAGTGGCGGCACAAGTGCGTGAGTGAGAAGCACACAAGCATGCACACACATACACACACACGCGCACACAAGGCAAGACAAAGAGTGAGAATCAATGGAGCTTTTTAGATTACTTTCAAAATGCTCTTACAAGTTCGTTTCAATTACAATCTAACCTCAAAAATGAGCTCTCTAGCTCCTTTTATAGTTTTTGACTAGCTTTTAGCCCTGTCCAGACCTAGTGTCCGGCCTAGTTAAAAATTAGGTTCCAGGGCTTATTTGGGGGTTCAAACGAGATCTAAAAATTATGAAAATTGGTACGCAACTACTTCTAAGGCTCCTCAAGCTCAAGGACTCCTTGGCTTGCACAAAATGGAGCTACAAAAATGTGAAATGAGATTTACAATGATTATTAGTGATAAAAATCACTGTTGTTGTAGGGATTTCTTCTAGTGATCTGCCATACGTATCTTCAAGCTCCCTACTTGCTCTTCTTCCCTGCATGTCCATCTCTCTGATTTGCATTAATGTCTTGAAAAAATATTGGCCTACTTGCCAGATCTTCTTTGACTGCCCTGTTTGCTTGTGCTGTCCCTTCGCTCTGACTCCCTTCTTTGACTTTCACGTCTTGTAGATCCTGATGTACCAAGGCTACTGCCAACACCCCCCCCACTCTCGCGTCTGTCGCCCCTGACAGACCCTTGTCTAGCTGCTTTTTGTACGTAGTATTGTACAACATCGGCGGCGAGGTGGTGTTCTTCTAACCTGAGTCCCCTTGCTAGATCTGTCAGCAATGCATCCCAATTGACTGGCCCTGGGACATCTGGATGTGGCACCCGTAGCTGCTCTGAGTGAATGGTTCGCTCCACAGCAAATAAATGGAGGAGATGTGAGGGTCTGGGTACAAATATTTCTGAGTGGTATTCCCAGAACCCTGTTATGAACATCTCTTCGAATGTTTGTTTAAAGCAAGCCGGGAGGTATTTTATTCTGGCGTGCCAAGCGTATATCACCTCTATGGAAGGAGTGGTGCTCATGTCATACACTAAATCTTGGTTTCCTGTAAGGAATCCGACGCCTGAGAAGTGTGGGTCCTTGATATTCTTGAATGTCCTGAATGTAATAAGCATTAACTCAAAAATTTTCATGCACATCTGGGCCATTACATCAGGGGTATTCTTTAATCGGAGGCTCCAGTGCCTTATAGTGGAGATCATGTAATTGACGGTGGGGGGCCCTTGAGGGGGTGCTAGATAGACGTAGTTTAACCATTTGGCGCATCCCTTGATATTCTTGACTGCAATGGTAAACTCTGGCCATGTACGTCTGCGGAGTACAGGAACATAACAAGGGTTATATTTAATAAAAAGAGGCATATTCGTCCAGGTGCGAACCATCTCCGGATAGGTTTCGAGGAGTCGGATCCTCCAAGTGGGTTGATGAATGGATCCTTTTTTAGCACTCTCTGGGATGTCATCTGGCCCAAATTGTGTAGCAAACGTTGGAGGTTTGCCACATTTATGTTGGATTTCTGCATTGTAGTCCGCCAGGAGTATGCAATAGGGCACGTATTGATCATCATTGGTTCCGATCCATCTATGGTGGGACATGCTGCGGAAGTATTCTGATTTAATAATGGTGTCCTCTATCTTTGCCATAGATTGGATTTGAACTGCTACTCGATCTTCATGAGTTGATGCTGTTTTCTCTAGTGTTTGGAGCCACTCAGGTACTTCGATTTCTAGCGTATCCATTCCTTCTGCAGTTTGTTCACCACCTGGCATTGGCATAGGAACGTAAGGTTCCTCATACGTCTCATCTACCTCGATGGGTACCAAATCCTCGGGTTCTGGTTCGACAACTGGAGAGGGTTGCCTTTCATGTGTGAGTAATCTTGCCTGTAATTCGGCCACCTGCTCTTTCAATGCCTTGACTTCCTCTGAAGTCGTGGTCGTTTCTGTGACTTTGGGTGCTGTCTGTTGCTCTTGGAGTTGATTGCGCAGCGCATCACGTTCCCTTTCCAAGTCATCATGCGCTTCTAATAGATCTGCATAGCCGTCCAAGATGGTCTTCATTGTCTCTGAGGGCACAGCTTTAAATTGCTCTGGATCAATTTCGTGTGGAGAGCCTTCCATTGCAGCTTCTAGATTTGCTTCATTTTGCTGCTGCAGCCTCTTGTTTTCTTCTAGGGCGGCCGCCATGTGTTTTCTGAGAAGTGCCAGGTTACGCCGGACTTTGAGATTATCGGCTTGGTATACCTCGAGCAGAGCTTCTAGTTGTTTGGCACCTGATTCTGTCGATGGTTGGGGTGCTGCCAGTAATGTTTGGTGAGCCTGCTCAAGCGTCGCGTAGCGTTGATTCAGTTCTGCATTTTCTGTTTGTAGAATATGAAATTGTGTTTGTAAGTTCTGGTGGTGCGTTTCCAGTTGCTGATACCGGTTGTCCAGAGCTTTGTACTCATGTTGGAGCTGGTATACACATTGGTTTAATGCAAAAAATATGTTATTTATATTAAATAATGTTGGAAAAGGTGAAGATGCAGGGGGAATGGGGGCGGGAATGGGAGAGGTGAATGCTGTGGATGTAAGTGGAGATGTGGGTGGAGGGGGTATGGGTGATGAAGGTGGCATGGGGGGAGGGAGCGGTGCTGTGGCAGGTGATGTTTCCATCGTGTCAACTGTTTGAGTGACTGTGTAGATGGGAATCGTTGGTGGAGTGGATGTGACATCGGTGAACAGGGTGGTGAAGGTGGGCATGGTGACTCCCCCGAATTGGATTCCCGGGGAGAGTGGGATGCCCATGACAACGGTAGTGGTAGTGGATGTGGTAGTGTTAGTGTCCTGCGGTGGAGTGAATTGTGTAGTGTGAGGTGGGGATGGTGGTGATAACGGTGCTTCGTGATATTCTTCTGCTTGCGCTGACTCGCCAGGTGCTGATGTATTGATGTGAATTTGCTTTCCGGACCTCCTGGGACGAGTAGGAACTCTTTTTTCAAACCTGTGGATGTAGGCCATTGCCTCATGGATGGCCTCGTCCAGTCCTACAGCGTCGGCATGAAGGTTCATGGACTCAATGAACAAATCATCCACACCTTCCTCCGCTAGCAAGTCGTTCATGAGTCTTTTGCCCTGTTCGAGAGACATCTTATGCTGTTCCTGAACCAATCGCATGGTTCGATATAGTCTCTTGATCTGTGCCGAATATGCTGGGGCACTTGCTAACTCGGAGAGTTCGTCATATTCTTGCTGTTGTTCTTCGTCGGCTTCTTCTTCGTCTCCTCCTGCCTCTTGTTCGTCTACATCGACTTCTACCACTCGGGGTTGGGTGGGGGCCGATGTTGTTTTGGGTCGTGGTTCCTGATCTCGCGCTGCTTCCGCTTCAAGGTTAGAGTCATAGATTAATCGGGCAATTTCCTCATCCGTGAGGTCCTCAAGAGTAAATCCCTGCGGGAATTCCAAATCGGATGGAATGGGGGGAAACACCAGATTAGGCCCCTCCGTGCTTGGTCTTGGTAATCGGATTGTGAATGGCCTAACTCGTCGTGTCTGGGGAGGAGTGATTTCTGGTGTAGCGGTGGCTCCCCTTGGTTGAGCACAGGGTAGTTGGACTCCCCCTCTCATCTTCTTGGATGGGGGACCTGCTGTTGATAGTCTTCTTTGGAATTCTTGGACTCGGGACCATACGAGTGCCCGCTGAACAGGCACGTCATAAGCCAAGCATCTGTAGATTATTCTGGTCAAAGCACAACACCCGTGGAGCACATTCTTCTGTTTCTTGTTCCACCTTTGATGTGCTAGGTGGATCTGGTCTATGATCCAGTGTGGCACATTGATGGGCAGGCTTTCGGTTTCTGCTAGATATAAACTGAACCATATTTTTTTCGGGGGCATTGTGAATCGTTCTTGGGCGGGAAACGCAAAATGCTGCATGACGGTTCGCAGGTGAAGCGCAATGGTAGGTGTCATCGCTACCATGTCCTTGAGCTTATTAAGATCCTTGTGCTTCATTCGACCTGGAACCATGGTTTCCTTTTCTGTTGGGATGTGCATGCCATACATAGCCAACGCTTCTCTTACCAGATTGAGGGTCAACTTGAATCTTTTGAGCTCATTACCCGGCAGCAGTGATGGCAACACAAAGGTGCTGTCGCCGCCCTTGACTCTGCTTGGCGTGATTGTACTGATCAGATATGAACATCGTAAAAAATCCGGCTTTGGTATGTGGGTCCTGAAATAACTTTCCACACCTGCTTTGACCCAAACTGATCTCATAACTTCAGCATTTTGGTAGCTTTCAAATTCGCGTGTGAAAAAGTGGTATCGACCCCATTTGCCATTGAACTCCAATTCTGCTTCCCAGAAGTAGGTTCCATCGCCCAGTGGTCCAGCAACATCACTGAACCAATGCGCATGCTTACCTACTTGAGAAGTGTGTCCTTGAGGAGGATCCTGGATGGGGAGCACATGCACTTCTTGAAGCTCTTGCGGTCTTGCGGTGAGACGTGGCTCAAGGAGAAGTGTTTCTATGTCCACGATCTGGGGACCAGATCCGGCTTGAGAGCTGGTACCTGCTTCTGCCATGGCCCTGTTTGCTGATTGGTTCTGTGAGAATATAGAACCAAGTGTTAACATTGTAATGGACAAGATAAATCCGTTGTTGTCCTCGTTACAACATTAACATAAGGTAGATGGTGAGTTAGTGGTTAGTGAGTGCATTAAGACAGTGTGTGTAGTTAGTGATTGTGTTGTCCTAGGAAACTATTGCAGTTAGTAAGTGGGTTATGAATTTACAAATTGGGGTCGGGGGGTTTATTACAGACCCTAGGCTGCCAAATGCAGTGAGTGGGCTTGGCCTTCGGTTTCGGAGAGTCTCTACAGAGCCTTCTCGGTGTCGTGGTTTGAAGATGAGGCCTTTTGGGGACCCATTTACAATTGATTACATGTACGCTCTTGGGTTTTGGTGTGTACATGAGTGTTGTGAACGAGTGAAATCTGGCAGTGTGCGTCGCTGCGTTATGCTGTTTAAGTTGTGGCCTCAGCGTAGCTACTTGTGCCATCAAGCAAGTCTTAGGCACCCAAATTTGTCTTGATTGTGGGCTTGCCTTCATCGACTTCTTGGGCACCCAAATAGATTTTATTTTAGCAGAAGAATTTCTGAAAGACTTCTTATTAGCGTTGCGTTGTTGGTCACTAATAAGAGGCTTTACCCCTGTAGTTGACGGTGGTGCAACTGGTCGTTCGCCTTTCCGCACCCATACCTGATCTATTTGCTGGGCTGTTCTGCTGCGCAGGTACTTTTGATCTCTGACATAGGTAGTACCCTGCTTCTTCTGCCTTTGATCCACCTTGGGTTGCTGCCTCTTTCCAGCCTTTGGAAAAGAAGGGAGTTCCTTTGCATTCCCGACTCCTTTTTTGCGAATATCATTCCTCTGCAACACATAGTTTTGGACAAGAACAGCATGGTCATCTTCATGTGTATTCCTGGAAGGACCAGGAGTCTGTGCCTTTCCTAGTTCCTTGAGTGCTTGATTGTCTAATTCTATTGTAACTCGACTATGATTGACCCAAACCTGGAGAAGTCCACTCCTTAGGTTTAGATTGACTGCTTGGTCATAAATCCAATCTTGACCCAGGACAAGAGGCTCAGTGAGATCCTCATCCTGACACACTAGTACTTTAACTGTCATTGCTTCATCATGAATGTAGAGGGGAAGTTCCACCTCGCCCCTGCAAGGGGTTTCCACGCCTCCCAATCCTATAAGATATGCCTCCACAGGATTGACAGTTAACTGTAACTCTTGACAGTAAGACATTCTAACAGCACTAGTGGCTGCACCTGAGTCAATCAAGGCTCTTACGGTCCTTGCACTCTTTCCTTGTCCTATCTCTAAGGTTACGAAAGGACGTCTATCAATTATCCTATGCGAGCTTGTTCCTGCGACTTCACACATTGCTACATGATATCCTTGATCTGCATAGTCAGTTGTCCTAGGCTGCTCTCTACCTTGCCTACGTAATTTCATTCTTCTAATGCGTTCTAAAGCTTCTGCTTGAGCTTCTTCTCGCACTCGCTTTTCTTCCTCTTTGCGTTTCTTAGCAGTATTGAGTCGGCTAAGCATTTCTTCTGTGAGGGGTTCCTGGTACAACTTGACTCTGCAACCGCTAATATAATTTGGGAGAACATCACCCTCTAATGTGGCCAATTGTACCGCTCCGCTTGTGGAGATCCTATTGATGATCATAGGTCCGTAGCCTCTCTTTTCTAGCTTCCTCGCGTGTTGTTTGAGTGTATAGACCAAGACTAGATCTCCTGCTTTCAGGCCTTTATCCTTCACATGGGCATCGAAATATGCCTTCTGTCTCTTCTTGGCTGCATATATCCCTGCAGCGGCTCTCAGTCTTGTCTCTCCTAATCGTTCAAGGTCAAAGATCCTAGAGGAGAGCTCATGACCTGTCCATTCGTGCTCTTGTGCTACTCTCAATGTAGGGATCAGGAAGTCCAAGGGTAGCACGGCGTTTTGGCCGAATACCATCTGAAAGGGGGTGGCTTGGAGCACCGTTTTGTAGGCAACTCGGTATGCCCAAACAGCATGGTGTAGCTGTTTGTCCCAATCAGAGCGTTTAGTGTTCACTAGTTTTGTCAGTACATTGCATAAAATCTTATTAGTACTCTCAGCTTGTCCATTAGCTTGAGGGTGATAAGGGGCAGACTTCTTGTGTATTACCAAGAATTCTTGGAGTAGATTTTCAATCACTTCGTTCAAGAAATGAGTGCCTCTATCACTTACAAGCTCTATGGGTAGTCCATATCTCGTGAATACGTTCTCGAACAAGAATTTGGCAGTTGTTTGAGCATCGTTCTTGGTTGTAGCCTTTACCTCTACCCACTTGGTGAGATAATCTGTTGCAACAATGATGTACTCCGCATGAGAACCTTTAGCTGGGGGATTAATAGGACCTACGAAGTCTATTCCCCACTTAGAGAATGCACGTCCACCCATCATAGGTTTCAGTGGCATCTCATCTTTTCGTATAGGATACTGAGTCCTCTGACATACATCACACCGTTTCACATAGGTATGTGCATCCATGTGAAGGGTAGGCCACCAAAAGCCCGCAAATAGTATCGCTTTGATCACCCGATCTGGTCCAAAGTGTCCTCCTGCTACACCTTGGTGAGCAGTTTCTAAGATCTTAAGATACTCACTTTCATGGACACACAGTCTCAGGTAACCATCTTTACCGCGTTTGTATAGATTGTCACCAATGAGTGAGTAATCCAGGGCTTCTTGTTCTAAGCTCCTTTTCCTAGCTAGAGTCATGTCTGGGGGGAATGTGTTTGTCCGCAAGAATGATACTAGAGGTTCACTCCAATCTGGCACAATGGATATTTGATAGAGAGTGGCATGTTCCACTGGTGGTTTAGTGCAGCAGATTGGGCATTCCTTGCACAACTTTTGGACATCCGCTTCCATAGTAGGCCAGTGCACTCCGAATCTCTTTAGAGTTTGCAACGTTCGTTGCTTCGAATGGTGTTGCTCTAACGCACCTACATGTGCTAATTGCAACCATTTAGCGTACTCATCCTCTTCCACGCAACAAGCCAAGATCCCTTGATCTGTGTGCTTGTACATGCTGCCTGCCATGATATGGTACTTTTGGGCTTTTACGATCTCTCTATTCCGTGTGTTCACCACTGGATGATTAGGCCCATATGTCAATACTGGTACTATTGGCTTGGCCCACTGCGGTACCACTTCCAAATTAAACAAGTAAGCGTCAGGAAGGTCATCTGGCACTCCTTGTGGGGCTTCTCCCGATGTGAGCCTAGAGAGATGATCTGCTCTCAAATGAGTCCTTCCTTTTCTTACCACAACCTCGAAGTCGTATTCCATTAGCAAGAGAAACCATCTCACTAATCTTCCCGTATTGCATGGCTTGTTTACTAGGTACAACAATGCCTGATGGTCTGTAAAAAATTTAAACTTATTTGCAAGCAAATAATGTCTAAACTTTTTAACTGCATATACCATGCCTAATCCTTCTCGCTCTGTAGTGGTGTAATTCCGTTCAGCCGCATTCAATTGTCTACTGGCATAGGCAATTGGAAGATCCATATTACCTTCACCAGTAGGTTGTGCAAGCACACATCCAATAGCATAATTGGATGCATCAACATGAACATGGAATGGCTTATTCCAATCCGGTGTGGTCAGGATTGGTGCTGAACATAATCTTCGTTTAAGTTCTTGGAAGGAATTCTCACATTCATCCGTCCACTCAAAGTTTGTCAGGAGTCCGTACATGGGTTTTGCAATGACAGCATACATGTGTATAAATCGTCGATAATAACCGCAATGCCCCATGAAAGCTTGTACTTCCTTGACATTCTTTGGCCTAGGTAGCTCTGCTATGGCTCGCACTTTCTCTTCGTCAGTAGATATGCCATTCTTTGACACTATGTGTCCTAGAATCTTGTCTTGCCTGACCATAAAAACGCACTTTTCTGGGTTCAGGCAGACTTGGTACTCTCTACATTTGTCAAAGATTTGCCTGAGTTCCGGAATATGGGTTTGTCTAACATTGGAATGAGCACAAAGGTCATCAACATAGACTTCTAAACTCTTCCTCAGGAACTCCTTAAACACATGGCACATCAGCCTCTGGAAAGTAGCTGGTGCATTGGTAAGCCCAAATGGCATTACTCTAAAAGCAAAAATGCCCCATTCTGTGGCAAAAGCTGTCTTATGCTGATCCTCTGGAGCTATGGCCACTTGATTGTAGCCCGAAAATCCATCAAGGAAGCTGTACACTTCCTTGCCTGCCACTCTTTCTAAGAGATGCTCTGTGATGGGAAGCGGATAGTTATCTCGAATTGTGGCGGCATTAACCTTTTTCAAGTTAATGCACACACGCAGCTTGCCATTCTTCTTGGGCACCACAACGATGGGGGATACCCATTCGGTGTGCTCAATTTCGTAGATAAATCCAGCTTCAACCAATCTATCTATCTCTTCCTTGATCTTAGCAGCGTAATTATCGTTATATGTATATGGCTTTTGCTTAGAGGGTTTAGCATCTGAGGTCATGGGAATGGTGTGTGAGCATATATCTGGGTCAACCCCTTTCAAATCCTTGTAACTCCAAGCGAATACATCTCTGTATTCTCTTAGCAAGGCAATCAATTCGTGTTCTTCTTCTTCTGTCAGGTCATGGCCTATATACGTGCATCTCTCCTCTCCTTCTTCTAGGGCCACTACGATTTTTTTGGTGGTTTCTTTGTTATCATAGGCTTCTCCTGATTGTGCCTCTCGTTTAGGCATTCTTATCATGACTCTCCTGTCATCTATCTCATACTTCTTAAAATTTTCTGGGACCTCAAACAAAGATTCCTCCTCTTCTGGCAAGGCTTCTCTTTTCTTTCGTTTCTTTCCTTCTTCCTTAGGGGTCATATGCGTTGCTAATCTTACATCATTTGTAACTTCTCCATGTCTCTGGGGTTGAAATCCTATTTCATGGAAGTATTCTTCATCTGATGCAAATGGAGGGTCCATGATGATCGACTCTAGATCGGAGTCACTTGCATCCTCAAATGCATCAGGGCTAGGTTCGCATTCTTCTAAAACTGCCTCTCCCATGATTGGCTCTATGGAGAAGACTGAAATATCATAGCCATCCTCATCACAGTGAGGTGTCCATTGTTCTTCGTTGATGGCTACGTCCATTGTTGCTAAGATTTCGGCCCAACCGTGAGGTTCAAATTCTTCGTCTGGAAAAACTACAGGTGCATAGGCTGGGTCTTGGATTGATCTATGGGTTTCTTTCGCACCTACTTCTCTGGCTTTCTCTCTCTTCTCTTCTTCTACTGCTACCTTGCACATCCATAAGTGAGTATCTTCATGCATCCATGAGGATCCCGACCCTATGGAATGCACCGACTCTGTATCATCTTTGGCTCTATGGATGGGGTTCCACTGGATAGGAGGTACATCCCTATGAGAGTAATCTTTGAGATTGACTTTGGTCGTAACACCCAAGTGTTGCAGGTACAAAGAATTGGTTCCCCAATCCTGTACCACTTGCAACTGTCGCATGAATGGTCTTCCCAAAATCATCTCATAGGCATGATTTTTGCTGAAGTCACATATGGCAAAGGTATGTTCAAACTCGACACCACAAGTGGTGAGAGTTATTCCTTCCAGCAATCCTAGGGGTCTCTCTATGTGACCATCGGCCATTTGCAATTTCATTCTCGTCGGCCTGAGTGCTGGCTTGCCCCAACGCTTCCATAAGGAGGTAGTGGCAATTGCAACTCCTGCACCTGAGTCCAAAATTGCCTTAGTGGTGTAGTCCTGGTAGGTAATGGGAAGGTATGTGTTCCCTTCTTCACCTTCACACATATCTCCTATCTTATCCAAGGGAATTTCTGGCACTGTCCTATGGGACCCTACCCTGGAACGAGGTTTGGCTATCTCTGGTACTTGTTTGGCTACATGTTTCCATAATTCAGGTCTAACCTTGAGTAGCTCTTCTAACTTGAGATTACACTGCACATTAGTGTTCTTCACTACCTCTGTGTTCCTAGGAATGACTGAGTCGTCGTTCCTTACCATGACTGTGGGTGCTCTCATACATGTGGACTTTGCTTCCCATGGGCCTGTGAAGTGGGGTAGCTCTTGTATGGAATTAGACTCAAAGTCTAATCTCTCGTGAGACTGAACACTCTCATGCTCCCCGTAAATAGATGGGATGTCTTGTGGGAATTGGTCGTGTGCATCGTCCACAAGTTCAAAAGGAGGGGCGACCTCGCTTTCGTTATCCCATTTGTCTTCTTGAATCTCTCGTAGGAAGTCTGGTGCAAACCGATTCATAGAAGAAGAAGTGTCTGGCTCAGTAGAATTAGGCGCATAAGCAACCTGGGAAGGAGGGCTTATTCTTCCGTTGGCTCTCTCCTTGCTCTCATAAATGGCTGGAGCACAAGCTTCTTGGGGAGGATTACTTATTCTATTACTCTTCCGAGCAGGCTCATACGCTCTCTGGGAAGGAATGTGGGTTACCTGTGGAGGTACATATGCTTTCGAGGGAGGCTCCTGTGACCTTTGGGGAGGAAGATAGGCTCCTTGAGGAGGCACATGGGCTTCCTGAAGAGGCTGGCTTATCCGTTCTCTTGCCCTTTCCTTTCTTTGAGGGGTAGGTTCCTTTTCTGGCCGTGCTATTGGCCTCTCTATTCTTTCTAAGGATGGGAAGTTGTAAGGTTTAGTGGAATTGGCTGCATAAACTTCCGATGGGGAATGGCTCAGGTTTTTGCTTGCTTTTCCTTTCTCCTGATTTTTTTCCTCCTTGTCAGACCTGGCAATTATCCTCTCTAACTTTTCTAGGAATCCGTCCAGGTGTAATTGTGTCTTGGCTGAGCCCGAGTAATTGAAAAGGCGACTGGCTTCAAACATAGTCTGAGCCAATGCGACCATTTTCGCGCATAGTTTGGTTCTTTCTATCTCTAGATCAGCTCTAGGATAGCACTTGGCATGATCTGTGACGTTTGGCCCTTCTTGGATTCTGGCCTGATATGCTTTAAGCATCATGTCTAAGTCTTCAGGGGTGGGATCAGCTAACACTGATCCGACTCTAGGGGGTGGTGGGATTTGATGAGGCGGTAGGGAAGGTGGTGAGTCGGACGGAGATGGAAGGGGTGGAGGCGGGGTATTGTGAGAGGGGATTTGAGAGGTGATTTCAGTTATCCTAGCTTTGGTTTCTCTTATGCTTTCCTCAAGTTCACTCATCTTTTTAGCCCATTGTCTTTTCATTCTTTCTCGACTATCTTTCCACGCTCTGGTCCTTTTCTTTGTCACGCTCTCGGTTTCACTAGCCTCTGAGTTCTTACTCTGGTTTGTTTCTTGGTTTTGCTGCAAAGCCTGAGCTCTAGTGACTACCTGCACTGGTGCAGTGGAAGTGACGCTTCCTGAGGAATCTACAACCAAACCAATCACATTGATCGGAGTGATTTTTGGCATATTATTTGGGTTCTTTGGGCAATCTCGTAAAAGATGCTCTTTTCCACAATCTTGGCAAAAACCTTGGATAGTCACTGACTGGGGTTGTGTAGGTGGGGGCAAGGGACAATCACGAATGAGATGATCTCCCTGGCATCTGTAGCACGGTCCTCTTGGGAATGGAGGTCTTACTTGCCTAGGTTGAGGCCTAGGGTTGGGGTTTGCATACATGACGTTCGTGTAATCTGACTCCCAACTAGGTTCACTTGGTTCTTCACTATAGTAAGACTCACCATGTTCTGGGGACTGCATGTAGTAAGCCTGGGGGCTATCCACATGGGTAGAATCAAAGCTATGGTCACTTGGGTCATTTTCCGAGATCAATGGGGTTACTGGTACTATGGCCCTATTCAGGTTTTCTTCTGCAACAGCATACTTTACAGGAATCACGTTAGTGGGGTTTGGGGGCTGTTGCGCTAGTACTGGTTGGGGTCTCTGTTGGGCCTGATATTGTGGTTGGTAGGTTTGTTGGGGTCTAGCATATTGTGGTAGTGGATTTTGGTTTTGGTATCTGCCTTGTTGGTAGGGCTGCGGGTAGGGTTGCCTAACAGTCTGCTTGTTGTATGGGCAATCTTGCGCGGTGTGGTTGGTGTATCTCCGTTCTATGGTGCAGTACTGGCTACTAGGGTTTACTTGGGGTTGAGCCATAATGGGACAGACGTTCGCCATATGGTCACCACCGCATGTATAGCACCTTTTTACAGGAGCAAACCTTGGAATTTGTTTGCTAGTCACACCTAATTTCTGAGCTACCTTCTCAGCAAGCTCCTCGATTGATGTAGATTGCATAGAAGAGTGGCTAGATGCGCTATCTGAATCTTTATAGATTTTGGAAAGCTCTAGCTCTTCCCCTAGGTTATCTTCAATGTCAATGCACATGCGTACACACTCTTCTATAGTCCTAGGGTCCTTCAGATACACATAGGATCTCAATTTTGTACTCAGCAATCCATCAAGGAATAGGGCTACTTGTTTAGCAGATGTGAGTAGCTCCGAAATAGGGCACCTTTCAAGGTATTGCCTAAATCTTCGTCCTGCAAGTCTCACAGTCTCTTGAGGGGTTTGCTTGAAGCTGTGGATCAATGAGGAAGTATTGTGTCGTATGCCACTCTTAGAAAACTCTACAATGAAAGCCTCTAGGAGTTGGTCTATGCTCCTGAACTGACGCTCATCTAACGGTTGAAACCATGTAAGTGCTGTGTTCCTAAGGGTTAGACCGAAGGCATTGTACTGCGTGAACAGATCCTCAACCTGTTCAGCTCTCAAGACCTGCTTGAATTCCGCCACATGATCATAGGGATCTCCTGTGCCGTCAAAGTAATTCTTCATGGACTTAACTAGCTGGGTGGGTCTCAAAGTTCTTGCGTGCTCTCTAGGTCTCGGCAGAGGGAATCCATCTACATTTCTTTGGTTCCTGTGGGCTCTATGCATCTCAGGTTCTACCCTATTCGTCTCTATTCTCGTTCTGTCTCTGCCCACTGGGTTGGCAAAACTTACTTCTGGTCTATCCCTACTTCTATCTCTTTGCGTACCATGAGCTTGGGAAGTTCCAGCCCCAGGGTGACCATAGGATACATTTGATCTTGGTTGGGGGAAAATAAATTCACCCTTCCAAGTGTAGGCATGCCTATCATTTTCTGTCACCACAAAGATCCGTTCTAAAGCATGATCTAAGTAGGTCACTCTGCCTGGGCTATCCGGATCCTTAAGCTCATAGATCATGATATTTCCTATGTCTGTTGGCTGATTAGACTTATACCTCCAAAAGGCTTCATCAGTTTCTCGATTGAGGAGCAACTCTATGCTCTTGTTGTCTTGGGGGACCCATTCAGGCGTGATAATCCTAGTGAGAACTGATTTACCTCGAGGGGTTCTAGGTTCCGCACCCATGTTCCCTTGTTCCAGGTCACCTAAGTCTGCTTCTGAGATTACATTCCCGAAGTCATCTGTCCTATCAGGGTGACTAGTGACTACATATATAGTTCCTTCTTTGTCCAGGTATGCACCATTTTCAAACTTGACAGCTGGATGTTCTAGTCCTATAGATTGGTCAGGGTTTTTAATCTGGACCACGGATCTTCCTAGGCCGTCCTCATAGATGCTAGCACCTAGTCGGTTGGTCCTAAGATATTCCAGCTGTGTTTTGTAAGGGCCTTCTACCCTGTACAAATAAGGCACTCCTGAACTTCCCGTAGGTCTGTCCATGCCTTGAGACATTGCTGACTCACTGGTCTCAGAGCTAGGGTAGTATGAGTGGTGGCTCAACTGCTGGGCCCAAGACCTTGCAGTGTGATTGACACTAGCCTCTGAAGACCTAAGGCTTTGTCTCTCCCTGGCTAAGTGTCGTCCTGATCTAAGGTTCATATGCCTAACCGATTATCCCAATTTTTTCCCGAGTGCAACCTCGTTGCCAATCAATTGGTACCAGTCACTTGATTCTTTTTAGTTAATTATTGTGTTTATGGTCTTGTCTGATATCACGTCGTCGGAGTACTGGAGTGTTCTTCGTAATTTCAGGTTGATCGTTCCACGTTAGGTTCTTTTCCTTTAGGTTATCGACAGTACAGTAACTAAGTTTTTAGCTTGAACTTGAGCTCCTTAATAGTCTTCAACTTGATAACTGCCTATCGTTGCCCTGACTTACTCCTATCTCTACTCGTTCTTAGCTTGAGCTAGGAAATGACAGAGGGAGTTGAGAATAATCCGACCTTACTTGTTGATCCCTTGCTTTATGGTGCTCAAGAACCCGGTTCTCAAGCTCGCAAAGAAGCCTTGCTTTGTACGCTCTCAGTTGCTCTCAACGGACCTATAAAAGATCCACGGTTAGCTCAATGCTTATATTCAAAGGACAGAACCAACCACTTTCATTCATGTGACACAAACACACATTTGCCTTGTGACTTTTAGGAAAATAATTCTAAAGACCCCTGGCTTTGATCCTCCTGGGTATGGTCACCTTCAATTTACCCTCTCTGAAATTCAATGCATTATCTTTATAAAAAACAGTTGAGGGCGTGTAGTATATGCTACGAGCTTTCCAACAAGCCCAAGAGCTCAAAAATTGGATTTCGTATGAAAAAGTTAGGACAGTTCAGGGTTTAGGGAGTTAAATCATGGTTCAATACAAGCTAACAGTAGAGCAGGAATACTCGCATAGCTTGTGGCACGGCCGAACAATGCAATACTACACCTTAAAGCTTGCCCCACACTTAAACACAATTTAGACCAATCACTTTGCCTTAAAAATTTGACCTAATTTGCCCTTCTAGCGTGTTCGCAAAGTCTGTCGGTCGCGATTGACAGGTCAGTCGCGATCGACGTGTCGATCGCGATTGACAGGTCCGTCGTGGCTGTCAGTCGCGATTGACTGGTCAGTCGCGATTGACAGGTCGGTCGCGAGGGTCTGTCGATCGTGGTCAAACAGTCGTTGACCGTGTCGGTCGCGATTGACAGAGGCGTCGTGGTCTGTCCGTCGTGGTCAAACCGTCGTTGACTGTGTCGGTCGCGATTGATGAGTCGATCGCGATTGATGACTCGATCGCGATTGACACGTGTCACGCGTATGGTCAGTCGGTCGTGGTCAATCGGTCGTTGACTCTGTCGGTCGCGATTGACAGAGCCGTCGTGGGCTGTCGGTCGCGATTGACGTGTCGATCGCGATTGACAGATCTGTCCGTCGTGGTTTGTCGATCGCGATTGACAGAGCGATCGCGATTGACAGAAATCTGTGGAATTTCAAAAAACTAAACACATTTTTGGGAAGCCCTTGGCCTGTAGGTCATGGATATGCACTTTGTTTAGCAATTAGAGCAATTTTTCAGTCGGTCGCGATTGACAGAGCTCGGCGACACACAGACAGTTACACAGATTTCCGTACCTGCGCAGCGTGCTGGGGATGATGATGCGGCCTGTACCTGCAGAATACTCACAAAACATGCAAAAAACAGCACATGCAAATTCGCTCTCTCGCTCTCTCTCACAAGTGAAATGAGGGAAATGAGGTGGAGATGGGGATATAGTCAAAAAACTGAAATTTTCGCGATGATGGAGATGGACGTGGGAGATGGTGATGATGATGATGGTGATGAAGATGGTGAAGAAAGTAAAAGAAAATCGATGAGAGTGAAGAAAATACCTACAACTCCGACGCGTCAACTCTACGTCTTACCATCACACGCTCGTCCTCAAAGCTCGATCCCCGGTAACGGCGCCAAAATTTGGTGTAGCTCAATGATGAGTAGCACCTCCTTTAATGTCAATCCGGGAAGACGTGAGGATGGTATGAAGACCTCGAGCAAGTGGCGGCACAAGTGCGTGAGTGAGAAGCACACAAGCATGCACACACATACACACACACGCGCACACAAGGCAAGACAAAGAGTGAGAATCAATGGAGCTTTTTAGATTACTTTCAAAATGCTCTTACAAGTTCGTTTCAATTACAATCTAACCTCAAAAATGAGCTCTCTAGCTCCTTTTATAGTTTTTGACTAGCTTTTAGCCCTGTCCAGACCTAGTGTCCGGCCTAGTTAAAAATTAGGTTCCAGGGCTTATTTGGGGGTTCAAACGAGATCTAAAAATTATGAAAATTGGTACGCAACTACTTCTAAGGCTCCTCAAGCTCAAGGACTCCTTGGCTTGCACAAAATGGAGCTACAAAAATGTGAAATGAGATTTACAATGATTATTAGTGATAAAAATCACTGTTGTTGTAGGGATTTCTTCTAGTGATCTGCCATACGTATCTTCAAGCTCCCTACTTGCTCTTCTTCCCTGCATGTCCATCTCTCTGATTTGCATTAATGTCTTGAAAAAATATTGGCCTACTTGCCAGATCTTCTTTGACTGCCCTGTTTGCTTGTGCTGTCCCTTCGCTCTGACTCCCTTCTTTGACTTTCACGTCTTGTAGATCCTGATGTACCAAGGCTACTGCCAACAGTGGCCCTCGTAGGTGTCCTTGGTGTGATTCGTTAGAGCACTTTTTGAGAGATTGTGAACTATTGAAGGCTGCTAAGGAGCAACGACTAGTAATATACATAGACAAGAAAATCTGTGACTATCGATCTAAGCTACCTTTGCAAGGAAATTATGGTAAGGGAGGAATGAAAAAACACTATTAAAATATAACTATAACGGATGTAGGAACTAGAGGAGTGAAACTAGAAGCTCTTGATGAAAAACAAGTAGAATCAAGTAAACCCACAAAGGAAGTTGACTTTTCCATAGAAGCTTTAGTAAGAGCACGAGATGAGATTAGGAGAATAACGGCTTGGGAGTCACCGATAGAAGATCAATCTCTTATTTCTCACATATCCAATGTAGAAGAAAAACAAAAAAGAGATGAAGCTGAGCCTAGTGAAAGAAGAGTGACTCGAAAACAAACCTCAGAGGGAATAGAAACAATCATAGAGCAAGGAGAAACATCACAATCCAAAGATAAAAAACAAGAATCAGAACCCAATGAACAAAAACAAGAGGAGAAACAAAAAGGGGAAAAGACAAAGCAAAGAAAAACAGAACCAAAGCCTTTAGATAAACAAGAACAATCAAAACAAACTGAAGACCAAACACGAGAACATGAACAAAAACAAGACCCTGAGCAAAAACAAAAGAAACCAAAGAGAAAACCTAAAGCCATCTTGATTTCAAAAATTGAGAGAAAAATAGATCCTATGGAGATTTTAGATGACATTTTGCTTAAGAGTCAAGTGACTATGTCTTTAGAACAAGTTTTCTCTATTGCAAAGCCTGTTTTTAAAGATAACTTTATCGGCCTAATTAAAAGGAAGAGGTTTCCGCTTAATCTAGATACTCAGATGCAAGATTCTCTAGATCAAGATCAAGCTATGAATGAAGCCTTAAACTTTGATGAATCTGATGAAGAGGACTTTGATGATGATGAAGTAAATGTTAATAAAAATTTCTTAGGACCTATTCAACCTGACCATGAAAATCATGAAAACAATCCTGAAAGTCACTTTAAAAGCACATTTTGGTCTAGAGGTACATCAGAGATGCATGTTAAAATAGGAAATGATAAGAACACTATCACTGTAAATGCATTAGTAGATTCCGGCTCTGAAATCAATGTGATTTCAAGAGAAGTCTATGATAAGTTTCGATGGCCCATAGATAAAGATTGTGGATGGCGTATGAGAACTGCAGATAATGGTGTAGGTACCTTGTATGGAGCTTGTGCTAGTGTGCCCATATCCATAGGAGGAATCACATAAGAATTTCACTTTTTTATTCAAGATAATTGCTCCTATGAAGTTCTCTTAGGTCAACCCTTTATTTGTGAGAGTCGTATGGAAACTAAAGCCATGGATGATGGGTCTACCTATGCTAGATTCAAGTCTAAGGATGGAATGTAATCACTTCAAGTCATGAGAGTAGGAGTGAATCATCCTAGGAATCGATTGTCAATTAGAAAGAAACCTATTGTTACTCAGGGTCATGAGCATGCTTGTAGTGATTGTGCACCTCGATTCATGTTTGGAGCTACATATGATCAAAATTTCGGATAGAATCCATTGTTGAGCGGGACAACAGTGGATATTGGTTTGACATCTCGCAGCCAACCAACCTGTTCAATAGTTTGTCACTTTGTTTTCCACATTCTAGATTAGATTTTCTTCATAAGAGTCAATTGTCCAAGTTTTTTATCCAAAAAACCCAAAAAAATTATAAAAACAACAAAATCATGGAACATGATGAGAACATTGAGCATGTGATTGAAACATCTCATTGTTTCTCTACTCTTGAGGAGTTAGAGTTATGTCTTCAACAAAATTCTAATTCCCATATTATTCTTCTTTCTTCCCTTGATGAGTATGCTCTAATCCAAGAGTATGCTCTCAATGTTGACAAGTGCTCAAAATTTAACCAAACACATGATGCCTTAGTTGAAACAAAGTACAAAACTGTAGACAAAAAAATCAAACCCATAGCTCAACCATTACCTCAAGGAAGTAATGAAAAAATTATTGATGTGAAAAATGATCCAATTCTTCAGGATAAGAAAAACATAGGACATACATTCACGGATGAGACAATCAAACAGATGAAAATTGGTAGAGATGATGACTTTCTTTTGCCAGCAGAGAGAGATAAATTTGAGAGAGTTATACGTAGCCATGGAAAAGCCTTTACTATGTATCCTCATGAGATTGGTTGTGTAGATCCTAAGCTAGTTTCACCCATGATAATCTTTACTATTCCACATATTCCATGGAATCTTCGCCCTATACCAGTTCCAAAGGCTCACTTACCTGAGCTAATGAAACTACTTAAGGAGAAGATAAACATGAGAATTTTAGAGCCATCTTTTGCACCTTACTCAAACAGATGGTTCACTGTGCCTAAAAAGAATGGGAAACTACGTTTTATTCAAGATCTTCAACCTGTCAATAAAGTCACCATAAGGAATGTAGGAACATGACCCATTGTAGATGAGTTTGCTGAATCATTTTCAGGACATTCTATCTATTCAATGGGTGATTTATATTCGGGATATGACCAATTCCAATTAGCAATTGATAGTCGTGACATAACCACAATGAAAACTCCTTTAGGCTTAGTGCGAATGTGTACTTTACCTCAAGGAGCGACTAATTCTGTGGCTCATATGATGAGTGCTATGAATATGGTCTTACATGACTTTATCCCTCATATAACTATGCCATTCATTGATGATATTCCAATTAAAGGGAGTGAGGAACGTGTAAAGGACATTACTTTAGATTCATCGGGATGTCGTAAATTTGTTCTTGACCATATCTCTGATTGTGAAAGAATATTTCAACGATTTGAAGAGGTAGGTCTCACATTTTCCATAGAGAAATCTATTTTTGGTGTCAACGAGGTACTTATTGTTGGACATTTATGTGGCCATTATGGTCGAAAGCCATACCCACAAAAAGTTGATGCCATTAGCAAGATTTCTGAAACATGTAACACCGTAAGTGAGGTACGTAGATTTCTTGGTGCTTGCATCTTTTATGTTATTTGGATCCCACACTTTGCTCATGTTGCTGATTGTCTTTATGACTTGCTGAGGAAGAAACGAAAATTTATTTGGACTGACAAACACACTCAAGCTATGCGTAAATTGAAGAAATTATTGCTTGAAGCTCCCATCCTTAAGCGTGTAGACTATTCTGCTAACAAACCTATTATATTGACTGTTGATACTAGTCCTATTGGTATAGGTTGGGTCATAAGTCAAGATGATAGTGAAGGGAATAGATATGCAATTAGGTTTCGTGCCAAAATTCTACATGAAACACAACGAAAATATCCACAGATCAAACGAGAACTATGGGGTATGGTAACAGCTTTGAAAACAGAAAAAGAATATTTCATTGGTGCAAATGTCAAAGTTGAGACTGATTGTTTGCCTCTCATTGGAATGATAGCCAATTGTTCATCTCCTGATATAGCCATGCTTAGATGGATCTCATATATTAAGTTCATAAATCCTGAGTTAGTTCATATTTCAGGTAAGTCAAACTCAGTTGCTGATATGTTATCAAGAGCTAGATTTGATGATGATCTTGAAAGTGATATAATAAAGAATGTGAATTTAGTTGACTATGTTCCACATATATATGAGTATGAGAAATTTCATGAGTCTGAGTACGAAGATGAATGGAGAGACATAGGAAAGTATCTGAGTACACTACAACCATTACCTAACTGGACTACGAATAGATTCCGTAACATTAGGAAACGAGCTTATAACTTTTTCCTATGTAATGGTTATCTTTGGAGACATGCTAAGGGTAAGGTTAAGAATCCACAACGAGTCCTGGGAAAACGAGGTCTTCAATTGCAAGTAATGAAGGAAATGCATGAGACATTATGGGCCGGTCATAAAGGATTTTTTGGAACATATGAAAAAATTAGAAGTACCTATTATTGGCCTAGGATGTATGTTGACATTAGTAGCTATGTTTCTACATGTTCTACTTGTCAACTTCATTCATCAGTCAAACATAGAGATCCGTTGCATCCTACTTATCCACCTTGTATTCACTACAAGTGGATAGTAGATCTTGTAACTATGCCTAAAGGTATCGACAAAATGCGTTACATTGTACTTGCAAGAGAAGACTTAACTAATCATGTAGAGGGACGTGCACTACGATCTAAGAACACTTACAATGTTTGCAAATTTTTGCTTGAAGATGTCATAAGTCGCTTTGGGTACATAGAGAAAGTAGTTGCCGATCGTGGAGAGTTAAATGCGAGAGAAGCTAAAGAGTTCTTTGAGCGTCACGGTATTCGTTTGTCTCTCACTATTGCATATAACCCAGAGGCCAATGGTAAAATAGAGAGAGGGCATCCACCTATTGTGAAAGCCATATCTAAAGCATGTAATGGTGACATCAAACAATGGCCTAAATTCTTACCTTTTGCACTTTGGGCAGATAGAATGACATGCACACGTACTACTGGATATATCCTGAACTCATGTACTGTCAAAAACCATTGTTTCCAATTCAGTCTCATATTTCTGCATGGTCAAATTTGCCTTGGTCTGAAAACATGTCTACTGATGATTTTTCGAGTTTGCGTATTAAACAGTTAGAACAAGGTAAATTAAGACTTGATGATGCTGTTGAAAAATTAAGAGAATCTAGAATGAAGAACAAGCATTATTTTGATAAAACTCATCGATTGCGTCCTAAGCCAATTGAAGTAGGAGATTGGGTGCTCATTTATGATAGTACATTTGACTCTCAATATGATGTACGCAAAAAGCTCACTCAACGGTGGTTTGGGCCATACATAGTATCAAAAGTCAACAACAATGGTACATATGCTCTTTGTGAATTAAATGGTGTTGCACTAAAAACTTTGATTGCAGGTAAAAGGATAAAGTTATTCAAGAAGCGTGATAATGACGAGTACATTTTGGATGAGGACATTGAAGAAGATGACAACAATGAGACCGATTCATAAACAGGAGTATCCATGTTATAAAAATAAAAAAATATATATATCATTAATTTTCAAGTTCATGTTGCTTTGTTTTTTTTCAAGTTCATTCTATTTTTTTTCCATGCTTGTTTCATGCATGTTTTTTTCAGTCTTTGCATTGCATTGCATATCCACATCACTTGAGTCAAAAAAGGCAAATGATGATTTCTCTACTTGTGTAAAATTGTATCTTAAGTAGTAACTTATCTACTAAGAAATTGATTATAATCTAGGATTGTGGAAAGATAGGGCATGTAGATTTGGAGGTTTATTTTGGTGACATGACTTTCATATATAAACATGCATATGTATCCTGTATCGAAAGCATAATTACTGAAATCCTAGCTCCTGTTATTGCATCTTTCTACATCCTTAGTCCATCTCACAACACTTGTATCGGAGTTTAAACGACTGTTCTCCGTCATCAAAAATGGTTGTACCTTGTATCGGGGTTTAATTTTTCCTCGTCATCAAAAAAAAAAAAAGAAGCTACTACATATTACCAGGAAGTTTACACTTTCTTCCACCCCAAAAAAGTGATCGTAACCATAAAGTTTGCCGAATCATCATCATCAAAAAAAAAAAAAAAAACGAGCAAGCCAAAGGAGGATAAAGAGGCATAGTAGAATAAATCACGGGCTATATAGGCAGATATATGCATTAGTGGAGTTTAGTTAGATTTCCTTGCATGTTATTAGAGAACGAGCATATTCATATTTATGTATGAAAGGAGTTGATCTAAAATAAGCTAAAGATGAAAGATGTCTCTTGAAAATCCTAAATCTTTGTTTATAATCGTATTTAAGGTAGATTGCTTTATGAAAAAGGTACAAATTTTTCTTCAAGATGAGAAAAACTAATGCTTAAAACGACTCAATACATCCACTTCCACTTCATATTGATGCTTGATGCTTGTTTTTTTTCTTTCTTGTTGCCAATGTTGCTTGTTCATTTGCATACATGTTGCCTATTTGTTCATGCATATTCATGTTGCCTGTTTCAATTCTTTCTTTCATGCAAATTTTGCTTCATGTCAGTTACCTAATTATTCATGCATATAATCAATTTTCCTTCCATCTTTCTTATGTTGCCTATAAAAGAATTTGATGCCTGGAACATTTTGTTTTTCACAGATGCTAGAGTGGCGCTTCCGGAGGAATCACAGGTTTAGTGGGGGCGAATGTCGTCGAGATTTTCTCTCCTCTCTTACTTGTGAAGGCCTACAAAAAACATATTTGGTGAAGGTAGCCGGAATTCCCCGAGAAGTCCAGGATGCATCAAGGATGTCAAAGGAAGCTCACATACAAAGTTTTAAAGAAATCAAGAAAGTCTATGGTAGCGGTCAAAGCTGGTCAAAGTTGGGAAATTAGGGCAAAAATTTCATTGTCACCAAATTAGATGAAAATTCATATACTTGTAAAGATTGTCAAAGGCAGTCTATAGCTTGAATTTCAGCAGAAAATGGATTTTGTAGCACATTGATATGCTATGTTCATTTTATAAAAATGTAATTTTTCTAGTTTGACCCTACAAATTCTTGTATAGAAATTTATGTTAGCCATATGGTTTGGCATGTATAAAGATGATATGTGGCTACATATTTGTACAAATTTTCAAGGCTATCAGAGCTTCCTAGACACCTTAATGCTACCTTGCAAGCTTCCAAATGTAGTCAAACTTGTACAAGGGAGATTCAGATGGGAGTTTTTTCTGCATATTCTTGAAGGAGATCTTTGGAAACATAGTCCTACAAAGTTTCATCTTCATCAAAGCCTATTTGGAGGGTCAAAGAGTACAAAGTCCAGTTTTCAGGATCACCGCAGTTTTCTAGTTTAAGCAAATTGAAGGGTTGAAGGGCCACCACATGGCAAAAGCTGATTGAGCCATGTTGTACGATCAAGATGAGCTCATATTCAAGGGTGGAGATGCACTTATGCTTAAAGCAAGGAGGATCCACGAGTTTTTCCATAAAAGAAGACTTTTTTTACAATCAAAGATCAATAATGCAGTGTTTCTCCAAAAATAGTGGCTTATCTGATCCGAATTGATGTCAGCACTGATCCGACGGTCCAGATCATCCCCAGATCCAATGGTGGAGAATGAGGGCGCCTAAATTTCACTCCTTTACACTAGATTTGATAGAAAGAACAATTCCAAGCCATTGATTTGATTAATCAAATGGTTGTAATCGAAAGTAGTGATCCTAGAGTTGAGAGTTGATTTCTCTAGATCCAATGGCCCAAATTCATTCAAAAAACTATATAAGCCCCCCTCCAAACTCCTAGAGCATCATTGTTAGGCATCCATAGGGCTCATGCTAGCTTACGGTTTCCTTGAGACGATCACCCTCGGTTGAGCGAGTGAGGATCCAAGGTGAGCTAGTATGAGTATAGTACCTAGTTTCAAATTTAAGTTAGAACTCCAATCTAGGATAGGCTCTTGAAACCAGCATCTCTATCTCGACTCACCCTCGGTGGAGCGTGTGAGTGAGTTAGAGCTGATTTTAATGAGTCTTAGACTTCTTTAGTTAGACGTTACGAGCCTAGACATACATAGGGTCACTGGAGTGGAACTCACCTTCTTACGTGTGACATTCGGTTGAACTGTCATGGTTTGAGGGTCGGAACCACCTTTGATCAGTAGACTGCCTAGCTTGACGTACCACGACGATCTTATACATGTATCTTAATTCCAATCCTTTTAATTCATGTCACTTGTCACTTGTCTCTTGTCTCCTCTCTCAGTCTCTTAAGTATTTTTACATGTCTTCTATTTCTTCTATGTGTGAGAAGGCTCCGCAGTATTGCGTTGAACCAGTGAGGATGTTTCTTTGAGCTTGTGAGTAACCTCTATCATCATAATTCACTTGCATGCATATAATCCATTCATACCCATACATATTGATTAGTTTCTAAAAGTGTATAAGAAGCTCCAATATTGGACCATTCTTCCTTTCGAAACTAGTTTGTGTGTAAGGATTCCATCTATTCATGTCATGCATACATATCATCCAAAGAAGACTATGCATATGAATTAGAATTAGGAAGTGTTTAAGAAGCTCCTTCAATGGACCATTCTTCCTTCCAAATTTGATTCGTGTGTATGGTTCTCTTTCATTCTTATCATTCATGTTCATAAACCTAACTTGCACTCCTACTTTCCCATTCCCATAATCATTTCAACATCTCTCTCTTCTCCATACTCAACATTAATTTCACTTTCATGTCCTTAAACCATCCAACATTCATTAGCTTCATACACCCTGTGTGTGCCACGACCGGACCCGATCCACCCGGATTGCAATCACCTCCACACCGCATCCGCCCCTATTAATAATGTATTTAATAATATGTATCAGTGTATGTCGTAACTGCAACAGCACTACCAACATCTTGATAACCAACATACACGACTCTTTCGAAGCCATGAGGAACTTCAACTCCGATTCATTGATCTCGAAAGGGAAAAGCGGCTACTACAACAACAACATGCCACTTTACAGGAACAACATGAACAATTAGTAGCCAATCCACCCCAGTTAGATGCTGAGGAAAGACAACATATGGATGAATTGCTACACTCCCAGATAACGGAGAATCTCAAACTTAGACGCAACCTGGCCCTCCTACGAAAACACATGTCTACAGCTCTCGAAGAGAATAAACGGCTGCAGAAATAGAATGAAGAGAACTTGGAAGCAGCCATGGAGGGATCCCCGCAGGAAATCGACCCATAAAAATTCAAGGCCATTCCCTTAGAGAATATGAAAACGGTGTTAGAAACCCATGCCGACCTCCTGGAGGCCCATGCAGCGCTAGAACGAGAAAGGGATGATCTACTTGAGCAACTGGCAACTCAGCAGGAGTCACCAAGCAAAGCCACAGCCACAGACGACACATCCAAAGAAGTCACAAAACTCAGAGCAGAACTCGAAGAATTACGCAGCAAAGTCATGCAATACGAACGTAAGCCCTCTCCCCTTGTCGAGCCCGAGCCTGAAGATCTAGTGCCAATCGAGATAGAGGAAACTTTCGAAGACCCGTATGTTCCCATGCCTGCACCAGGGGGCAAGCAAACAGACGAGGGCATGGACACCATTGAAATAGAGGCTCCTGAATGGATGCAGAGGTTAGAGAAAGTGGCCACAACCCATGATGATAGAGTGGCAGTTCAGATAGCATCTATGTCACGCTTCGAAGAAGTAGTCATAAAATCATATTACTTTAGGAATCTCTCCCATCATAGGTGGATCGGCACATCCAACGATTTGTATGTTCCTTTCTGTGTCCTAATGGCGGATTACAATGCGGAAATCAAGAGCCACACATCAAAAGAACCAACCTCGGCTACACAGTTTGCACCGGAAGACATCCCAGCGAGTGCCAAGCAGGGCAATATTCATCAACCGATGTGGAGGATTCTTCTACTGGAAACCTACCCAGAAATGGTCAGAACATGGAATAACATGCCTTTGTACATCAAATACAACCCATGCTACTGCCCTGTGTTTCGAAGAAGGTCATGGCCGGAATACACAAAAACGGTGCTGACAAACAAAGGATGTGAGAAATGGCTCAATTATGTTTACTTAGCACCACCCAAAGGCCAACCTACCATAGGATACATGATCTCGACGATTCGGCATTGGGGGGTCAGGTTTAAAAATGTGCCTGACGTCATGGCCCAAATGTGCTTGAAAATTTTTGAGCTCATGTTGGTCACATTCAGGACTTTCAAAAATGTCAAGGAACCTCATCTGTCAGCCCTTGGATTTAATGAAGGAAATCAGGACCTCGTCTACGACATGAGTGCAACACCATCTATTAATGTTGTATATGCATGGCACGCGCGCATCAAGTATCTACCAGCCTGCTTCAAACAGACGTTTGAAGAAATGTTCGTCACAGGATTCTGGGAATATCACTCAGAGATATTCATTCCCAGACCATCACATTTATTGTAGTTGTTTGCAGTGGAACAAGCTCTCCATTCAGAAAAGTTACGTATACCACATCTAGAGGTTCCCGGGCCGGTAGATTGGGATGCTCTACTCACGGACTTGGCCAAAGGGTTGCGCATTGCAGAACACCACTTAGCACAAGACATCGTCGAGTACTACATCCAACGAACCACCCAACAAGGGTCTGTCAGGGACGACAGACACGAGAGAGGGGGGGTGTTGGAACTGAAGGACTCACTAGGCAAGGAAGCTTAAGAAGGGAGTGAGAGAGAAGAGAAAGTACAAGCAGACAGAGTAGTCAACGACGACCTGGCAAGTAGGCCAATATTTTTTCAAGACACTAACGCATATAAGAGAGGTGGACACACAAGGAGAAGGAGTAAGTAGGGAGCTCCAGGAAATGTATGTCAAAATGTTAGAAGAAATCCCTACAACAATAGTGATTTTCATCACTAAAAACCATTGTAAATACCATTCCATATTTTTGTAGCTCCATGTTGTGCAAGCCAAGGAGTCCTTGAGCTTGAGGAGCTTTAGAAGTACCTACCTGTCAGTTTTCACATTTTTTAGACTTCGTTTGAACCTCCAAATAGGGTAGAGAACCTAATTTTTAACTAGGCCGGACACTAGGTCTGGACAAGGCCAAAACCTAGTCAGAAACTATAAAAAGAGCTAGAGAGCTCATTTTTGGGGGTAGATTGTAATTGAAATGAACTTGTAAGAGCTTTTTGAAAGTAATCTAAGAACTCCATTGCTTCTCACTCTTTGTCTTGCCGTGTGTGCGCGTGTGTGTGTATGTGTGTGCATGCTTGTGTGCTTCTCACTCACGCACTTGTGCCTCCACTTGCTCGAGGTCTTCATACCATCCTCACGTCTTCCCGGATTGACATTAAAGGAGGTGCTACTCATCACTGAGCTACAATTGCTCTGATGCCCAAGAAGCCGTGCTTCCCAAGCTTTATGCCCTTCACTGCCTTGCCTTGGATGCCCTTGATTGCCTTTGCTAGACCTGGAAAAATCCAATATTAGACCAATATCCCAATTGGATGATCAAGCACTTGCGTATATACACTTTTAAAAGTCCTTTCCCTTTTGCCCAAAATTTTCTTCCAAAGCCCCCTTTCTTTCCTAGTCCCATAGATGGTCAACCTCAAAAATATCCTCTCATAAAATCAACGTATTCTTTATGAAAAAAACAGTTGAGGTCACGTAGTACTCGTCAAGAGCTTTCTAACGAGCTATAAAGCTCAAACAACGGACTTCGGATGAGGAAGATATGACCGTTTAGGCTCTCGGGGGGTAAAAACTGACAAACAGGTTCTTCTCCAAATATGAGCTAAGGCGTCTCCTATGAGTGCAATGATCCAAAAATTTTCAAAAAATAGCCCCAAAATTGGTCAAAAAATCAAACCCTAAAATTTGCGTTTGGGTGAGCAATCGTGATGGTCTGGGATGATCGCGATGGTCTGGGACCGTCGCGATGGTCCAGGCGAACCGTCGCGATGGCGTGTGCGCGAACCGTCGCGATGGTCTGAAGTGCACGGTCGCGATGGTCTAAATGTGAGCAATCGCGATGGTCGGGGTGAGGCGTCGCGATGGTCCGATTTAGTGAGCAATCGCGATGGCGTCAGTCAACGGTCAACGTGAACCGTCGCGATGGTCGGAAGTGAACCGTCGTGATGGTCACAGATGCGATGGCATGAGCCAATCGTGATGGTCCAAATTTTGAGCTGTCGCGATGGTGTAAGGGTCTCGTCGCGATGGCGTGGCTAGTGAGCAATCGCGATGGTCTAATTTGACACGTGGCACTATCGAGGCGATGGCATGCGCCAATCGCGATGGCGTGGGGTCGACGGGATCGTCGTGATGGTCCAAGTGAGCCGTTGCGATGGCTCAAGTGAGCCGTCGCGATGGTGTGAGACCGTCGCGATGGTCCGGCCGAGCCGTCGCGATGGCGCGAGCCAATCGCGATGGTGTGACACAATCACGATGGTTTGAGCCAATCGCGATGGTCCACCAAAGTGTGAATTTTCAAGATGCGTCTGTGGATTCCTATGTGCGCAAGTGTGCTCTACACGCTGGTGTGGTTGCCTACCTCAAATTCCGAACTTTGCAGACCATCGCGATGGTCTGACACAGTCGGCAATTTCTGACAGAGAGTACATTTCTTACCTTTCTGCAGCTTTCCTAATGCTCTGGAGCTCTGTACCTGCAAGAAAACTCAAAAACACACAAGTACACACGAGCACAAAAGCTCTCTCTCTCTCTCTCTCTTGCACATGCACAAATAAGGGGAAATGAGGAGAATGGGTGGATATGGTGATTTTTCTGATTTTTTTGGAGATGAAGATGATGATGCGATGATGAAGATGGAGTGTGGGGGAGGTGAAAAACACAAAAAACTAACTAAAAACAACAACAAAAACTGAAATTTTTACCTTCCAACGCCACTTCTTGCTATAATCTTACCATCACACATTCGTCCTAGACTCGATCCCCGGCAACCGCGCCAAATTTGGTGTTGCTCTAGCACAATGGTGAGAACCACGTTAAGAAGCTCCACCTCCTTAATGTCAATCCACGAAAGAGATAGGAGTGATATGAAGATCGTGAATGTGAGATGAAGTGAGAGTGAAGGTGAGAAGCATAGAGATGCACACACACATACACACACACTACGAAGAGACAAGCAAGACACAATGGAAAGTGAGAAATCAACTCTATTGCTCAAGAACACTCTTACAACTCAAAGTAGCTCTAAGCTCTTCTCTACTCAACAAGCTAACACTAAGTAACCTCAAAAATGAGCTCTCTAGCTCTTTTTATAGATTCTAGACTAGTTTTGACCGGTTTCACATCTAGTGACCGGCATAGTAAAAAAATAGGTCCTATGCGCTATTTGAGAGGGTAAACGGTGTCTAAAAAAAACCAAAGTTGATACGCTCATTCTACCTAAGCTCCTCAAGCTCGAGGACTCCTCGGCTCGCACAAAATGGAGCTATGGATTACAAAAAGGGTTTTTCTATGTTACATATGTTACAATAGTGATGAAAATCACTGTTGGAGGTTTTGAAGAATATTTATAAAACATAAATCTTTGAAAAATTGATTCGGCTGGCTCCCTTCTCTGTCTTTACATGCTTCCACATCTTCTATGCCTCTGGCTGCTGCCAACACCCATCTTCAACATTATCCTGCAATTTACTTTTATAATCAACATCATCAATATCTTCTTCATACACACTTACTTTTGTCTTTCCTTTCCTTTGTATTTATTTAACATCTGCATACTCATTTATTGACCCTGTATACCATGTACTTTGCTCATCAAATGTAACATCTTTGGTAACAAGAAATTTCTTTGTGGATGGACTCCACAATCTGTAACCCATCTGTCTATCATCATACCCAATAAACACATACTTCTTTGCTTTGGGTTCTAGCTTATGTCTCAATTGTGAAGGAACATAAGCATATGCTAAACATCCAAATACCTTACAATGATCAAGAGTAGGTTTCTTACCCCACCATGCTTCATAAGGAGTTCTTCCCTCCAATGTTTTACAAGGTAACGTATTCACAAGGTATGTTGCAGTGTTGATAGCTTCTGCCCATAAGTAATTTGGGCAATTTTTTTCTTTCATCCTTGCTCTTGAAAATTCTACAAGAGTTCTATTTCTTCTTTCTGCAACTCCATTTTGTTGAGGAGAGTACCTGCAAGTTACTTCTCTTTTTATACCTGCATTCCACAAATGATCATCAAACTCTTTAGAAAAATACTCTCCCCCTCCATCTGATCTCAACCTCTTGAGCTTTTGTCCTGTAATCCTTTCTGCATAAGCATGATAATGCTTGAATGTCTTGAACACTTCTGATTTGTCCTTGATTACATATAAAGTAATCCATTTGGTTGCATCATCAACAAACAACACATAATATCTAGATCCATTTATGTTATAGTCCCTTGAAGGACCCCACACATCTGTGTGAATCAATTCAAGCATATTTGAATACTTATATCCTGATTTATTGTATGAACTTTTGTGTGCTTTACCTAATTGACAAGCTTCACACTTGTACACCATGTGTTGCCCTTCAACTTTTGGCAAACCAAGCACCACATCATTCCTTGACATTTCCTTTATGTCTCTCTCATTGAAATGACCTAGCCTTTTATGCCATAGGTCTATCTCAGACATCTTTTGACTTCCATAAGTAAATAAAGCATGTCCCACATTGCCTTGAACTTTGAGAGTAAACAATCTTCCTTCCTTTTTACATGTAATGATATTTCTATATCCCTTATTTAGATCTTGCACATAAACACCATCATTTGTGAATCTGACTTCATATCCCTTCTCCACAATTTGCCCTACACTTATCAAGTTTTAAGGAATAGTAGGAACATAAAGTACCTTGCTCAAGAGTGTACTTCCATTCTTTGTCTTCACTGATCCAATGCTTTCCACCTTATGCTTGGTGTTATCTCCTGTTTGAACTGTATGTCCATTCACCTTTGCTTCCATATCAGTCATCAATGATATATTGCCACTCAGATGATTGCTACATCCTGAGTCAATATAAAACACCCTTTGATCTTCTCCTACTGCTTCATGAGTTGCATTCAAGATGAGAGTCATGTCATCCTTCTGATCTGATGCATAATTATAATAATTGTTGTTGTAGGACTGATATTGAAAACTTCTTCCACCTCCTCTAGCATATGATGTCCTACCACCTCTTCCTCTGAAATTGCCTCTTTGGTTTCTGCCTCCTCTACCTCTTTGATTGAAGCTTTGGTTATTACTTCCACCATTTTGATTATTATACCAACAATCATTTGCCAAATGATTGGTTCTGCCACAAATCCAACAAGCTTTAGTATTATCTTTGTTCTTACCTCCTCTTCCTTTACCTCTGAAGTTCATCTTTCCTTTTGTAAAGTTAGCTTGACTTGAAGTTCCTTCATCATCAGTTAACTGCTTCCCCTTGCCATTCTTTTTCTTGTCCTTGGAGTACATAGCTTGACTTGCACTCCTATCATTATCTCCCTTAATGTCTTGCTCAAAAGTTAGCATGTGTCCTAGCAGTTGATTAAGATTAGGAGTAAAATGATCTAATGACAATTCTATGGACAATATGAAAGGCTTCCACTTCTCATCTCCTCTCAGACCTATAAGTATTTGCCTTACCAACTTATCTTCTTCAATGTCTTCATCTACTACTCCCAAGCTATTTGCAATATCCTTCATCCTTGCCACATAATCATAAATTGATTGTGAGCTGTTCTTCTTAAAGGTTGTAAACTCTGCCCATAATCAGGACTTCTTTGACTTGGTTGTGTTTTGGAAATGCTCTTCCAAAGCATTCCACACATCTGTTGCACTTTCTAATCCTCTAATATGAGGTAGAAGATAATCATTTACAGCCATGTAAATGATGCTCCTGGCTTGAGCATCCTTTCTCATCCAATTCTTCAAACCTACAATTTACTCCCTAGTTGGAACACGAGGATCTTCAAACTCAGGCTTTTCTTCTTCTTCTGTAATGAATGCCATCAAATCTTTGCTCATGAGTTGTGCTTCCATCCTCATGGACCAAGCTGGATAGTTCTCCCTATCTAGCTTATCAATCGGCAAGCTTTCTCCCATCTTTGATCCTTCTTGATTCTTTGAACTCGTACTTTGTACTTCTGCAGGTTGTCTTCAAGAATTTGGTTTTGTCCACCTTCAATTAGAAGGAACTTCAATATCTTCCACAGTTGGAACTTCCAATGCCTTTACTTCACTTGTATTACACCTTAAGCTCTGATAACACTATTGGAGACCTCTTAATCTCCAAAGGTTTGATCTATACTGATTTAAGAACACTTCTATATCAGTTATGGATCAAACTTTACACAAATATTGTTTTCATTTATCAAAACTTTCATTAACACTTCTCTGAGTAAAGAAATTTCTTCTTCAGAAAGTCTACTTCAGAAATTGACTTCATAACCTGCGCATATCTTCAGATTTCTCCAAACCAATGATGCACATATCTTCATACTACCTTTGCACAATCATATCAATCATTAGCCCTTCAAAAGAATCATTAAAACTTTGATTTGATCCTTAAGATCAACAATATGTCAGAAGCTGTCTTCTTGAACAAGCGAATTTGACATAGGTAACTTCTAAGATTGATTTCTCACAACACAGATCTTGTTTTGCTAAATGCTTTTAGCCATAGCTTCCTTGCCTTCTAACTTAGATTCTGAATGCTCATTTGTAAAAAATTTTACACTGTGCACTGAGATCTAAGCAAAACATTGACACGAAAAAGTGCGCGACTCTGAGAAGTTTTTCTGTAGACTTTACATACAAATGTTCCTATTGATCATACTCACAACATGAAAGGAATTAGATCATGAAACTTTGAACATAGCTTTATTAGCTTCTAGGTTAGATGTATACAAAAGGATTTGTGATCCACGTGATCAGATTGAGAGAAATCTACGAAATACTCGTCGCTATTTTCTGAAGATGACTCTCTTCACATCTATCTCTATGAAACTTGTCCTCTAATGCCTCACACTCTTATTTCTTTACATCATTGACTTATATACATATGGTTCTAGACTTATCCCATGTCTATTACATTACTCCTTATCATCCTAAGGATTATCTATACTCAATTTACAAGAATTTCCAACTGTAATATACATATGTATACAAGCTTCACTTCTGAGATCTCTTCACTATGGCTAGACTTCACAACTCTCAAGAAAGCTACCAGACAAAATTTGACTAATTTTGTCACAAAGCTCAAGGATATAGCAGATTAGTTGGGAAGCATTGGAGAGGTAATAGAGGAAGAGCGAATTGTAAGGCAGGTGATCAATGTCTTGAAGGCAGATGACAAGTGGGAAGCATTCACCACAGCTATGGATCTATACATGAATATGCATGTACCAGATTTCAATACACTCATAGGACAACTACTTGCTCAAGAGGCCAAGCTTATCAAGAATGGAGAAAGCTCCAAAGGTAATCAATCTTCTGCCTTGTATAGTGATAAAGGAAAGTCCAAAGAAAACAAAGGAAGAGGAAAGAAAGTGGATGATGAAGCAGGTACACATCAAGCTAACTATGCAGGTTGAGGAAGACATGGTAGAGGTAGAGGCAGAGGAGGAAGGCAAGGAAGGGGGAGATCACAAGACTCTAATTCATGCTCTATTTGTGGATTAACTAATCATACAATTGAAAATTGCTTTAGGAATTCAAGGAATCAAAGAGGCAGAGGATACAATAGAGGAGGTTATGGTTACTCTAGAGGAAGGAATAACAACTTCAATGGCTACCACAACAACTACAACCATTCAAACTATCAAGGAGGAAATAGGGGAAGAAGAGACTTCAATAACTACATAGAAGACTCAAATCAAGAGGACTCATTGCTAATCATGAATATGACCATGCCACAAGGTAAATATGATGAGCATGTTTTCTACATAGATTCAGGTTGCTCCAATCATGTGGCAGGAAATGTGGCACTTCTATCATATTTAAAAGATCCAAGGAACAAGCATGAAGTGCAAACAGGTAATGATACAAGGCATTTGGTGGAAAAGATAGGAAATGTGAAAGCACTTGATGGAAATATCAACATACTTAGCAAGGTACTCTATGTCCCTACCATCAGAAAGAATTTGATAAGTGTAGGACAAAACAAATTGTGGAAAAAGGCCTACAAGTTAGGTTCACAAAAGTAGGAGCATTTGTTGAAGATCCAAGTCAAGGATTCAGGAGAATTGAAAAGGCTGAAAAGACATGTAGATTGTTCATATTTGAATTACAAGACACTAGGAACATTGCTCTCTTTAATTATGGTAGTCAGACACTCATAGAATTGGAAGTATGGCACAAAAGGTTAGCACATATTGGTGAAAGATCATTAAAACGAATCTACAGGGACCAAAGTGTACTTGGACTCCCTAATTTGTCAAAACAACACATGATTTATAAGTGTAGTGCATGTCAATCTGGAAAGTCTCACAGGTTACCATTCATGAAGAAAGGATATACGCACGGAGATCTTTTGGATTTGGTTCATACAGATGTATGGGAACCTAGCAAGGATGCTTTAATATGTGGATCAAGGTATTATGTCTCCTTCATTGATGATTGCAGTAGATGGACTATATTATATTTTATGAAACACAAACATGAAGTCTTTTTATGCTTCAAAAGATATTTGGCTCTTGTGGAGAATCAAACAAGTAAGACCTTAAAAAAACTAAGGTCAGATGGATGGGGAGAGTACTTCTCCCATGAATTTGACTCCTTTCTTCAAGAACGAGGAATCAAAAGAGAGATCACTACAAGGTACACTCCTGAGCAAAATGGAGTGGGAGAAAGAAGGAATAGGACAATTGTTGAAGCTGCAAGGTCTATGCTAAATGAGAAGCACTTACCTAATTACTTATAGGCTGAGGCTCTATTCATAGCCACTTATTTGATTAACAGGTTACCTTCAAAATCACTTGAGGACATGACACCATATGAGGCTTGGAACGGAAGAAGACGAAGCCTAGATCATTGTAAGACTTTTGGATGTATTGCTTATGCTCATGTTCCTTCACAGGTCACAGATTATACTACCCAACAACCAAAGGATTCTTGGTGAGTAGAGATGTAGTATTTGATGAGAATAGTTCTTTATATGAAGATTCATGTAGAAAGGTCAACTTACCTTATGATCTTGAAGAAGATTTTCCAAAACTTGTTAAGGATAATCCTCCTAAAATTGAAGATATGTCAGATTTGGGTCATTTGCATCATTATTTGGGCATTCAATTTATGTAAGTTGATGGTGGAATAACTTTGTGTCAAAAAAAATATATTGACACATTATTTGAGTGCTTTGGACTCAAAGGCTGCAAACCTATTGCCACTCTTATGGAGATGGGTTTACAATTTAGCCTTCATGATGCTAGAGATGTATTTGATGTTGTTCTCTACCAATAGTTTGTTGGATGCTTGATTTAGTTATGCATTACTCGACCAGATATTTAGTTTGTTGTCTCACAGATGAATAGGTTTATGCATTGCCCAAGTGTCAACCATTGGCAGGCCATTAAGCGCATCTTTTGCTACTTGAGTGGTACCCATTGTTTTATCCCAAGGGGGATCAGTACTGCCATATTTACATGCTTTTTTTAACTCTAACTAGGTTGGTTGCTATGACACTCGTGTTTCTACTAGTGGTTCTTGCTTCATGCTTGGTAGCTCATGCATATCTTGGTTGAGCAAGAAGTAGCCTATTGTGGCCATTTCTAGTTGTGAGGCTAAGTATAGGGTAGCTTTCACAATGACTATTAAGTGTGTGTGGCTCAAATGCGTTATGTCTAATTTGGGTGTTGGCCAATCTTCTACCACCATCATCTTCATTCACAATGAGGGCACATTGGTAGTTGTGAGGAACCTTGTGTTCCATGCTTGCACTAAGCACATTGAAGTGCACTATCATCATGTCAGGGAGAGGTTCTCTAGTGGAGAGATCAGTTTGGCATATGTGCCCACACAAGAGAATATTGCAAACCTTTTCACAAAGGTTCTAACTAGGGAGAAGTTTGAAGCTTTTTGCAAAGCTTTGCACTTACGTCCATTTGTGGATTGATTCCACATATCTTGGCTCTTCCTTATACATGAGTGCCAGCTCCTTGTTCACCATATCACTCCCAAGGGGCTTTGTTGATATATTTAGGTAGTGATGTGTGTGAACACACTAGGACCGTCACGACACTTTTTTCCCTATTTAGCAGGTTTTTTCCCTTGGCTTGTATATATGCCTATAACCCTAACAGATCACTTATCTTTTTACATTCTCTTGGTAATACATTTAGTACTATGTGTTGTGCTCCAAGCTTCATCTTCTTCTATGTGCTGTTTGTGTGCTTTCGCAGACCTCAAACTCCAACAAAACATTGAATTCCTATGATTAAGAAGGACTTAGGTGGGCGTGCTATCAACATCATGGATAATTTGCAAGAGACTTTCAGCTTCTTTACCAATGTTTTCTTTGTGCCTCCCAATTGAGGGGAGGATATTCATAGAGTCTGTTGGAGTTTTAGGTCTATCAAAGCATGCGAACAACACAAGGAAGAAGAGGAAGAAGCTTGAAGCACAACACACAATACTGAATGTATTACTAAGTGAATGTACGAAGATAAGTGACCCATTAGGGTTATAGGCTTATATACAAGCCGAGGGAGAAAACCTCCATAGGCCCCCTTGGGATAAAACAATCCAAGTAGTTGGGTACCACTTAAGTAGAGAAAGATGTGCTTAACCGCCTACCTATTCTTGACATCTCTCTAATGCATAAATCTGCTCATCTGAGAGACAACAAACTGAATATTAGGCCAAGTGATGCATAAGTAAATCAAGCATCCAAAAAACTGCTAATAGAGAACAACATTAAATGCATCTTCGGCATCATGAAGACTCAACCACTAAACTTGTTTCCATAGGAGTAAGAATATGCTTGCAATCTTCAAGGCCAAAATGCCACAATAATGTGTCAATTTATTTTTTTTCACACAACTATTCCACCATCAACTTGCATAAATTGAACGCACAAATAATGATGCAAATGCCATGAATCTGACATCTCAAAAGAGGCATGAAAATCAGCCTTAAAATCAGCAATATGCTTCTCATTAGAACTAATGAGCAGGATGGCATAAACATAGACAACAATGATCAGAAGCACATCATTTACATGCTTATTATAAAAGGTGCTCTTTGTTGGACTACTCTCAAAACCATGTGCAATCAAGTAGGCATGTATCTTTTCATACCAAGCATGTGGTGGTTGCTTCAAACCATAATATATTTCCTTTTTCAACTTGAACACTTTTTCTCATGCCCTTCTGCACAAAATCATGGAGCTGAAATACATACACTTCTTCATGTAAGTCCCCATTCAAAAATGTAGTATTAATGTCCACTAATGTACATTCCAACCATGATGAGCTGAAAGTGCATAAATGCTATGAAAAATGGTCATTCGATATGTGGGTGCAAAGGTCTCATCAAAATCAATGCCTCTCTCTTGAGCATAACCTTTTATAGCAAGCCTAGCCTTATACCTATCAATTGTTCTATCACGTTTATGTGTCAGCTTGTATACCCATTTAGTGCCAATGGTTTTTTTTCCAAGAGGAAAATCACATAAAGAACAAGTACCATTCTTCATACTAGCATCATATTCTAATTGCATAGCATTTATCCATTTTTTTGAATTTTGTGCTTTATCAAAAGAAACAGGCTCATTCTCTTCACAAAGACTAGAGTTAGCCATAGCATAGTAGTACGATGCAAAACAAGAACTATGAGAGATTGAACAAGTATGATATTTTTGGTACATTTGGTAGGCCTTGATGCTTGACCAAATATCAAAGGTTTATCTCATATGATTCCTTGATCATTTATAGAGTACATGTGAACCCCTCTTGTAAAAGTATTGGAGTTTAACTCTTGAGAT